>CAJVRN010000040.1:2185000-2615000 GCA_911728415.1 Lagocephalus sceleratus
CTCTGCCGCCACTTCCAGTCCAGCCCCAGGCCAACGTGGGCGCCGCAACCACAGCGGGTGAGACCGGTGAAGAAGAGCGAGAGGAGGCGATGGCGATCGAAACCAGCGCCGACCACGCAGGAGCTTCTGGAAGCCTCCAGGAACGACCTGCGTTGAATCTGATCCCGCCCACCCCTGCTGCCGTGGCCGGCGAAGATCGGTTCTTTGAGGGGAATTTGGAGGGAGGCGTGGAACCTGCGGCAGAGGGATCCAAGAGTTCTGGTGGGAAGGCCCAGAATGTGGCGGAGAGAGGGTCAACGGAGGAAAACACCCTGGCTGAGCCGCAGACCGGCGTTGGCATGGGGGCTGAGCCTGGAGGGAAGCGAAATGTTCCGTTTGCAAAAGAAAGAGACAATCGAACAAACAAAGAGGAAGATCAAGAGAAAGCAAAGCCGGGCCTCATGCGCAGCTCCGGCCAGGTGGTTTCTCTCCATCAACAGCCACTGAAAAGTGAGTCTCCAGCACCGTTTCACTAACGCAAAACTGGTATTCTTACTTCACTAAGGAAACAAACTTTTATTTTCTGCAGCAGACAGCGCGATGAGCTGCTAAGTGCCTAGCGGTGGGAGAGTTCGGAAACTCTCACAGCCAGAAACCGCTTCGGTCTTTGATCACACCGGCATCAACGCGCGGAAATTCAGTTTCATCTAAGTTAGATTAAACGTTTTAATGCGAGCCGCTTAAACTGTCAGACAACCAACAAACAGATTCGGTTTCAAAGTCTTTCTGTCTCAGCTGGAATTAAAAAGGTCTGGTCTTGATGGTCCTTATTTATTTCACCAGAAATTGTCAAAAATGTCAAATGTCAATCCCCCCCCCCCCACCCTCTAATGAGGAACTCTGAATGCAACTTGGATGAGTTTGTCTGTTTAAGTCAGTCTGCGGGAGCGCTTGTTTCCATTCAGGCCAAGCCTGGAGAGGGGACAGATGATGGTCTGTTCCGTGCCGCTGCTGAGCTCACGTGTTACCTGTCTGTTTTGATCTCGGCTCCCCAATCGGATGGAATTGCAGTCATTATGTGACATGGCTACAGTACCTCGAACGCCTCCTTTGGGAGCCGCAGAAGTCCTCCTTTGTCCCGGTCCCTTTTTAGCCTTTGTGCGTGTATTCCCAGTGCACGGCGGGGCAGGGGGTTCCCAGGTTTTGGGTTCCTGTGACTCAGCAGGCTCTCCTCCCTTGGTCATCTCTCAAAGAGCTTCATTTCTTTTCTACCAAAGGGGGACAATAATACTGGAAAAGATAAGCATCGCGTTTGCCCATTCATAATGCAATTGTGCTGAAAACGTCTGAGTCAGGCTTTGTCATTAGCCCCCCCCGTGCGGGTGTGTCTCTCCGTGCTCGTAAAAACCGTTGCAGCTTGCAAACACGCAAAAGCGCCTGTGTGTTCTAACGAGTCACCGGCGCTCGTGCTTTGACTTGTCTGAAGTGCCTCAGAATGGGAGCGATGTCCGTCTCCGCTTTATTGGTGATTTTCAGCCTCCGAGGCAGCACCGGGCCGCGTCCTTGCCAAAGAACACTTTCATGTCCTGCTTTGTTTGGATTGGTCTTTTCCTGGCTGCGCGAACGCTCGACGCGGCTGTGGTAGGGTGGATATCCTGCTCCCCTTCATTAGCATTCCCAGACAGCACTCTATCTCGCGTCCCTTCTCTGATGTGTTCGTAAAAAAAAAAAAAAAAAAGGAAAAAAAAGAAAAGAAGCCGGTACAGCTAGACGGGAAGTGACCCCCCCCCCCCTTCTGATGTGTCTGAGGTCAGGCTGTGGCGGGTGCGACCGTCGTGTTTTTTTTTTTTCATTTAACAGGAAACCGGGATTTATGATTCTCTGCGGCGTGCGTCACCATCCAGGTGGTGGTGTGCGTGCCAACAAACGGGCACCCCACCCCTACCTCCACCTTCGTACCATGCAGAACCCAGACGAGATTCCACTGGTGACACACTTAAACCAGTCAACTTATCTGATTCTGACTCCATCAAGAGTCAGCCCATCCTTTCAGAAGCAGGCCAGCGAAATGAAAAACACGTGTCCAGGACATGTAGGCGGCCCTTCGCTGCAGGGTTAACGATCTTAAATGGGTATTTTTTGCGTGTTTGTCTCGATATAGCTATTCCTGTGGAGGCGTTGTCTGAGAACCTCCGCGTGGAGGCATGACTCTCAGCCTCATTCATCTTGCTTCTTATCACAAAAAAGATATTTGCTTGACGACCAAGTGGACTTTTGGAAAATGTAAGAATTTGTGCTGTTCGTGGGAAAAAATGTGGCGTTTCAGAGAAATATGTGATAGACCGAAGGGGACATTAGTGTGTCTAATGGGTTGCCAAGTAACCCCGTCGAGCTGCGTCCAGAATCAGCATTAGCTAATGTGCTTCAAATAGAGACGGTGACCTGTACAAGCCCGAAAAAAGGCCTAAATCCCAAAGCACCGAGCCGCTTAAGTGATGAGAACAAGACTTTAATTAGTTTGGCCACCAGGCAGAGACCAAATAAAGCAGAACTGGCCAAATATTTCATTTATGAACTCACTGTTTGTATTTCTACGCAGACAGACTGAGTGACGGAGATGTGAGGTTCCCCGACGTGCCCGGAGCTGATCTTTGTCTGTTCCCACGCGCCGCCGACATGGATTCATCCCATCAGCTGCAGGTTAAACGGAGTCACTCGATGAACAATGCCGGCTCACCCTACAAAAGCGTTCCCATGATGCCTGTGCGTTACATGCTCTGTGTCTGGACGAGACCCATGACGGGATTCACAGAGATTCACCACACATTCCTGAAATCATGGTTATCCAATTTAAACTGGGCGTCCCCTGAAGCCGATCACACAGACCTACTGTAAATCGATTAGACCGGGCTCTGATGATAGTCGGCCTTTGAAGAAAATCCCATCCCAAAATCACGGTTGAGGATCCCGCGACCCACTAACAACACTAATGTGCAGCGTGCTCCTGCCGCGGGGGGAGGGTGACAATGACGAGCAGAGATGGGCCAAGGCTTTAGCTAATTCATATTTGCATCCACCCATGTCAGAATTCCCAGCTCCCCGTCATAAATTAGTCATACAATAATGATTTTTGTGCAATTCCTTGACATGATTGTGTCATCCGTTGTTATTGGGCGGTGTTGGTTCACAAGGCCAACGACAACAACAGCTGAACAAAGGCTGCACTGACACAGCAAGTCATGCCTTCTGACATCTCCCAGTAACTTTAATCAAATCAAATTCATTGTGGCGTTGTTGCAACATCTGATTTCAGAGGAAATTGAGATCAAGCACGAGGTGAACGTGTGATTTGACACATGGAGTAGTTGGGTAATCGGTGACTGAACGTTGTATTCCAGAGGCTGATATCTCGCTCGCTCAGTGAAGGAGAGACGCTGACCAGCAGCGCGACGTCCCTCCCGTCGAGCCGGACCCCCGACCACCGCGAAGAGAAGGACACGCAGCAGAAGCGCCGCTCCACCCTCGGTGAGCCGGGTGTCCGTCCGTCCGTCCTGGCCCCCGTCCCTCCCGTTCCGTGACGTGCGACGCACTTAACCTCCATTAAAAAAGAAAAAGATCTCCTCTTTGTTGCCTTTTCCTGCAGCGTCATACGTGCCTCCATCAGAGGGTCAGCATGGAAACGTCTCCGAGAAGGTAGAGTAAACCATCAAAGCGGGGCCTTCAGGGTGGCATCATCGCAGCCCAGAGCCGCTGCAATTACAGAATATGCTCTGTTTAAATTTCCCCTGCTCTGCCAAAGCAACGACTCTGCAAATAAACTCAGGATTTGAGTCTTTGTGTCCAGGATTTGCCAAGCAAGATTGCTCATATCCTTCGCGATCCACGTGTTTTCTGAAACACAAAACGGAGAGAGCTTTTTTTTTTTTTTCTTAACACACTTTCTCCTGCTGCGGTTTTATCATCTCCGTGCATTAAGCAATACTTGCTTTCATCCGGTGCCTCAATTGCACACAGATATCGGTTTCAATTTTCATATTCGGGCTTTAACTGATGTTATTCCACCTTGGCGTCGTCGCCTGACCTCTGATGACCGCGAAAGATGGTCTTATTTCGGACTAGCGAACATCGACACCGGAAACTCAGACGAAAGGGGATTGCGCAACCCAAATTGTCTTTGAAGCCTTTCTACCGCAAAGACTGCTAAGGAACGTCTCAGTAGAGGACAAAGCTCTTAGACCAGCCCCTCAACAGGAAGCAGCAGTTGTGCTGTGGTGTTTTGTTCTTTTTTTTTTTTCCACTGACAGTGTTCACAGAAACCTGCCCCATTTGAATACCCCCCCCCATCGGCTGATCTTCCCACCTTCATTTACAGTTTATTGCACGCTTGTTGGAAAACAACAAACGCAGAGTAACTGACACAAAAACGACACGCTCAAACATCAAACCTTGTGCTTGTCTTAAATCCTTTCAACGATTTGCCCTTATTTTCCTTGTCCTCCCCGCCGGGGCGGAACCCAACTCGCCGTCTCTTTGAGGCAGGGACACGGAGCGTGGGGCGCAGTTGCATAATGATGAGCAACATTATGTTTCGGCTGTGGTGGGAACAGCAGGTATGTAACCGCTCCTTCTCCCCAGGACATGGACAGGCAGCAGTCCAAATCTCTGGGGAAGCTGAACACAGATGAAGTCTGCCAGTGGTTTACGAGAATCGGGCTGCAGAAATGTCTCCCTTTCATCAGAGGTATAGAATGCATTCGCAATCCTCCCTTCCCTCCTTTCCCAGACCTGATGTTGCACAATCAAGACGCTGATTTTGATCGACAGCAACAGGTTCTATTTGTCACCTAATTCGGTCTTGCTCACTTCTGTGAGGCGATTGAGTCACGTTAAAATGTGCAAGCTTGCGTTTTCCCTTCATTTGATGTCTCCACCGCCTTTCCCTGCTGTCCCCGCTTGCCTCCAGAGGCCAAACTCTGCGGGGCCGACATGGCCGCGGTCAGCCTGGACCTTCTCCGCACCCTCCGCATCAGCACGGTGGAGGACAGGGAGCGCCTCCTGTCGGCCGTTTACAGCGAGCTGCACCCTCCCACCCAGCTGACCCAGAGGCTGGACGCCCTGCTGGGTACGCTCTCGCCGAGCCTCGACCAGGCGGGCGGACCCTCCCGCCGAAGCCTCTGAACGCGACGTGTCGCCGGTGTTCTCCCGCAGAATCCCCTCACCCCCGCGACGTCGAGACGTTCGCGGCGGCTCTGGCGTCGATGAACAAGTCGAAGTCGTCCCCTCACGTGAGCTGCTTGAGCATGAGTCGGCGTTCTCTCAAACTCAGGTGCCCGTCCTCACGCGTGTCCAAGCTCTGGTACGCTTCAGCTCATCTACCATACCTCAAAGCATGCTTTCAATTACAGAAGCAAGAGCCAAACCTACATGGTACCGAGGAACTCCCATCTAATAGAGATCACTATTAACGGTGAGTGAGGTCAAAGGTCGGTGTGACGGTTCAATAATTGTCACGAGTGGGTGATTTTGCCTCTTGGCGTTCACACTGTTGTGCCGCGCAGTGTCGGAGCAGATAGTTCATCTCCGAACGCCAAAGGACACCACGGTGGGGAAAGTCATGGATTCTTGCATCAAGATGCTGGGAGTGACGGAAGACAAGAGCCTCTTCATCATGACGGAAACCCAAGGTGCGCGCCTCGCCGCTCGGCCTCGACCGCCGCCACAGGCCGCGCCTTTCATCCGCGCCTCGCTTCGCAGGGTCTTCCGAGACGCTCCCGTTAGATCGGCTCATCGGGAGTCTGGCCAGGTCCGACAACAAACAGCTGGAGCTGCACTTGTGCAAGAGAGTGAGAGGGATCGTTCCCGTGTTTATGGTGGACCTGCCTGGAGCTACGTGATGCAAACAGACGAATGTGGGGCCTCGTTTTCCTTCTTTTCTTTTAATGCAGGAGAAGCCCGCCGGCGCTGTTTCCCACACTGACCCAGAGGGGAAGTGCTCCGGACAGAACAGCAGCAACGCAGCTAAAGAGGAGCGGATCAGGGAGCTGAACCAGCAGGTGGACTCGCTGCAACGCGCCATCCGCCAGGTCCGCATTCGGGCTCGGATCACTTCCAGATTCCGCCTCGCCCGCTCCCCTCCGAAATTAAACAGACGATGCCGTCGCTCCGACCCACAGATCCAGGAGCTGCATCACGACCTGGTGGCGTTCTGCTCGGAGCTGAAGAGCGCCGACGCCGACGCGGCCGCAGACGGGCTGGACTCGGCCCAGCTGGGGCAGAGGCTGGAGCTGGCCAAGAGCCGCCTGAGCGATAAGAAGCAGAAGGTGCAGACGCTGAGAGATCACGTCGACGGCGCCGCTACTCACAAAAAGTAGGTGGACCCACTGCGGAATTCCCCAGACAAAGGCTTTATATATATATTGTTAACAAAATATTTCATATGGTTGCGCTAAACAGTTAAACAACTGCCATCACACTTGACGCTGGTCTTCAGGATGTTCAGCAGGAGCTGAACAATCTGCTCCCGGGGGGGGGGGCGCGAAGCCCGAAAGTACGGCCTCCCCGAGGGAAAATATATCTCTGCTTTGCTTGTTCAAGTCAGAGAAGTTCACATAAAACCCGATTGTTTCATAAATCTCACGCGGGCTTCTCCTCGCACCGCTCAGGCAGCTGGACGTCCACCTGCTGGAGAAGATGAGGCTGAACTGTCAGGTGTTCAAGGAGGAGATCTCCGTGGTGCATCTCAACCGACAGGTGGCCCACCTCCAGAGCGCTCTGCGGGAGACCCACGCGAAGGTACCGCCCGATAGGTCCCACGCGACAGGTCCCATGCGCCCCCCCCCCCCGGTGGCTGCGAGTCGACGTGAAAAACGCGGCGGCGGCGGGATGTGGGAACGCTGCGCCGGCTGACCCACGCACTGTTTTGACTTCTAAAAATAAATAAACAGCAAACAGAGACGTGAACCAAAATAACACGGGTTATTAAGAGAAGCATGTGTGGTATGAGATAATAAATTCAAGTTTGGACAGAGAAGAAGGCCTTTTTGGCCGCAGCACATGATCTCTGTATACGTCTCTCTTGTGATTTATAGGCAGAAATATAAAATATGACCGCTCCGTGATTCAAATCAGGACCTAAACTATGCAGCTAAACCTCCACATTTGACCGAATATCAGCGTTTTTGTTCAGCGCTGTAAGCTGAGCCCGTGTCTCCTACGTGGGCGTTTTAATATTTACCTTTGCTTACACCTGAGAACATTTCAGCGCCGTGCAGTGACCTGCAGCGAACATAACGTATGTTCTTGTAAACAAAAACAGCAATCATCCCCCTCCCCCCGGGCGGTGGGAGATGGAGAAGTTTCTGGAAATGCCCAAACACCTATTTGACGACGTGGAGAAGAAAGCGGGAAGAATGAGACGCCTTTTTATCTCCCTCCTTTACACCAAAGAACAGTACGTCTTCTCCTTCCTGCTACTGTCTGACGCCTCCGTCAGTTTTCGCCAGGCCTGTTGTGCAACGAGCAGCTGCAGCTCCGGTGCGTTTTTTTTTTTTTCTAGCGACTGATACAAAACGCCGTCCGAGTCCGTAAAGAAAGACGCCGGCATAGGCGGCAGAAGCTTCGACGACATGGTCATCGTGTCAGAACGGCAATAACCGTAATCCCCACGTGAACGCGGAGGCTCAACGGAACATTTCGTCTCCAATGAAAGCCACACTGTCCACACCAGTTAGATGAACTTACAAAAGTAAAACTCATTAGTCATCTAACTGGACCGACCGAAGGAAATATTCTAATTAGCGTCCTAATATGACGGGCTTGACACTGTTATGGCCATCATCTTTGATCCTCTGTTTCCTCTTGGACCGCCGCACAAAGCTCCTTTCAGTCTCCTCCGTTTCATTAAGCTGCGGAGTTAGCCCCGTCGTGGGAGTGGAGACCGGCCTGCCCGGGATGAACATGCACTTTATCCAAGAAAATGATGTTTTGTGCTGACATCCGAGAGCCTGTGACCATACCAACAATGGAATGCGTGTGACAAAAGCCACTGGGAGAGCGCAGTGGAGAAATGGGCCAGCATGTGTAAAACTATCTCCGTCTATCCCCGGAGGAGCCCACTTCTCTCTCTCTTTCTCTCTCTCTCTCCCTCTCTCTCTCTCTTTTTTTTTTTAATGCGAGTCTTTTATCCCGTTGGAGAAGCCCTAACGAGGTGCCATGAAAGGACACACGCGGCTCCAGCTTTGAAAGGTGCCCTGTGTCACATTGCCGCCCCGGGGCCACGCTTTTTTAGGTGCTGAGTTTGTGGGAAAAGTAGCAGCGCTAATGTTTATCATATGACCTAATCAGAGTTAACACACAGGTCAGAGTCGAGGAGCAGCCTGGGAAACCGATGGGAGCGCTGCTCTAATAAGGAGCAGACCGCCCCGTGTTTGGTCTCGGAGGTTGCCCCCCGTTTCAGACGGCAAGGAAATATTTCATCATCGGCAGCCTAATCTCCGGGATCCTTCTGCAGCTCAATAAAGCATCCTTGAAGAAAGGCGGAAAAAAAAAAAAAAAGACGGGGGAACGGAGGGAGAGAATGGCAGGATGAAAGGAGGGACAACAAATGGTGGAAATGATTTTTTTTTTTAAATAAGCTAAAGGAGAGACACTCAAAGGAGGGGAAATTAGGAGACTTACGGCTCTGCCCACTTGCTTAGTTTAAATTGACATGAGGGCGGAGAAGAAAAAAGGAAAAAAAAACCCGACGGCTCTTTCCCGTCACATGGCTTGGAATTAAATCATGGACATGGTGTTTCATGTTTTCAGGGAGAAACACTCAGTTGTGGACATTTATTCTTAGCCCCCCCCAACCCGAATTCCAAAGTCAGGAATTAAGAAGCGCTATCCAACCTCCACTCTTCCCCTTCCACAATGAGAAATTCCCGTTATAATTAAAGCTGTTTCCCCAGTGGGATGACTCTCTTGTGTTTAAATTAACACTCTGCTGATTGCACGCTGTGTACCAGAGC
This sequence comes from Lagocephalus sceleratus, assembly GCA_911728415.1. NCBI lineage: Eukaryota > Metazoa > Chordata > Actinopteri > Tetraodontiformes > Tetraodontidae > Lagocephalus > Lagocephalus sceleratus. The sequence goes on from CAJVRN010000040.1 coordinate 2,193,988, forward strand.
AATTCCCCATCTGGATTCATTGTGGATTCGATCAGCTCTCGCAGATAAACAACGGGAATATGAAGAGAAAAATTCCTCGGACTCTTGGTGAGTTTCCAGCGCCGAGGCAGACTAAGAGGAAAATGATGTGAATTAGAGGGTGTTTTTTTCGAGGGGGTTTCTGCGGCGTTTCCGTGAAAATATCCTGTCTGGCCCACTTGTCTGAGGAGACGCAAGTCTCAGCTCTGACCCCTGACCCGCGCGAGGCGGCGCGGATCGCTGCGAGGTGTTCACATGCCATCGGGGGAAGGGAGCGGGAGCATGCCAGCGGGCTAGATTAGCATTGGAATTCTGTGGTCAGACTCGCAAGATGTTTTGTTTTGTTGTGGGTTTGTGTTTTTTGTTGTTTTTTTTTCTTTTTCTCTGATCTGCAAATTGTGTGATTTATTCCGATTAACGGTCCCAGCTCAGCGGTGTTCCGGTTTTAAAGTGGTCTCGTTGTTTTGGTTTGGGGACTTTAACGCGTCGTTATCCCTCCACGCTGCGAAGCTGCCTGTTCTACCTAAAAGAAACAACCATAAATTTGGTGTTACAGAGGCCAAACAACAACAACAACAACAAACACACATTCATTACCCTTTTCCTTGCCCATTTGGGAGTTGAGCTAAATTAAATCCGATGCTAATGTTATTTTTCCATTAAACATAAGCAGAGGATTCGTAGCTTAGCTTAGCATTATGAGGAGAAACCGGAAATTTGGAAGTTCGGCCTGTCCAGAAGGAAAAACGGAGGGATTGTGCCATTCCGCTGTGGTTGGCAGCCCAGGATGTCTCTGGACCTGGACCATTTAACCTCTATCATCATTAAACCAGCACTTTTCCTTCATTTCCCTTCGGCATTTGTAAGGACTACACAACTTAGATAAAAAAATGCCCCATTTGGGGTTGTTGCTACGCTAAAATAAGCTGGTAATAATCCCACCACAGGCGCCGTTCTTCTCTTCTCTTAGTTTTTTGGGGCTTTTTTTGTCCTCAGGAGAAAGTTCAGAGGAAGGATTCCGCCATCGGAAGCCTGAGTCAACTGGTGTCCCCGGAGTCTCCGGCCATGCTGCTGGCTGTCCGAGAGAGCTGCGACCCCGACGGCCGTTACGGGTTCACATGTCACCGCGGGGAAGGCGGCGGGCTGGTGGTGGCGGACGCGGCCCGCTCCCGTCTTTGTGTGGGGGACAGGTAACGTTAAAAACACAACCAACAACCTCCACGGAAAAAAACAAAAAAAACCAAAACAAAGAAAGGAATCCAAACCCAGCAGTGAAACTGTGATAATTAATGATAAATATGTGGTTACAGTTCACAAAGGGCCACCTACCATCATCCCTCACGCTACTTTAATCAGCTTTTACTCTGTTCTGTTTTTGGCCCCAGAGGAAAGAAACTTTAATATCATTCTTGGATGAAGAAGATTAAACGGAGCAGATTAAAGAGCTTGACACAATTAAGCAATTACAGCATTATAACAACTTCTGTCTGTCTCTCTTTCTCTCTCTCTCTCTCTATCTCTTGCTCCCTCTCTCTCTCTCACACACACACACACCCACACACGCCCATCCCGAGACAGCCTGTTGCTCTTTCAAAGAGGTCTCCTCTAAACCCCAAGAGATTCCAAGCTTCTGCTGTGTTTCCTCACAGCGGTGTCCAAGGCAGCATCCCCTCTGAAAACAGAGTCTACCTGCACGCCAGCAACAAAAGCATCACTGTACTGTCGGGATTTTGTGCCGACAGGCCCTGACCCCCCTTCTCATGGCATTGAATGTGCCTTTCCCGCCTTCAGCATTAAAGCCCTCTTTGCGCCTCCAGGCTGGTGGAGGTGAACGGCGTCCCGGTGGTCGGCGCCGCCCTGGCAGACCTGGAGGACATTCTGCTCCGGGGAACCAGCGCCCAGATCGTCGTCCTCCGCCAGCCGTCCCACCAGCGCCCTCCGCTCCAGGCCTCGGACAGAGAGGCGGTCTCCATAGAAACCACACCGCAGCGGGACGTGGTAGCCATCTGATGATCCGGCTGGTGCCGATTATGAGAAGCGTGTGACCCTTAGGAGAGGATTTTTTTTTATTTATTTATTTTTTTTTAGCTCAGACTGCTTTTGTCTCCGTGTTTTTCTCTCTGTGAAGCTCGGCCACGTGTACCGTACGATCCATATTGTTGCGGCGCATCTTCGGGCTATAAAAGATGCCTCTCTGGGCGACTGAAAACCAAGGACAACATTTATGTCTCCCCCCCGTGTCGCAAATCACGTCTGTCGGGAAAATGAGCAGGCAGGCGGACAGAAACAGACGCTGGGTTGGTCCTAGCGAGAATATATGATAAGCATTTCTCTTTTTAGCCTCGGAGCAAACAATGCGGCCCTGATGAGACGCTCAGACGTACAGATGCATGTCTGAGCGCCCGCGGCTTCCTGTCTTCGAGCTGCTTTGGGATAGACTAGACACCCAGATTGAGAGATAAGAATTCAATGTGTAAGATATTCTTGGAAAAAAAAAAAATAGAAACTGGGTGTGTGTTTTGTAATGCAACCAACCTCCCCACCCCCACCCCCCAGGCCCGGAAATGCCTCCTTTCTCACCCCCACCACCGCCAACCCCCCCATCTCTCTCTCTCCCCTTCGTTAAGTGGCAGTGGATCATGCGAGTTTGTCGGAGAGACAGAGCAAACACTGCTAAAGCCTGACCCAGACCCCGGGGGTCCAGAGAGCATGAGAGGAGAAGTGACGACGCTCGCCGGTCGATGAGAACGAAGCGAGGGGGGCGGGGTGGGTGGGGGGGTGTCGGTCGTTTGTGGGTTACTGCAGTCAGAGGGGAAAAAAAAAAAAAAAGAACTGCCTATAATCCCGCTGATGAGAGAGATGGTATTTTCTGGTTGCCAAACAAACAGGGTGTGTGTGTCTGTGTGTGTGTGTGTGTGTGTGTGTGGGGGGGGGGGTGTCATAAGATGGAGATTTGAGAGCCTTAGTCACAGACATGGGAAATTGAAGTCGGCCTCGCCACAATCTGTTCATTTACCCACCGACACAGATGAGCCGTAATGGCGTGGCTCAGGAAGCGCAGCAATATGGCGAGAGGAGAGAATGTGTCATGGCCGTCATTAATTAGCGCTGGGGGGGGGGTTGGGGGGGGGTTGAATCCCATAAACGCCGCTGCTGGCAGGAGTAGAAAGGCTCGGCGGGACCTGGACGCGGCGGAACGCGTCCGCCCCAGGGGCCCGGAGCTCCGGCTCTAAAAAGGATGCTGTCAGGAGGACGGAGTGCAGGAGACCAGAGCTCATCTGCGGCGAGTCTCGGGTGGCGGCGGCGGGCGGCGGCGGCGGGCAGCGGCCTCCCTCCTGTCCCGCCAACCCCGCGCTGACCCGGGGCCCGTACCAGACACACAGTGGCACAGAGGAGCTCGCGCCGCATCTGGTTTGCCTTAGCGGCCTCGGCGGAGCTGAATCCAGCCCGCGCTGATAAGCTCCGCTGCGGCTGGATGTCTCTTTTTTGGCTGAGCGAGCTCTGGCTTCTCAGCGCCCCCCCCCCACCTCACCCCCACCCTCCCCTCGCCTCCCCTCCCTCTACTCTCTAACCACCCCGTGACATTTAAGGGTGCCTGGCATCCGTTTGAAGTGGGAGAAGGGGCATTAGCTCTGGTTTCCTGCCCAAATCCCACACAAGCCAATAAAATGCATGCAGGTCTGGAGCAAACCAAAGAAATTCTTGTCCACTGAATATTAAACAAACAAGATTGGCATTTAGCTTTAAACTGCCCCGCGCCTCAGCTTGACGTAGTTTGTATAGCACACATGTAATGAGGTCGCTTGGAATTTTAATTAAAAGGTAGTTATTCAAGTCTATTGTCTCAGCCCTAAATATACTCGGTGGAGTCTCACACCTTGTAGCCTCTTATATTTCAGTAATCACTCAGCGGCGGGGAAAGCCTGGAAGGTCAGATTCAGATCCCCCAGGGCTTCTGATTTCATTTTGCCGAGGTGGAAATGGGACTTCTGCCCTTTCCTCTGGCAAATCTCGCACTAAGTAGCTGCACAAGGTGTCTGAGAAAGTCTCCGGAGATATTTATGAGTTGACCCCTCTGCTGGACACCAGGGCCCCGCTTTGAATTCTTTGATGAGGGAACCTGGGAGCACGCTGCCATCTACCGGCCGCCGCGGGAAGTTCACGCTGCGCGCATACGACGCGCATCCCTGGAGGGGCAGCCATGGAGCGATCGTGATTACATCCTACAGTTCATAAACAGCTTTCAGCGTGGGCCGTGCCGTTATCTTTCATGTTTGAATGAATATTCAATCCCTGATTTATTGAATTATGTGCAAACACACGTTGAAACATCATATTTTGCACAGCTGCTCGTAGGAATTCCATTAAAAATAACCCTTTGATCATGCTGTTTTTTTTATTGAACTAAGCGTTTTTATCCACTGTAAATTATAAAATGATAATGATAATAATAACCAAATTAATGCTTTTTTTTGTCTGTGTGCATGTTCTGTCCAGCCTGCAGGGTTTTCTCTAGATACTCCAGTCTCCTCTTCCAGCTTAAAATGATGCACATCAAGCATCCAACTTGATGACCAGATACCAGTGTGTGTGCATGTGTGTGTGTGTGTGTGAGTTCAGTCCTGTGACAGACTGAATGATACAGCCAACAGTCAGTCTAATAAAACAGGCGATCACCTACTGTATCTTGTTATTGTAGTGTACAGTGGTGTTATATTGGACAATCAAACTATTTTGCGAGGCCACTGAAATCCTGTACTGCATGCAATTAAATATGTTTTCTACCCTTCTCTGTCTCTTTCTCTCTCTATCTTTCTCTCTCACTCACACACATATCCCTGATATGATGTGTGAGCCCTTTTTTTTCACTCAGCAGGTTATTTGCTATGCCACGCAGTCACATTAAAAATGAAATATCTGAAGCATTGGTGACTGATGATTCCTCCTGGAGGTTAACGTGGATTTAACTACCTTAAATGGATGTGTATGGGCTGGGACTGACATCAGACTACTTTTCAGAGCCACTGCAGGGCACTCCAGCACTCTCCACACAACTCAATTGAAAGGCTAATGAAAAGACCATTAAGATTAAGTCGAAGGTGTGCCTTGGATGAGATAAATATGCTGGCAAAATTACTTTGCTAAGCTTTGCCAGCAGGCAGCGAGTGGGAAAGGTCATCATAAGGTATGAGCCATTTTCCAATCCGTTCTTTGTGAAATATAGAGACTATAATGGCCCGCGCCCCCACCCGATGAAAGGTTTAATTAAAGCAAGATGAAAATGGTGATCAGAAAGATCAGTGTGAAACACAATCGGGAGGACTGATGGGACTGTTTGAGTTGTAGAGAACAGGCCCAGCACCGCCAGCAGGGCAAAGGTAGGCGAGAATCCAACACGGTGAAGGATTTACGCTAGACTAGTCTAATCTCTCTGGCATCCCAGACCCATCCATTCCTCCTCCCACCGCCCGAACAGCTATGCAGATAAGTCAATGGAAACGTCTCACTAACGTGCAAAAGAAAAAAAAACTGGGCTAAAGCAAGTCAACCCCTTTACTATCACCCCGTGAACTTCCCGCTGCTTCCCTCTAGATGGCAGTAGAAGTCTCAATGTCGCTCCAGTCGCAGAAACCTTCGAGGTCGCCTCAGCAGAGGCTCATGCCTGACAAGCATCCGCAACCCCGACCATCATCCCGGGCTCCTCGCTCAGGAGAGACGCTCGTGTTCCAGCAGGGCTCCGGGCCGCCGGTTCTGAGGTTAAAGGTCGTCCCGGAGCTGCGGGATTCCCGCCAGTCAGCACGTCGGCTCGACAACAAGTGCGCATTCCCCTTCACGTGTGAGGGTGGTGGTGTCGAGATCCAGATGTGGCGGAAAACAAACGATAAACACGCGCTGAGAGGCGTGACAGCAGGTCCCGGTTTGATCCGCCCGGGGGGGGCTATCCACGCCGGGGCCGGAAAAGCAAATAAAACCCTTTTATGGGGAGTGGTAACAGGCCAGAGGAGATGGTAGGAGCACACCGGGAGGAGGGAGGAAGAGGAAGGCGGATGGGGGGGGGGGTGATGAGAGGAAATGATGCGTGTGATGAGTGCTGAATGGTCGGCCAGTGGGACAAGCCCTGTCAAGACTGACTGCTAAAGGGTGGTGGTGATGGGGGGGTGGGGGTGACTGTGCAGAGGACGAGGAAGACATGGAGCACGAAGGCGCAGAATGGAAAGAAAAAAAAAGATGATGATCAGTGTCAAAATACTATTATCCCGTGACAGCCGAGGTTTGGGCTTCACAGGTGTCTGCCTGCCTCAGCTACACTGGGAGTGATTACGGGCCCAGCAGCATCTTTTATTCACCGCTTATTATGTAAAGCTCGGTCTGACTGTTTTCCCGTAGCCCAGAAATGTCCTGGTGTTGGATTGAGTGTCACTTGCTCCTCTTGTCTTGAAGCTTTTCATCTGGAGAGCGGGGCCTCTCGCACACAAACAATGATGACCCAGTTCTGAGTTTGTCTGTCTCGCAGCCAGTTCTCTCTCCCCGTCCTAATCACAGTCCCTCGACTCGGAGAGCTGCAGCGGCGCCGACGAGGGTGGGAGAGAGGAAGAGAGAGGAAGAAGATGAGGAGAGATAAAAAAAAAAAAGGATAGGAGGCAGGAGGAGAAGCTGCATGAGAGGAGAGAGAGAGAGAGAGAGAGAGAGAGAGCGAGGGGGAATAGAGCTAATCTCTGAGGAGGATGGGGAGACAGGACGGCTGAATATACGGGGACGGATGGGTGGAAATAGAGGCTGGAAAAGACAGAGAAGGTTAAACCGCAGCACCGACTCTGATTCGCTCCCCGCGGAGAGCACACCCAAAGCCGGGGATTGATGCCGTGACAGGTTGCGGGAGGAGGAAAATGGAGGCTTGATGTTGCGCATTCCTTCCTCTGCACAGAGTCGTCTCCGGGGAGACGCAAAATCAGGTCGTTCTGTTCATCATCAGGTGTGACTATACGTTTCCCGAGGAGGGCTGGGGCGCTTACGCAACACCCGTCAGAAGAGTTTCATGTTTAATGCTCGAAATGTTGATGAGCAGAGTCGGGGAAAAGAAGAATCGAGTTGTCGGGATGAAGGGGCTAACCCAGTTAGGTTGGTTCTGTCTTAGCTTAAAGTAAAGAGGCTTCGCCAGGCTTTGTTTGCTGCCTCCTTCCTTCTGGGGTTATGAAGGTCCTTCGCCATGGCTAACAAATTTCAGTTTTCTCTCTTCTGCCTGGCTTGTTTCCAGGAAGTCGGATCCATCACCGCGAAAAACAAAAACTCACCCTGGCGCCGTCCTCTCAGCCTAGATGACTGTTGGCTGTTTCTTTCCGACGAAAAAGAAAAAAGAAAAGAAAAAACAAGGAATAAGGCGCTCACCAAGGTCACAGCTTCCCGGTTCGGTTGTTACGGAACGTACGCGACAAAGCGAGGCTTCGCGTCGGTGTCGCTCAGGTCCGCCCGAGACACCGAGCCAATGGTGAATCCATCGTGGGAACGTCCCCCTCTCCCCGACGGGTTTGTGTGCCAGCTGGGGCCAAAGTATCTTGCAAGTTAACCCCCCGAAAGGAGGCAACATTCATAATCAAAATGGTCATTTACTGAAGGAAAAGCCAGAGCCCTCGGCAGCATCCTGTGGGGGAGGGGAGGTGTGACTCTGATAGCATCAACAGTCTGGGGTGCCAAAGCTGGAGTGGCACCGGGTTGGCGTTGTCCTGGCAGCGAGCTCCTCCGGGGGGGGTTTGGGGTTGGGCTGTGTTTGCCTATCGGGGAGGAAGGAACCGCATCTCAACAACCCCCCCCCCCCGCTAAGCTCTCCAAATTATGCTAAGACATGTACCCTTGAGGGAGCGTGCCTCGACGTCGAAAGTCAGTCAAGGACGCAGATTTAGGACCGACAAGACGATCCCGGAGCCCCGGACGCGGAAGAGCGCGTTGGAGGGGAGTCGCGATTTGTCACGCTTGTTCTGACCTCCCCACGCGCCGCGTAGGCTCTGAAGTTCAAAGTGAGCCAGCCGATAGCAGAACTGATGGTAAACAAAAGCCCGGGAGGGGGGGGGGGGCAACAAAAGGTCTTTAAACACCTCGCTCCTTGCACCCGTGTGTGCAACGATTGCGTGATCTGGGAATTCAAGCTCCTTAACTTTCCACTCCACGCGTGACGTGAAAAGAGCAGTCCCCCCCCCGACCTTTGCGCGAGGTGACCTTGCCCGCGTAATCCGCGGCCGAGCGACGCGTTTTTGCGCCGTGCGTCAGCCGGCGCGACACGTTTGTTCACCCGCTCTGTAGCATTAAACGATGCGATTCGGCGCGAGGCGGGATCCGCGCTCGCCTCCGTATGCCTCCCATCTGCTTCGCCCTCATCCATCTCTTCATTCTTGGCACCAAACAGCGGCGGCACGTACGGGTGGATAAACAAAGCACAGATGTCAATTCGCAGCGATCACCAGCCTCTAACTCCTCCTCTTGTACGCCGCGTGTTGGAGCGCTTCAGACTCGAGCGCTCCCCGAAGACTCTCGCCTTTTAATTACGCCGACATCGCCTGGTTCAAGGGCAAGGCGCAAAAAGCCGGGCCCTGACCGAAACACCCCGCCCCACACACACACACACACACACTCACTCCTCTGACCGTCTAAATCAATGGCTGTATCGGCTGCTCCCCGTCCTCCTGTCCCCCGTGCTCCCCCAACCGGCGGCTGAAGATGTGAAATATTGATTTGCACGTCCGCCCGTATCACCACGCCTCGGCTTTGCTGTCAACTCTGTTTAGACGGAGCCTCTAAATGGCCCTCTGACGCGAAGCTTTTGGCAGCGGGCAGAGCGGAGGTGTCATCGAATCAGGAGGAAAGTCTCTCAGGATTGAAAACACCGATGCAGAAGCTTAAAAAGTAAGAAAAAAAAACCCCCAAAAAAACCTGCGGTTACTCATGCAAAATGACGCTACCCCATTCGCTCGTTGCGGCATGACTACACTCGGATTCCCAAACTCGAGGAACGCGAGTGGTTGTAGACGGAAGGCACAGAGAGCCAACGTGGCCTTTCTAGAAAACAGGAGGTCGAAAGGTTACTTGCCCATGATGGAGCAAAGGGTCGGTGTCCTTCAGTGACGTGGACACGTTGGAGTCTGAGAAAGAATGCAACAGATGATGACGTGAACTTTTCATGCCTCGACCCCGACCACAAACCACTGCGATCGCCTCAACTCGCACCCTAAACTACAGGATCACCCCCCCTCCCGCTTCCATTCCAGCTGAACACCCCTACCTACCAGCACTAATCAGCTGCTCTCGATAGATAAGGGGTTTGTTTTTAGAGGCCATTACAATCACACAACAGAAGGTCCCTGGGGTGGGAGGGCAGAGCTTGGGCGTAGGAGACGGGCCGGGCATCGGTGAGACAAAGAGTAACTCCAGCTGGGAGAGGCTCAGCCGTCCTCGGGAGGAACAAGCAAGCAGATTTGTGGCAAGGAGCGGAATGCGTCTGAGGATGCAAAAACGATGGGATTGCAAAAATCCAAATTCTTAATTGTCACACTGTCATTAGCTTCTGCTGGGTCCCACTTTGGAAGATTTGCATTATCCTCCCTAAACTCCCCCCCCCGCGCCGTTTATTTATTTATTTGCATTCGAAATATGGGTCATGCATTCATACAGACCATGCATTTTTAATGGATATGCAGCTTTAATTCAAATGTCTGCGAGCTGCTCCCAGTGAGCCTGCCGGAGATGCAGAAAATGAATTCGGCACAGCTGACGCAAACAAAACAGAGGCGCGTGCACGGTGTCCTTTCAAAAGCCGGGGGTATTTAATAATATCCCCACTAATACCCCAAAGCATTATTAAAATATCCTCCTCAAGGTGAAGAGAGGATTGAGGCTGAGGGTTCTGATACACATGGGCGGACTCTTAATGGGACTCACAAGATCAAGTAGAGCCTGAGAGCAGTTCCAGCACCCAATCCTGCTCCCCCAGTCACGAGCAAGAAACAAGGGCGCGAGGACTGTTCAAAAGAAAGAAACAATAATCAGCTACAACGCTCTAGCTGGCAACCCCCCGTGATGTCACCCATTGGTTTGCGAAGGGTCGTTTCTGAGGCCATCAGCTTCACTTGCAGGATGTTGTCATTTGGAGCCAGAGGAAAACATATTTGGATGGAAGGGGCGGGGCTGGAGGAGGAGTAAGGGGCGGGTGTGACCCCCGTCTGCAACCATGCACACAAAAATTGAGGTCAGGCATATCAATCAAATAGACACGCTCCAGTTTTTGATTGATACTGAATGGACCACAAGATCATATTTTAGGATGAAGAAGCTTTTATTAATGACACCGTTATGAATTGTGAAAAAAATGTAATCAGTGAGTATTTCATGACTGAAACTGAATGGGAGTGAATTGGAGTCATCCCCTAGAGGATATCGGTGGTATTGCACCTAAACTCACTGCTGCGTGGCGTCACTCATCATCCTGGAACACCACGTCCGTCTTTTTATACAGTCTATGGTTCTGTGACCGAATTTGAAGATCAGAGTGGAAAATACCTGAGACAATCGGTGCGGTTGGAAGCTGTCAGAAGACCACCCTGGGAGATGAAGATGGCAGGCACTCAGCAGCAACAGCTGGGTCAACCTTAAACTCTCTTACACAAACACATTTCGCCACTTACAGCTTCGAAGCCCCTCCATCCATTTTCATCCGCTTATCCGAGTCCAGGTCGTGAGGGCAACAGGTTTAGCGTGGGGGGGGAGGCGCTTCCTCCGGCTCCTCCAGGAGAACACCCGGGCGTTCTAGGCCTCGACGGGAGCGTAATCTTTCCAGCGTAACTGGGGTCTGCCTCGGGGTCTCCTCCCTACTGGGCATGCCTGGGGCACCTCCCGGCACCTCCCCAGGGGGACGTCTGGAACACATTCAAATCAAATGCCTCGAGCCCCGTCTCTGGATCTTTCGTTTTATTCTTTCAAAGAGAACAGCAAGGCCTCCTAAATGATTATCAGCCATTCCCTCGCTGACTTTGCTTTCCCTGTTCATGTGATTTATGCAGAATTTGGAGAGGTCAGAAAAACACGGGCGCCTTCTGCGGTGACGCCACAGCAATTTCCTGTCGACAACCATCTGTACAGCGTGGTAAAACCGCTCCAAATAAAATATAACCTGTTAGTCATGCTTGATGTGCGGCCGGTCGCTCTGCTGAGCGGCTCTATTATATTTTGAACCCAATACATGAGTAAAATCAATGAGCGTCAGCAGCAGTAGCCTATCGGAGCGGAAAAGCACATTATTTTATTTCACGGTCGGTCTATGAATGAAATTACTATGAGAACACAATCTGAACATGGTTAAGACATTAGATATGGTTACTTTCACCGAGCGGCCTTGCAGTCGGCCCACCGTCGGTCTGATTACAGCCGGCTGTTCAGATCACAATAGGATACGAGGGGAGGGAAACAGTCGGGAAACGCCGGAATGGCCTCCACGGTAACAACGCACGTTCAGCCAGCGAGACTTTTCTGCTGAATTATCAATTATCTGTGCTCCGCCAATCACAAATGTTCCTCTGATAACTCCACTCCAACAACAGGTTCATCCAACCAGACTTGTCTTAGCTTCTACAAGTCCTCGCCCGGTTTGTAATTTAGAGATCGAGATGAATGAAGACGGAGGGCTCAACGTCGAGGGGACTGAAGAAGCTGGGGAGGTGTGGATGTAGTGGTGGTATTTGGCTCTTGGGGGGCTTCAGAAAAGCACACGTCCTTTCTGGTTCGCATTTTGCGGAGATGTAAGTTAGAGGAGACCACAGAGCTCCTGCCTAAATGTGTCAGTTTAATAAGTTAGCGTTTAAAAATAAAAACAGTTGGTGTTAAATGTGAATCTGGTTGAGACTCAGTCGACGACCAAGCTGAGTCACAGCAGAGAAAAGAGCAGAAGCCCGAAGAGTTTGAGTCTCTGCTCGGGGAAGGACACAGACAGCGCAGACCAGAACAGACAGTCTGAATGCAACAGGCATCAGAAATATGTCCTCTGTGCCATGAATCTGCCAATCATCAGACTGTGCATAAAATATAAAGCTCTAGTGTCTGTGCATGCCTTGGGAAAAGGAGAGGTGGGGAGGAGGGCACATTTGAGTCATGAGAGGCAGAGATTAATGGTTCAGATGTGGAATTATTGATGATGGCGTGATGGCACGATGGTGCACTGAGGTCATTTTAACATGTGAAATGTCAAATTGTAGCCAAGAAAATTGGAAAAAAAAGTCAGTGTTTACATCTCAAGATTCAACTTCAACAGGAGCAAAAAGAAGTTACATGAGCACTTCTGAAACTGGGAGTGGGATTGTGATGCTTTCCAGAGTAAATTGTGGTGCTGTTCAGATCACCTAGACCTCTATTATTGAGATAAATGTCCCTTCAAGCGAGGCGGAGCCGTGAAAACGGAACAGTAGAGCTCAGGATCGGGATCGGAGATGTGGTGGAGGCTTAGAACCGAGCCACGGCACCACTGACGCAACGAGACATTACTGCCCGTGCAGTAATCCAGATAGTAACGAGTCAAACATGCAGACACCAACGGAGCTGAATGGTTTGGAAAAAAAAAAAGAAGAGAAAATAAAAACCCCAGCACGTTAATTGCAGACAAACAACAGAAAACCATTACAAAGATGCTGCTGCTGGTTCTGACGCATTAATCCAGCAGCGTCCCAGCTGCTGAGAAAACAAAATCAGGTTCCAGCCAGCTGGCTTCACGCTCACGCTCAAATGTCATTATATCATAAGGTAGCGGGAGCAGCTGGAGAGGAGACATCAGCAAAAGGTTAGATGGAGATTGTTCCAGAGCAGCAGAGGACAGACGTGCGCTTGAGCTCGTGCTCCGATTGGATGCGTTTTTGCTGTTGGTTGCAATTCCGCATGTTCTCAGCTGAGCCGACCTGTTCAGATCGCTAGCATTTGCTACAGTGACGTGCCTGATGTATTTTCTATTCTGCTGCACGTGCGGCGCATTCATCTTTATGTATTCGGTGTCAAAATGCTCAATGGGGAGAGACAATGATGCGTTTTTGCTTTAGCGTGTGGGAGAATGCATGCGTGCACGTGTGTGTGTGTGTGTGTGTGTGTGAGTGCCCCCCGCGTGTGTGTGTGTGCGTGCGCGTGTGGGCCCGTGTGTGTTTGTTTTCGTCTCAGTGAGCGCTGCAGTAAAGCAGCAGAGCTGACAAGCGCACCATCAGCCCTTGGTGGCACGTCAGGGACAGCTGGATATTGTCAGGCAGCCATAACGCTGATGGAAATGGGCTGACGGCGGCCCACGGGCCCCTCCCTCTTATAAATCAGCTCCGCCGCGCTCAGAAGTGGAAAGCAGCGCCAGCATGGCTGCGGCACACGCGCTGGTACAGGGTGTGTGTCTGTGTGTGTGTGTGTGTGTGTGTGTGTGTGTGTGTGTGTGTGTGTGTGTGTGCACGGAGGTGTGAAAAAGGAAAAAAAAATATTAGGGGTGTCAAAATACATTTCGCTCAATTGAAACAGCTTTTCTGATCATTGTTCTGGCCTAAGATTAATTAACTCTTTTATTTCCTCTCCCCTAAATATCTGAAATAGCTAAAACTCGCAGTTCAATTAAACACTAATCCTATGTAATTCCATCCAGTTCTGGATATTTGTACAATGCATTACAGATTAAATTACACTTGTGTAAATCCCCTAATACTGGAAAAGTGATTCATAAAGCTTCCTGAAGGATTTAATGTACTGAATGTCATGTAAAATACACATTTAGAAGGTATCCCTTTGCACGTGCGAGCCGCGAGGCATTCCCGCCGCCCGCGGAGGCGTCACCGGTGTCAAACAAATCAGAAATGAGACAGCAGAAATGTCTCGCGCCGCCCTAAAAGCAGCAAACATGCTAATTAGCCAGCCGCCGATGTGGCAGGTGGGAACAGATGTTTGGATCCGCAGCGGCGGAGGACTTTGATCGACGTTAACGCTGTTGAGACTATGAAGGTTTCACTCGAGGGTAATGCGATCCTCCCGCAGCTACCATAAAATGCTGATTTTTCTTGATTTATTTATTTATTTTTGTGCAAAAAAAAAAAAAAAAAAAATCAAGGATAACAAAGGGGTGACTGGTTTCCATCTGTGGTCTCATTTTTGGAAGAGCGTGAAGTGCAATTAACAAACAGCCCAATCCGTCATTCACTCCCGAGTTTGTATCTTTATTGCAGCCAGGAATCAACGAATGGGAACAAAGAACAAAAGCGTTCGCAAGAAGAGATGAAATACAGAATTTCACGGTTGGCATCCTAATTGGCATTGTTCATCCGGTTGATTTACATGCATGGAATCGTCTCAGATGGTCTTCAGGGACAGCCTTTCCTCGGTTACAGCAGGAAAATAAATCCTTATTGGGTTCACGGGCTTGGAAATGGAGGCTCACCTCACCATGAAATGGCCATAAACTCTCTGAAACAGCATTCCTTTAAAGAGAGAATCACCTGTCTTTATTTTTTATGATATCATTTTAAAAACGTGTTGAACACAAAAAAAAACAGGGCAGTAACTGCGACGCTGGTGCAATAGTCTGTTGACCTGTTGGCCCACCAATTTCATGGTTATGGACATTAAAAAAAAAAACAAAAAAGAAAAAAAAACACAGAGCCGGAGTTCCTGAAAGGATCAGATAAGGAGAGACAGTAGAGATTGATAGCCCACTGTCACTGTCTGTCCATGCAAGCTCTATTTTAGTGTGTGGCAGGTCTGAGTTATAGCAAATGGCTGATTAAGCTGCTACATCTGATCTTGCCAGCCCAAATCTACTACCTCAGGTAGCTTTTTTAAAAATACATTTTCGAAATTCCTTAATTTTAATCACAGATAAAGCCACCTGATTTACTGAATTAATTCGCTTATTTCACACTGGTGTCACATTGCACAAACACTTATTCTCAGAGGGAAATAAACAGCTTTTGGTGAGCTTTTTTAGATCTAATTTATGCCAGAACGCTCATCCAGGTTATAAATTTTTCCACTATTGTTGGAAATCCGAGGATCAATAACAGAGTAATCAGTGGTGTTGCAGCCTTGCCTGGTCAGTGGGGACGGTTCAAGGAATGTTACATTTGGGTTATTTTGACAATTGCAAATGACCCATTTTGGCAATTAGTGTGCTGGAAGAAGTTCTCCATCTGGGCAGTGGGCCCCCAGGACTGTTGAGTGTTTCTAATCCTCCTCTCAGGCTTATGGTCCCTCTCTCTGCCTCACATTAATGATTACAAATGTGAATAAGCACTCATCAAAGATGACAAACAAGGCGCAGACATTCGGCTCATAACATATCATAACTGTTTTCATTCCCGGAGGAGCGGAATACTTAAATCCATATCGATTAAAAACTGTCCGCAGAGGTCTGCTATTAAAAATAAAACCACATTAACATTCCCGTACGGTCGTTTTTCATTAGTGTGGCCTCAACGAATGGAGATGTGATGAATGCCTCTCTGAAGGTGTCGCCGCAATATCCTCATTAGCCTCATCATGTTTGTGTTGCTGATAACAAAAGGAGAAAAGGTCAGACGCTGCCCCCGTCAGACTGGGTGTGGCCGCGGAGAAATCAGGAGAAATTAGCGGTGAGAAGGTTAAGCCTTCCACTCTGATCCCGCCGGAAGGTCGTCAGCGGCGGGCAAGGAACGGAGGTGGCGGCGACGCACACGGGCGGATTCAAACGGCTGCGAAATTCTTAAATGTTAATGCGGCGTCAGAGATTAAACTGAGGGACGAAGGAGCTGGCAGCAAGTCTGGGCTGGAAGGGGATTATGGCTGAGCTTTGAAGGGCTTTTCCCCTGCGCCACGCCGAAAAACCGTATCTGCGCTTTCTTCGCTTTGCGGCGCCTCCGATAGGCACCAGAAAACCCAATCGCCTCCATGACCTCTGGATTCTGTTGATTAATGCGCCAGTAGATGCAGCAGCCATGCGATAGAGAGAGGAGAACATGCTCAAAGATGTGATTCAGCATCGTTACTGTCGTGCTTTTATTATGGTACCTTGATTAATGGACAGCCATCACCCCCCCCACCCCCCCCCTCTCTCGCTGCTCCTCGGGGGCTCTTTTGGAGCCGCTCTAATGAAACGCGAGGGGATGTTTAGACGGACGCATCCATATTTATCTCAATCCCGGACTAAAGAGGTTGTTTCAGTTCCCCGTTGCTCCACGCTGAAGACACACTTCTTGATTAGATTCTTTCAGCGGCAGCTCAGCTTCTCAGGAGCGACGTGGTCTGGCCTCGGTCCGCGCCGCGGGGGGAAGAGGAGGCCCCGGCATGAACGTTGTCGGCCGCCGTCAGCGCAGACCCGATCTGCATAGCCAATAAAAGAAAAAAAAAAGACATGTTCAGTTAAAACACTCTCTGCAGACCTGACAGCTAAACGGCCGACACCTCGAACAATGTGTCACAATATAATCATGCGCCCGCGTGAGCAGTTGTGTTATTTGTAGGGACTATTGATATTCATGAGGAGCAAAGAGCTGAACTGATACTGTGAAATGTCATTCCTGGTGTGTTTGCATGAGTGGGCCCTAGATGGGATTTGGTGCTGGTGGTACCAATGGCTGGCTGCAAAAGCCTATTTTTTTTTTTTTTTTTTTTTTTTTCTTATTCTGACACGAAACAGTTTTTGGGAAGCGAAGGCGTGGTCAGCCGTGAATACTCGTGCTGCGCGGAGAATGAGGACATTTTTGCAAAGTGGGGCCATTTTGTTTGAGGGGTAAGAAGTTGAGTTTAGAATTGGGTTTATTTAATAATTATTTGTTATTATTAGAAGGGTTTAGGTTGGGGCTTGGGAATGTGTTGACTAATATAGTGTATGTACTCTGCATGTCCCCACAAATATAGAAAGACAAGTGTATGTTTGCTGTGAGAGAGAGAGAGGGAGAGAAAGAGAGAGAGAGTTAATCCACTTTATCTATTAAGTTGCACATTAATGGAACATAGACATAAATAATCTACTTCTAGATCTACCATTTTTTCAATTTTCCATTAAATCATTGCTGAAAATATTAAATCTCACCTACCACCATCTGACTGAGTTACTCATCCCCCCCTTATTGTCTTCTTCTATTGTCTTCTTCCTCCACAAAACAGAACAACAAAATGCTGGAGAGCGTGCAGCCGTCTGTCTGGATGGTTCTCTTGGCAATGGACATGATCACAATAATAAACTTCAGTTCTACATCAATAATTAGCTGAAGCCCTCCTGGGTTAAGGATTCATTCTTTTCAGCTTAATAAAACTTTTGTGTACTTTTTCTCTGTTCTTTGTGAGCAATAAATAATCAATAAAAAGTCTTTGTCACAAGTGTCCTTTAGTTTCCTTCACATTCTATTCAATTGAACTTTATTTATATAGCGTCTGTTACCATCAAAACTGTCCCTTTATTGGCAGAAACACAGGGCCTGACCCCCCTAACAAACAGCTGGGGCAGGAAAAAATGGCTCTTTAACAGGAACAAACTTTGAGCAGGACCAGGCTCATATGGGGGTGGGCTCCTTGGGGGGAGGAGTCGGGAGGTAGGAAAGGGGGAGGAGAGTAACAATCATAAGAATCATACATGCAAATACATCAGACACATATAAATGTTGTGGTTTGTTATTCTTAAGGAGTACAGCTTAAACCAAGGGGGTCAGAGGTCAGGGCACAACTCTTCAGCCATGCCTGAAGATCTTCAAGAATATAGTTGTAGAATGGAAAAAAATCAAATCTGACAGAAAGTGCTTGTTCTCAATGCCAGCTTAAAGGTTAAAGATCATGTACTCTAATGCTTGATAGAAATGATGCATTCCTATTTGTCTGAATCAGGATGACGGCTCTGGCTCATTTTTCTGTCACAAAAGGACCCTCAACACCCAGGACAGCAGATTACATAACATTACCCCAGCAAACGCCAGGAAATTCACAGATTAGTTATTAGGCTCGTATCAGATGCACACGAGCTACATGACTGTCAAATATTTGTACTTGTGTATCTTGTTCACTGCCATTACGGGCATTATGAGTGCAAGTGACTCTTTTACTGCAGCAGATCTGTATTAAGCCTCATTCAAAGTTTCACTGCATCACCACTGATGTGGTACATTTCCTTTTGTTGGCTTTTGTTGGTCTTGTTTCGCTTTTTTTTTTTTTCCCGGGGAGCCATTTGGCTGCTTTACCACGGTCTCAGAGAAAGTTTTGCCCAAAAAATAAAAAGGCTTTACTTTAGCCACATCAGAGTTGTCGCACTGGCGCCGAATGACAGCTGACCCCGATCCCTGAGTAACCAGACCTGCAGGGTGCAGATTTACAGGCCTGCACGCCGAGATGTGCGCAGCCTCAGCGCTGCGACCGTGGCCCAAGTTTCACCCGCTGTTAAAAAAAAGACACCAAAGGGATTATACCGCACAGCATTTTTGAGATTACTCTCCTTTTAAATCTAAGAGTTTTTGTGGAAGCCAGTGTGCATTGAATGTCTATGTGTGAGAGAGAGAGAGAGACTGAGAGAGTTAGAGAGAGAGAGAGAGAGAGGGCGAGGGAGAGAGAGATAGAGAGAGAGAGAGAGAGACGAAATGATGTTGAATTATTT
The DNA here is from genome assembly GCA_911728415.1 of Lagocephalus sceleratus. Taxonomy (NCBI): domain Eukaryota; kingdom Metazoa; phylum Chordata; class Actinopteri; order Tetraodontiformes; family Tetraodontidae; genus Lagocephalus; species Lagocephalus sceleratus. The sequence continues at coordinate 2,212,607 of CAJVRN010000040.1, forward strand.
GAGAGGAGCCAAAGAGGCTCCAGGGGTAATGGAGAAAACAGGCGGCACAGTGAATAATTTAGTTTTAGGCTCTTTAGAGAATGTAGAGTAAAGTGACTCAATGAATGACCACGAGGACTAAACTTCAAAAATAATCCCGTACATCTCCAAAAACCCAACACGGCCTCATGTCGGGGCCGAGCGGAGCCACCTCAGAAGCTCGGGAGACTTTTTGCGGTCGGATTCGGGCGAGGCCAAAATAGACGCGGCGTGTGGCGCGGATCCCTCCGTAGACCTCCCGCCACCTTTGAATGTGCTTTCAAGGAGCTGAATATTTTAAAGCGGCTCTCACTCCGGGTGTAAAAAAAGTCGTCCCGGCAACCAGCACATCATCCACACTTCAGTGATACAGCTTCTGAAAAACCTCCGATGTTAAAGGCAACTGATGTTGCCTTTAACATCGGTTAAAGGCTGTTAGTGGTAGCTCTAATGTGACCTCAGCCCACAGATAAGCCGAATGAATCATGACAGCAGGCCTGATATTTAATACCTATCAATGACTTTAATGAAGGGTATGCACCAGTAATTGTTCTTTATTGCCCTCGTAAATTAATGACACACACTTCCAGAGAGAGACTGCAGCAATAAGTGGGCGAAATTTATGAATCACGTATCGATCTAAATGGCAGTGGAATATAAAAAAAATGGGCTTGAGGTGATCTAAGAACTTTACGTTAATATATAATAATCAAAAAATATTGATTCCCACATCGCTCTACGGAGACCAGCGATGAAGGTTATCCAGGCAACCATCCGGGACACGGCAACCGCTTTAACTGTGCAAAGAAGTCCCCAGAAGAATGTCAAAACCCTGACCCGGACAGTATTGGGAAATGTTTTATTGTCTCTCTCTCTCCAAGAAGATGTTCAAACAGCACGAGGATGAGACCCTCACAATCCTCAAGGATGAGCTCCGCCTCCTCCGCAACCGCTTGCGAACCTTACTACCATGCGAACGCGTCGCTGGTTGTCGTGCGGCGCATCGCCGCCTGTGGTAGAAGGCTTGACCATTACTTTTGTGTAAACGAATTCCCGTCCCCTGCATGCAAGCTTGGACAAGGATAACAGGCCAATTAAACGGCCTCCTGGAAGTACAGCCATCACGGCGGGGGTTTCTAATCAGCCATTTATAGAAAAAAAACAAGCTGGGATTGCTTTGTTTGCAGCCGTCAAATGACATTAAAAAGAAAAGATCTGAACCAATCACGGAGCGCGACGTGAGCCACAGCGTTTAATCCCGCGAACGACTGCGGTTTTCGTGCGACGGCAGAGAGGGCGAGCAGCGAGCAACGAGCAGAAAGTGTGTGTGTGTGTGTGTGTGTGGGTGTGTGGGTGGCGGGATGTGAGTGTGGTGGGCCGGGGTTCAAAGGTCACCTCTGCACTGTCATAACAGTGTCCACTACACACACACGTGCACGCGCGCACGCACACACACACACACACACACACATGCGCGCACACACACACACTGCTGCAAAACAATAGATTTGATGGATTGGTCAGCGTTTGTGTGGGAGAAGTACACTTACAGTAAAATGGTTACCCTTGTGTGTGTGATCCAAAGTTTTTTTTTTTATAATTTTTATTTTAATGTCTCGCAGCTCGCCTCCAGATCCTGACTTTTCCCGACTCTCCAGGCAAATACAATTAGCCCCATACATCTTGCCACTGTGACGCAGTGGTCGCGTGCCAGAGGAGAGGCTATCGACTCATCTGCTGGACAAGCATGACTGTGTGTGTGTGTGTGGGTGTGTGTGTGTGTGTGTGCGTGCATGTGTGCGTTTGGTGCGTTTCTAACTCGTCCCATCATTTTTAAAAACTGCTGCCGAAGCTGTGACATGCAGGCGACGCGCCACGGCGGAGAGGAACCTTCGATGAAACACAAGTTTCAGCGTCGAACGCTTTTAACCGCAATTTATGCGGGCATTTAATTTCACGCTGCCACACACACACACACACACAGACACACACACACACACATACAAGCTCTCACACTGTTCCTGTGTATGACTGTTGGCTCCGTCCCATCCCCCCTCTGAGTTGTCCTTTTCAGGAGATCTAAGCGCAGTCTCTGGGCAGCCGCCATCTCTTCCGCCTCTTCCACCTGTCAGATGCCCTCGCCTGCTCTAATGGCGGCCGAGGCGCTGGATCCCGTCCCTGCCTCTGCGCACCTCCCAGGCCTCCTCTCTCCTCCGCCACGCTCGGCCAAGCCTCTCAAGCAGCGCCTCTCTGCAAGAAGAAGGAAAAAAAAAAAAGGAAAAAAAAGCGTTCTGCCATCGCACAAGGCCACGTCTCTGCATCCGAACACAGCACCCAGTCATGTCAACAGCCAAACAAATGCTCTCAGTATTTCGTAAGCTTTGGTGAAGGCTTCTAGATGGTTTACGTGTCCTCAGCACAACTGGAAAAGACAAAGAAGAGCACAGGAAGACGTGCAGACCGTGGACATTTACATTGTTGGAAACAACAGAGAGACTAATGACCATAATTGTGCCAACGTCCCTCTATTCTTACTGGTAAGTGGTAATATCTAAAAGTGCACAGAGCACAGAGAATTTATGATTATGGTACACAGCTACATCTGGTCATTAAGGATACTAAAAGTGGGATGAGTGGATGAATAATTATATATCATGAATCAAGACAGAACATTTCTGGAAATAAATGCATTTTAGAAAAAAAAAAAAGCTCTGCCTCGTGGAAGGGGCCCACTGCGAACACCAGGGAGAGGCTTTTATTCTCCGGTGGTCCGTCCACCATCAGAAGATTCTGGCGCTCTGTGGTTTGTGAGTTGAGCCAGACCAGGAATGGCAGATTTCTCTCCCTTTACTTTTTTTTTTTTTTTTTTTTTGCATCCCTCATGTGTTTATTTCTCAGTAAATTCTCCAAAGATGGTTTCTTTGTATCCCCGCTTTGAAGATCAAGGTGTTGCATTGAGTGTTCTCATCAAGACGCAATCAACAAAGGCACAGCTGGACCTCCGCCTCTTTTAAACTTTGCTGCCAAGAGCTGAAGTATGGAGGAAGTACTCGATGCAGAAATCAAAACAGCCTCCTGCGAGACCGGTAGCCGACTAGCAGCTGCAGTCGGCCCCGCCGTGGATCCCCGTGTTACTACAGTCTGAATAATGCTCTTCGTCCGTATGAAAATGTGTGATGAAGGGATGACACAGTGTGAGACAAGGTGGCGTCGCTGCGGCAACACCGCTTCTGCCTTCTCTCACACCAACCTCAAAATGTGTGAAAAGCACCATCCCGTTTTCCACTGATGAATGGAGGAAAACCCAATTAAAGGGCCAAGCTGAGAGATGTGATACACAAGTATATGTATCACTCCTGTTCAAAAACCTGTGTGTGTGTGTGTGTGTGTGTGTGTGTGTGTGTGTGTATATATATATATATATATATATATATATATATATATATATATATATATATTAGGAGCAGGAATTTAAATCTCAAGTTTTTTTCCCACTCTGAAGATGCAGAGTTTCCCCTTTAGGTTCATCATTGTTTTTAGGTCTGTGCTTAAAAAAACAAAACAAAAAAAACAATTGTCCTGCTGTTGCTAGTGGATGTGGTTACCAAGGTAACGTCTCTAGCGGCCTGCAATTTGAGAATATAGTGCCCGGTATTACAGGCTCTATTTGTCAGTTCCACGGCACATGTTGTACAAGCGTGAAGCTTGGGAAGGTGGGGGATGGGGATGGGGGGGCTTATTCCCCTCAGCACAGCAAACATAAGACATTTAATTAGGGTTTATGGAAAAATCAATATTGTTCCAGTGATTCTCAATAAAAGGTTCTCAATTAAATTTGATCATCTTATCACAATTGTTTTGTCGCTGTCTTCCAGATATAAAAATGCACAACACACAAATATGAACCATTAATCCTGCTTCTTGCACCATCAGGATAACCAGCTGAGTGATGAGTTGACCAAGCACAACTAGACTAGAGGAGCAGCAAACTGCTGGCAATTTATACGACAACGCTGTTCAAACTCCGATCTCTCACGAAGGGAGGATTAAGGAAAAGTTAAATAATGTAAATGTATATTCTTCCAAAATATTACGAGGTCATAACAAAGCAGTTTCTGATTACACTCACTTGCCCAGTTAAGGCAACGCTTCCTATAAGGTGTTGGGATGCGTTGCAGATGCTAGAATATTCATATTTTCTTGCATATTCTGAGCGAAGATGCTTTGCAGCAACATCAAACACTGCCAGTCCTTTTCCAGCAACATTTTAAAAATTATTTCCCAGCAAAAATTTCTGAGCTGTCCAAGAAAAATGCTTTTGCCACTCTAACGTGAAATGCCTTTCCTGGGTCCAGCAATAAATCAAGAAAGACCAACAAATGGCATTTTCTTGCCTTTTTTCCCCCAAATGAGATTATCCCAAAATGGCAACCAGCTTTTAGAAATATTTGGCTTGAGTTATCTGTTTTATTTTGAAAATCTATAAAATGTGTCACAGCTGAGGGAACATGGCCCTGTCACGTAACGTAACGTCTCAGAACGTTTCAGAAGATATTCCAGGTTTTATAAGGCTGTTTAACTATAAATAAAAAACACATTTTCATTTAGAGGAAATTATTTTAAGGGTTTTTGAACAGGAGTGATACATATACTTATCAAATTATAGTAGTATATAAAAAAGTTGGCTCATTAGTGGGATGTTTCTCTGTTCACATCAGTGTTTTACTGGAAAAAACTGATCAGGCACCAGAAATCTAATCAAAGCAGCAAAGGCCCCAAAATGCAAATGTATCTTTTTGTATGAATCTCATGAAAATGAATCACTGCTGTTGATGAATCCATGAATAAACAATCGTTGCCCTTAAAATAAGATATGCATTTCCATTAACCTTTGCGGTGCTAACATGCCTTCTGTATTTACTGCTGGATGCATGCTGAGCCCCGGGTCAAAAGACAAACAGGAGAGCAACAGAGGTGCCCTAATAATGACAGTAATAATATCAACGATGATAGGAATAATAAAGAATGGCTGTTACTTTAATTGAGATATTGACTCTTGCATATTCAAGCATGTGCTTCACGAGGCTGCAATAGCCAATCATGAATGTGGGGCGATGCCATTGGTTGAGCTATAGAGAGCTGTGAGGAGTCGGGGGTGGATCTCTCTCTCTCTCTCTCTCTCTCTCTCTCTCTCTCTCTCTTTCTCTCTCTCTCTCTCCCTCTTCTGGCTTCTCCCATTCAATCCCCGTAGTCAGCAGAAGGAGTGGATGGAGAGAGGAGCGCCACAGCATCCACAGTGACATCCTGCAGATGACTCTCCTCCAGGGGAGCGGGGGGAGAAGAAGTGCTGCAGAGGAGAGACCGGGCCCACGGCCAAGGAGAGACTGAAAGCACAGAGGGAGTAAAAGCTGAGAAAAGAAAAAAAAAAAAAGAGAGAAAACAAAAAAAGGATTTATATGAAACCCGCTGCTTGTGTAGGGACCGCTGCAGCTACACTAAATCTGGAGCTGTCGGGCCAGCCCCCAGCGTAGCGGCGACTGAGAGAGGTGAGGAGGAGAAGTGATTTGAAGAGCCGAGCTCGTCACCCCGGGCAACCAGGGATGGGATTCCCACGAGCCCCGGCGTCAGCTGACCAAACTTCTCACAGGAGAAGGGACTTTGGATTCCCGGCGTGAGCCCGCGTTCCACAGAGGAGCGAAGCAACTCGGACAGAACAGAGAGAATTCCTTCTTCAATGCCCGACTTCGCGGCCCGGGGAGAGGTGTGAGGACTGCCCCGCCGAGTGCAGTCAGTTCCCCCAACTCCCCTGCCCCCCACCGCCCCCTCAGACCTCCATCGCACCTGCCCGCTCCTCTTGAATGACTTCTCTGCGTGCGCTCCCACTGCTCGGCAGTTGAACACACTCATGGTCGATGCCAAGGGAAGGAACATGAAATGTCTGACTTTCTTCTTAATGCTTCCAGAGTCGGTCAAAAGCAAGTCGAGTAAGAGCTCCAAGAAAGGGAATGCCAGCGGTGGCTCCAAGCTGCCCCCAGTCTGTTATGAGATCATCACCCTGAGGAGCAAGAAGAAGAAGAAGATGGCAGCGGACATATTTCCCACCAAAAAGCCCGTGACCAGCACCACGGTGCAACACTACCAGCAGCAGAACCTGAACAACAACAACACCATACAGAACTGCAACTGGCAAGGACTTTACTCAACTATCAGAGAGAGGTGGGTGCAGCCAGGAAAACCAGCCTTCTGCTGGGAATTTGATCAAAAATCCCAGTTAAAACAGCACGGTGCACTTCGGTCTGATGCCTTATATCACATGTGTGCAAAATCAATGTATAATCAGTGCTTCTAATCAGGGTGTGTGTCTGTGTGTGTGTCTGTGTGTGTGTCTGTGTGTGTGTTCATGTGTGGTGGGTGTTCCCGCTGCTCTGTCCTCTGCTGGGGGGGGGTGAGGCATCTATGTTTACACCCCCCCTCTTCTGCTCCCGCGGACTTTGCCGCGCTGACACAACACAGGGCGGACGAGCACAAGCTTGCTTTCCTGTACTGAAAGCAAAATATTTACCTTGGCCGGTCAGCAAAAGGCACCAGCTGTCCGGAGCTAAAAGTCCCGCTTTCTGACCCGGCTTTGTTGTCCCTCCAGAACCTGATGGGTGGTATTTACCCACCCCGCTGACATGTTCCACTACTCAATAATATATGAACACAGCTTTATTGTCAGATCCTTTTTTTTTTCCCCCCCAAACTAGGGATTTTCCAGTCTGACCATTGTCTCGTGGACCAGTTTGATATGGCTCCCAGTCGGGAAATCGGTCATTTGTTGCTGTGTCATAATAAAAAAAGTCACCGTCTCAATCGCGCCGATAGAATTTTGCATGTTTTCCCCAGCCGAGCTGCGCTGCGAGGTGAATGTACTGAAATCTTCTCCTCCTCCTGCTGCCTTCCCCTCGTAGAAACTCGGTGATGTTCAACAACGAGCTGATGGCAGATGTCCACTTTGTGGTGGGTCAGACCGGGAGGACGGAGCGGCTGCCGGGACACAGGGTAAGGCTCCCACCCCTCCCAAGGCAGAACCACGGCGGCGTTGAGGAAATGAACCGACGCGCTATCTGCCCCCGTCTCGTTCCTATCAGATGAGAAAAAAAAGAGGAACCCCTAATCTCGCTCTTTGCCTGTCCTGATGGAACCAAAGTCCTTTGTGCCCCCCCTGCTCTCGGGTCTGCAACCATGCGTCTTCTGGAGACGGTCCTCAATTATTTATGCAAATCAGGCGGGGGGGGGGGGACAGAGGCGCCGCCAGGCGAGGAGGGATATCCTCTTCAGCAGTCACACGGCGGAGAGGCGGCGGAGGCCTTTGTCTCAGCCGTAACGCGGCTTTTCACGGCTAATGCTGCAATTACTCAACTTTTAATCAAGCGCAGCCAGTCAGACGCAATTACTGCGATAAGGCGATCGCCCATCACACACATTAGCTAGATACTTTTTTTTTTTTTTTTCTGTAACACATCTTTTTAATAACAGAGCCACAAATCTGACCACTGTGATTGGTATTTTTAAGTTTATAAGCAGTTTGACCTGACTTTTTTTTTTTTGGTCAAAGCCACCGTCTGACCTCATTTTCAAGATGTTCCCATAAATTTTCAAAGTTCTTAGTTGCCTCATCTGAAATACCATCGTTAGGCCAGCTCTGCCTGGATATGAATGTAACATCTACATTGAACCAGTTAATGTCACAGCCACCAGTTCGGCTCGGCCATCTATGCCTGTTCTTCCAGCCTTAAGAGTGCTCTCGATGATTAGCAGCTGAAGTGCCCCCTAATAGAAAGAGCAGTGGTAGAAAGGGCACTTTACTTAATGCTGAGGAATGGAGCCGGGGAGACGTGGTGACATTTCGAGCGGAAATCGTTATTGTGTCCATTTGGCAGGAAGTCAGATGTGCATTATGATTTAATTTACAACACAGTATCCTCGCAAAATGGAGGATGCCGTTCGCAGCTGAACGCAGTAATGCGCGGGAGCGTCTATGAAATGCAAAGGGTCGAGAGGTGGCAGTCATTTTTCTCGAATGCGCTGCATTTATTTGGCTCTGAATCAGGAGGGCGACCGTTTACTGAATCAGCTCGCCTGGAAATGGAAGCGGCGTTCCCCACCAGTGCAAAATCGCAGCCTTCTACAACCGAGCGGCGTAATCAGAGCAACAATGTTGCTGAAGTCATAATGGCTTGCATCTGATTTCATCATAAGTTCAGAGAAGTCATCAATTACAGCAAATTGAACTCCTGCTTTGCTCGTCGCAGTCATGCCGTTTTGCCTTTCTTCCTTTCTTTTTTTATCGCGGACGATCTTGTTCATCAACTTTGTTCTCGGGGGAAATAAGGGTTTGATATTTTCTCATTATGTGAGAAAAGCAACAAGTTAAAGAGCTTCAGTCATCACAATTCATGCAGCGTGGCCTGGGATGTCCGTAACGAAAAATAGATTTTTTAATGGGGAAAACAAGCCCGACAATTGAACTCATTTCTTACCGCATTTGAAACAGTCCCACTATCAACCCAGTCGAGTCCATGTGTGTTTGTTTTTCCTGAAATTATATTCACACCAAGTTGTTTTCTCTCCTCACCCCCCTCCGACAGTATGTTTTGGCTGTGGGCAGCTCAGTGTTCCACGCGATGTTTTATGGTGAACTGGCCGAGAACAAGGACGAAATCCATATTCCAGACGTGGAACCGGCAGCGTTTTTGGCAATGCTGAAGTAAGTGTTCTCTTCCAGCTGAACTCTGCGGGGCCTTTACTCAGCCGTTCCCGTTCTCCGCCCCCCCCCCCACCGGCTCGTTCGCTCGCCATACTTTACGTGCAGGAGAGCTGCATCAGTTTGATGCTAATGCCCAACCTTCCAGACAAATGAAACCGAGTCTGTTTTCATTTTTACGCGTCCGGTTGCGCTGTCTGCTTTTCATGTTGAATCACTTCATATTAACTTGGACTCCCCGCTCGCTGCTCATTTCTCTCTTCCCTCCACACGTGATGAGTAATATTTCGCCGCCCTGTGAGATTTGTCTGCGCCGGCGTGTCTTTTCCCAGCAAGGCTGCAACTCTCAACAGCTTGGACCCCTTTTTCTTTAAAATTGAGGAAACTTTTCTGTGCGTCGACAGGTACATTTACTGTGATGAGATTGACCTGAGCGCCGACACGGTGTTGGCCACGCTCTACGCGGCCAAGAAGTACATCGTCCCCCACCTGGCGCGCGCCTGCGTCAACTTCCTGGAGACCAGCCTGAGCGCCAAGAACGCCTGCGTGTTACTCTCCCAGAGCTGTCTGTTCGAGGAGCCGGAGCTGACGCAGCGCTGCTGGGAGGTGATTGATGCCCAGGCTGAGCTGGCGCTACGCTCGGAGGGCTTCTGCGACATCGACGCCCAGACCCTCGAGAGCATCCTGCAGCGAGAGACACTCAACACTAAAGAGATAGTGGTATTCGAGGCGGCGCTCAGCTGGGCTGAGGCTGAGTGCCAACGGCAGGAGCTCACTTCGTCCACCGATAACAAACGCAAGGTCCTGGGAAAGGCCATGTACCTGATACGTATCCCGACCATGGCCCTGGATGATTTCGCCAACGGAGCGGCCCAGTCGGGCGTGTTGACACTTGCCGAAACCAATGACATCTTTCTGTGGTACACGGCGGCCAAGAAGCCCGAGCTGGAGTTTATGAGTCAGCCCAGGAAAGGCCTGAGCCCCCAGCGGTGCCACAGATTCCAGTCCTGTGCCTACCGGAGCAATCAGTGGCGCTACCGGGGCCGCTGCGACAGCATACAGTTCGCGGTGGATAAACGGGTGTTCATCGCCGGGTTCGGACTGTACGGATCTAGCTGCGGCTCGGCAGAATACAGCGCCAAGATCGAGCTGAAGCGCCAGGGAGTGCTGCTGGGCCAGAACCTCAGCAAGTACTTCTCCGATGGCTCCAGCAACACTTTCCCCGTGTGGTTCGAGTACCCGGTCCAGATCGAGCCCGACACCTTCTACACGGCCAGCGTGGTCCTGGACGGGAACGAGCTGAGCTACTTCGGACAGGAGGGCATGACAGAGGTGCAGTGTGGGAAAGTGACTTTTCAGTTCCAGTGCTCCTCTGATAGCACTAATGGGACGGGGGTGCAAGGCGGGCAGATTCCCGAGCTCATCTTCTATGCTTGAAGGAACCCCGTGCAAACATTTGACTTTCAGTGCACTTATAGAGAGAAGAAAACGATCACCTTGTGCTTAGTGTCCCTCCCTGTTTTATTTATTTTGTCACTACTGTTAAAAAAAAGAAAGAACATATCGGACCTGTGAAATGGTCTCGCGTGGTTTTTATTTCAGTGAATGGTCCACTTGAGTAGGATCACATACATGTCTTAAATGTTGGAGCATCCAAATGTGTGGGTGAGCAAAAAAAAAATATGACAAAAAAAGAAAAACCCTAGCTATCCTGTAAATATGAATATATGTAAATTCAGAAATGTATATGACGCCACGCTCGTGGCCAATGCTGCCGACAAAGAGAGGTTTATGATGAATACGCTTCAATATGCTTATTATTTCTATGCTTGCATAGAATGCACATGATTTAGCAGCAATAGTTCACCTCATTCATTCCTCAACGAGCATTTCATGTCACAAGTGTATCAGGACCGGAGGGTTCTGACCATCGGCATTATAAGGTGGAGAAAGGCTTTATCGTCCTCTCCACCCAAGCTTTTCTTTGTCAATTTTTGCATTCGAGTGGTCTCGCGTTGATCTGAAGCGTTGTGACAATTTTGAAGGGGGGTCACTTGGGAACCGCCGGGTCAAACGAGACACGAGAAACCAGTAGCATGCTGTTCTGCGCCTGCACCCATCAGTCATTCCCACCTTTAATTCCCACCGGTCCCATTAACGTTTACAGTAAAACGTCGCTCACGCTCTTCATCAGGGTGCACCCTGCGCCCTGTACTCGGACAGGACTGCTCCACTCCATCTGCTGTGTGATACTAACTGTTGTGGCACCTTGGTTTCTGTTTACAGCCGGATGTCGGTGTCAGAGGGACTCTTACTTCTCTTTGTTAAAAACTCTGTACTCGCATCCTCCCAGTGTGATCTTCTCCCATCCGTATTTGCAGTAGACGCTACAGAATTGCACTGACATTAGTTTGCAACTGAATTTCTTTGCTCACGGTTCACTGTTTTGTTTTAATTTATGAGAAGCACCTTCTTTGGTTTGTTTTTCTCTGCTACGTGATGTTTTTTTTTTTTGTTTTTTTTCCTCTGGTGTGGGATAAAGAGTCTTGTCTGCTGAAGACGACTAACAGACAAAAGCTGAAGTTCCTGTCCTGTGTTTACGTGCTACAGTGCTGGGAGACCGACGAATGTGTATTGAGTATTGATGCAAATAAACAAAACAATTGGTGCATGTCGTCTGGACGTCTGTGGAATATGATGATGATGCGGCCGTCACCAGAGAGATATTTAATATCGACACTAAACGGGCCAAGCCTTTTGTTTTTTTAATATCAGATCTCTGCAATGGATGGTGCACTGCACAAATAATGGCTCCTTGACATTACATTCACACACTGTCAAGTAGGAGAAGACAGTAGGGGAATGAGATTACGACGGGAAACATCTAAAACACGACGGATTCCGAGCACATCAGGTGTTCGATTCAAGGCCCTTTTCGTCTTGCCTGGAATGGCAGCAAGTCTCTTTCTAAATGAAAAGTGCTGGTTCCAATTTAAAAGCCAGCCATGCCGAGCAAACTAATTGATTTAGAAATCCTCCACATACTTATTTTTGCATTTACTTTTATTCGTTGAATAATCGAAGGTGGGGGAAGAAAAGCAAATTCCAAATTGCGTTATGAAAATCATGCGGTGACATTGAAAACTGTGTGGATTCTTCTCCTCCATCTCTAAATTAACGTGGATAAAACCATCACAGGATTTTAAGGCAAATCACATCCCTCTGCAAAGCATTCACTCAAATAGATGATAACGTCATGGAGCTTGTGGTGGGTTTTTGATTAGTAAGGCACTCAATAATGCAGAGACCTGGTTTGACGTTGCCAATGAGCATGAGAGCTTTGATGAATTAAAGGCAGCACGTTGGAGGACTGGTGCTTCAGCGAGATTTTTCATGATTAGGGCGCTAATGTTGCAAGCATGATTATTAATCATGCTGGAAGTGACAGGGGAATATGCCGAGAGTCAGAAGTAGGCCTGATTTCAGGGCACCGTCAAGCGCGATATTTTGCTAAATGGAACAAATACATAGCCGTTTTCAAAAGTGCGAAGCCGTTTGATCAATTTCTGCTAGGGCTTTGGATCCAAACTTGTAATTCTGGGGAGGATTTGTCAGAAACATACCTGAAAAAAGACTCTGCTCTTTCATTGCTTTACAAAAATACTCCACCTGGCTCCAAAACCTTTAGAAAGGTCGTGATTTGAAATATGAACTGAAGAAATTTGAAGCAAAAGAAGCAGCAGAAATACAGCACAGAAAGTCACATGCCATTTTAAAAAATGGATTCCACCCCCTTCCTGATGGTTTTCCTTTTTGCCCACATTAGGTGAGCATTACCTGTCTTTTACGGCAAAGGAGATGTTTTAATCCTCCATGTTCCTGCCGTATTGAGGCTTTAATATCTAAAGTTTGAATTTTACCTTAACCGTTGCTTAGACTTAGCCTGACCATTAATGAAATGTTGGGAATGGTACTTATATTAATTTATTAGCCCCCCTCTGAGCATGCGTCATTATTCCTCAAGCCGGGGGTGAAACGGAATTCTTCCTCTTAATGCTAAAAGCTTGCGCCAATAACATCAAACGGTTTTGAGGATTGCGCACATTCGATTTCCTCTTAGCACTAAAATCCCAATAAATAATTCAAAGTGTTTACAGATTTACATCTGTTGGAGGATGACATCATTAATCACACATGTGAGTGGGAACGTGCTAGAGTAGGCTTTAGCAGGTGACGGGAAACTTTGGTTGTCTTTCCCAGGAACATCTCGCTGTGGTTTTAATTACTGTTCGATAGGATTTAAGGATAAAAAAGATCCAGTCTGTCATGAGGGAGAGCTGTGGATTACAACTGATCAACATTCTTAATGCTCTGCACGATGCCTCGTTCCAAGCCAAGATAAGTGTGTGAGAAGAGGCTCGGGGGGGTCAGAGCGGGATGCTGTAGCTTCCTCATCAGACAAGTGATCGCACCATCAATGACTCGAAACAAGGTTGAAGAGGACCGAGGCTGTACCGGCGCGTGGTTCAGATCCCGCGGCACATTCTGCCATCTGATAAACTTCGAATTTCATTATAAAATCCTTTAGGCAACCAAAGTTTGGCTAATTTCATCAGCGGGCAGTCTCGCCTGTGATGCGTTGCGTTTGAGGAATTCAAACTGCAGAGGAGCAGTAGACAGAGGGAAGACAGTGCCTTCACGGCGACTTCCATCACCTCCGTTTCTTCAACCACGGCTCTAAAGACTCACCGACCCTGCGGGAAAACCAGTCCCAATGATCTATCCCAGTCATTCCTTATGGTTGGGTGCTTTTTGGATGCATGGCAGGGTCTGTCCCGCCACTTGTGCTTCTCATTTATCTACTGTATTTATTTATTCATTGGTAGCATCAGAGCTAAATCACTCCAACAGGCTGACAGAGCAGCTTTTATGTGAGATTAGCCTGTTTATCGCGGTGTCACTCAGCGTCAGAAGGATCAATAGGGCCAGGATTTCTGGAGGTAGGCGGGTGGGTAACAGCCAGTGTGGCTGGCTGAAAAGAGTGGCGATATGCTTTGCCTTTTTATTGGACAATGGCAGCTGCAGAGGTTATTCAGAGCGGCCAAAAATACAGGCAGCGGGGCTGATGGTGCTTTTGGGAACAACCTGGAAGCGATGTATATTACTTATATTACTGGTAAATGCCCTAAACTTATTTGTGCTGTGAAAGAGGAACCCGGAAGGTAGTCATGCGTACTTTGAAAGCTGAATTTGTTGCTGATGCGTTATGCAAATTGAGCTATTTATTCCCACAACCGCGGAGTCGTAGTGTATATACCTGTCACCCACAAGCCATTACGGCGAGGCTTGATCAAAACCTTGAATGTTGGCAGCTTCCCACAGAGCAGGGTGATGAGGGCTGAGCAGGCTACTTTTTGTATGTACTCTGGAGCCTCTTTTCATACTGAAGCATGTCCTCCAAGGCGGCACGGCAGCTTTGATTGTATGGAGCGAGAGGGCCCTCCTCTCCCCAGGGTCTGATATAATGAGGGTGAGCGCACTACACATGATCTGCAGCTCTCTCAAACCAGACACTTGAAACAGCCCGGGCCCGGAACAGTACAACAAACAGCACTGGTCGGTCAGCACACGCGCGGTCCAGCTCCATGTGGGCCTGGCAGCGGCGGGGAGGGCGATGCGCCTAAGAGCACGTGACGGCTCCGGAGAGCATCCATTCACGACCCGAACACTGGCGTTCCAGTTTAATTATTTTCCCCCCAACGCACAAAGAGGCAGACTTTGAATGACTGCATTCGCAATTTTGCATTGTGCCTGCGCTGGTTTTCATACCCCGATAGTATCTACTGGATAATCTTATCGCTTCGCAGCAGGGAGCCTGGCAATCAAGGCAGACTCTATACAGATATAAATAAAAGTGTTTGTCCCACAAATCCACAGTCAGCACAATTTCAGTGCACAGGATGCAATCCTCCTCCCACAAGAGCCAATTAATTTTATTTTATGAATGCCGGTTTCCTCTCTCTTTGACCTTGAAGTGATGGAACATTTCTCACCAGGCAATTTCAGTCTCAATCACTGGAAGTAATAAGACCTACAGTCAAAACACTACGGACATATCTGAAATTCAACTGAGCCGGGCTAAGCCGTTTGCAGCGCCCGCTTGAAAAGAGTGAAGCGTTTATCTCGTGTTTCTTTGACCTTTTCTACATCTCATTTAGCGCAGGGAAAACCATTTAGCCCTCTGTATCTCAGAGTCCACACAATTAGCACCGCATGCCGTAGCCAGCTCCCAGGCCGCGTTCTGCTCTAATGCATAATGACAAAGCTCATATCGCGCGGGACGGCACAAATATGCAAATGTTCCCGTTAATCACAGAGGAAGCCACGCGCATTCGCAGCGGCGGCGCATCTCTGCGATCTGTCTACGTAAACAGCCACGCAGCTGCGAGATCCCGGCGTAATTGTCAAGCCGGTGATGAATCTGATGTTGGTGAAGCAAACAATCTTTTCCTCATCTTACCATTAACTGAGATAATTAGAGCCAGCTGCCTCGGCTGTCGACGAGGCAAGACAATTTCATAAAAGCTTTAAAGCATCAGTGAGGTCTTTTTCTGTCATGTTTCAGACAAAGAAAAATGTCAGCCGGGGCTTAAATGCAGGGTGACAGAGAGTTGGCCGCACTTTGACGGCGCACAAGACAGATATTTTCATTTAATTGGAAGGTGAGGTTGAGAGGATGAGAAGCCAATGTTGTGCATAACTGTTGGCTGCCGTCGCCGTCCTCCCGACCTGACTACATATTTTTATTTTATTTGTTTTTCCACATTCCAGACACGGGACCATTCCATCATTTCCGTGGGTAATGGCTACAATCCTCTCCACTCGTCTTTCCAGTAGAAAAAAAGCCTCTGTCAGTCCGAGCTGCTGGAAATAATCACGGGCTGTGAGAAACAAGAGCAAAGGGAAGACGTTACCTGGGCTGATTTTACGTTTGTGCAAGTGGAATTTTGAAAAAACTTCATCCAAAACCAAGGGGAGAGATCTGTTTACTTTATATGAAATATAGATAACATTTGATGGTGGTGGAATGCTGCAAGCTGTTACACTGCAAACGTGTGGGTGGAATTCAGAACAATTTGTGATGACCTTCTGAAATCCATGTTTTTCTTGTTGGGAGTGGTGATAAATAAAAGTCGGAATAACTAGTAAGTCAGCCAAGTCTTATACCTGCAGAGTGCAGGAGGCACTGGGACGCTTTCAGAGCACCTTTGAGGTGCCCTTGAGCAAAGTATCAAAACACCAAATGCTTCAATTGACTGTCAAGGGCAGCTCACCAACTCTGACCCCTCTCCTTTAATGATGGCATATGTTCATTATATCATCTATCTTGTACCGAATAAAGAATTTATTTTTTTTTAAAGCAATTTCCCCAGAAGGGTCAGGTGCTAGTAACAACACCTGGCCCTTCTTCTTTCTAAAGGTGAGGCTGGAAGAGGAAGTAATGTGATGGTATGGTGATATGTTGTACATTCACGCCCCAGCCCATCATTTGAGGATGTTAAATGCTGCGTACCACAGCTCTCTGAAATTTGTCTGACTCATTGTGGTACTACTACAGTCCAGGATTGTCTGACCCTCACTGATGATGCAAAGGCTCAGTAACTGCTAGCGGTTTATCTGTAAAAGCTATTCTAGGCATGCTCTTATAGCTGCTTTTTCATTGTTCAGGACCCCGCAGGTAGCCATAGCTTGAGATCTCAAGAGGTTGTGCTACAGTCCGTACCAACTTTAACGACTGAATTAGGAGAAAAAAAAGCTCTTAAAGTGCTTGGCTCCTCTCACCTGGAACAGCCTTCACAAGGACTTGAATGACAGGAACCTTATCCCGCTGCCTGATTTGGAAGTTCTTAGAACCTCAACGGGTCTTTGGGTCTTTGTTTGGTTTGCCACCTGTTGAGAAACACGCACGGAAAAAACGAGGGACTGAGCAAAAGCAAATCAAAACAGTCGCATTTCCACTTCCTGCGGAACACACGGGAGCCAGATTAACACCGTAGGTCCACAAGCTCATGTTGCAGCAAATTTGGAACACTGTGGGCCAAAAGTTAATTAGGTTTTTTTAAAGTCCTCACCACAGAAAGAGCAGAAAGGAAGGCGTGCGGTGTTAATATTATCTCGCTGCATTTGCAGAGTAAGCAGATGTGTTGTAAAAGTGCATGTCTGGGAGACTGTATGCAAGATACTACGTGAATAATTAATATTTTTTCATCAGTGTCTTCCTGTCCATCCCTCTATTGCATAAAAGAGAACACGAAATATAAAAAGGCCAACTAAGCCATTTCTACAAGATTGGAGTGGAGGGATTTTCCCCCAGTGTGCACTGCTGCACCTCTCATCAGCACTTATAGCCGCCGGTGAGGAGGAGGGGCTGCCGGATTTCCATTTCTCAATGATGAAATTCTTTTCATCATGCCTCCTTTGCATAACAAAGGTGCATAAAATGCATTATATATGGAAAAGCAAGTGTGAGCTGCCATAAAGAAGCCCCCTCTGATACTGTTTTCCATTTCCAGGAATAAACGCAAAACTCGGTCTAACAACACCCGTTAATGCCACAGAGGAGACCGAAATACCCCGTCCTGACAAACGTGCACAATCACGACTCCTTTGATGTGAGTTTTGCACGTGTAACGTGTCCGGCGATTACAACGCGCCGGAGTTGACGTGAATACAACGTTTGCGCGCCTGTATCGCCGCGTACCAGTGACTCCATTGTGTCAGCCTCTGGCGGAGCTTAGTGAGGCGCACAGACCGGGCTGTAGGTCTGTAATATTTCATCAGCGCTCTATTATGCTGGTAAAAGGCGTGGGAGGGGGGGTGTGTATGTGTGTGTGTGTGGGGGGGGGGGTCATTACAGCTGAAGATCCATCCCCAAAGACAAAGAGGCAGCCCGGGGGAAGCCTCTCAATAACAGGCCTGACAGCAGATGACAAGTGGCAGTCACCTGGTGATTGAAATGGCAGACTTGACGTGTAACACACGCACACACACACACACACCCGCAACCACAGGCACACATGCGTGCGCAGGACAGAGGGTCTGTGGACGACAGAGCTGAAAGTAATACCAGAACTCCCAAACAAGGAAGGCAAGCAGATGATTTGAATTGTTGCATTGAAATACAGCGAGCGTGTTTGCCCCCCCCCACCTCCCACCCCACACACACACACACACACACACTTTCAAATCAGTGCAGGCTGCGTGGCTGCTGCTAAAAAAAGAGCGGAGGCAGTTTGTTTCCATGATAAATATTAAGGGTGTGGGAGGCAGAGCATATGTGCTGGCTCCGCACAACCCCTGATAAAAGGAGCTCTTTCTCAGCGCCATTATGGATTTGTCTCCGGCTGAATTAAGCGTGATTAATGGCTTCAGATGTTTCTCCATCTGAATGTGTATCATTACTATTAAAGATCAAGCTGATGTCTGATGAGGGCTGAAAGGATCAGGGACACCCTCCCAGGTTCCCTTCTGCAGGCAGCAGGTGAAGCCTTGCAGCTCTGGCTTCTTTGCATCGACTCTATTTTCTATTTTTTTTGTCAGCTGGCTAAAACTAATGCTTGAGAGGTGGAAAATTAGGTTTCAGGGGTATTTTAATAAGGAAATTGGCTGCCTGGGTGGGGGGGGGGGCGCAGTGCGCGACCAATTATTTGGCTTCTAACAGCCTTGTGAAGTAATCAATAGAAAGCAGGCAACAGTTCTTTGCTCAAACATGTTAATAATCATGGCTTCATCACAGGGGTAGTGTTTCACGGCACATGCAGGGTCGGGGGGGATATTGTATTTCAAAATTGGAGATGGGGGGGCAATAAACAGGACATTTTCTCGGCTGCAATTATTGAGGAGGATGCCAAAGTTAAATTAAAACTGTATTAGCATACTAGTGTTAAACTAGAGGGGGAGCATTGATTTTTCTGTGGGATGTATGTTTGTCTGAAACAGCACCGACAGGTAATTGTATCTCCACGCGCCGGCGATGTATCATAGCAACATTAACGAAATCTTTTGAGCTGAATTAATGTGCAAGACATTGTTGAGGTCCAGGAGCTCATTAACTAAAGCAGGGTCCCAGACAGATGAACGGTCTGCCTCTTGTTTTTACACCAGTTGTTGGAAAAAAAAACGCGCGCAAGTGTCGTTGATCGCTTTCTGACGCTCGCAGTTGTCGAACGTCGGGTCGGGAGTTCGGTCCCGAGCGCCGAACGTGGACAGGGGCGGGCCCGGTGCATTAGATAAATTATGCTTAAGCACTGCTGTCCCAGTCATTCAGATATTCAATACAGCACTTCAGGACTTCAAGAAGATTTGCAGGATTAGAGGTTGTAAGCCCGGCTGGATCAATATATCGATCCTCTCTGCACCAAGAGCTGCATTCAGTTTCCCAACTATTAGATGCACCTGAAGGTTAATATGGTGCTTTGTTAATCTCTTATCTTCTGTTGTCTCAAACTCTCTTTCTCTTTCTTTGGAGCCACTCTTGGTTTTGTTCCCCACCACATATGCTGGTGGCACCCTGACAACTCTCTTTGATTAAAAGGGCTGTATTTCTGGCTGGGAACCATCAATACTGGAGATCATTTTCTAATTAATAATGCTGTGACATTAATGAATTCAAGGAGAGGCCGCCTCTCATTGCTAGTCAAGTAGATCATTTCTAGGTAACAGTGCCGGCCTTAGTAAATTAGGCTGGTCTCCACGATGACCTTGTAACCGCTGAAACCCCGCCCACGACCGCAGCATGTTTTAATAGGTCTTCTTATTATACCCACTGGCAGTTTGGCTTCCATCTCTCCCTGATCACTGGTTTCATATTCCGGGGATGTTGCAGGACTTATGGCTGTGTGGAAATGAAATTTCTCTCCTGGGATCTCTGGGATATTTCTCTGGTGTGGCATACATCAGGCTGCAAGACGAAATGACAACAGCATTAGGTGGCTGTAATGAAACCCCCATAATGTCGTGTATTTTTATTCATATGAATCCACGATGTTTCACACCGGTTCGGGTGGTGCGCGCAGCACGGTGGAGGGGATTCTGTTGCCATTCTCGACCATAAATCAGAGAATTATGTGGTCACCGGGAACATTAAGTGTTACCATGTCCGCGTTTGTGTAGCGCTCATGACTTGCCTGAATGTGTTTGTATAAACACAGCTCCAGCCATTGAATTCATACACCCTAATCTCTGCTGAAATTGAACAGCAGAGCAGGAAAGGAGCTGATAGGGACCAGCTAAAAGGAAGAAGATTAGCTGCAGAGGGTCTTTTTTTTCCTCTCTCTTTTTGCTGCCGTATGCTATTTTACTGTAGGTGGGAAAACTAATGGCGAGGGGGAACAATGACCCCCCAGAACTGAAACTGCTTCAACGAACACATGGACAAAAATGTCATTCACTCAAATACCTTTCCAGGTGACAATGCGTGATAATACTTGTCGTTCCAGACACAATTGTCCCCGCCTAATTCTAACATGTCTTGTTCTGCTTTATTATCAGCGCGCCGACTGACTTTTCCAGCAGGGTCCATTTCCATTAAAGCTGACATTTCTTGCAGTTTAAAAGATACTTCCATGGTCTTTTCTTAGCTCACATAGTGAGAGCCCCACAATCACCCAGAGTTCTCATCCATGCTGCAATATAGAAGGAAAAAAAGAGTTAAAAAGCCTCATACTTTGCTTCTGTTATGACTTTTTTTTTTCTTTTTTTTTACTTGTTCACTTCCAGGAGACACCTCATTGGTTCGTGGCTGTGGAGCGAATGTTTGTTTCCAGCCCTTCCCCTGCGGCCCGCGTAGGACAATCGTCCAAAGCTGCGACACGATTCTGGTTACAGAAGAAGAAGCACGGAGAATCCTTTTTTAAGAGGAACACAAATGTCCCTCCGCTGGGGTGGTAGCCTCCCCAGCGCCCTGCTCAGTGGAAATGTAGCTTAAACAGAGCGGCTATTCATGATATACCCCGCATCCCCCACTGACAAGAAAAAAAAAAAAAAAATCACATTAACCTCCATTTCAATCATTCTAAAAGGTGACGAGAAATCCGAGCTGCTAGCCCACTCTCCATGTCCAATTTCAGTCCTTTTCACCTTGGCTGTCCCCTCTGCAGCATATTGTCACCTCCGCTCCGGCTGATTCTGCAAAACTGAAGAATGGGACGGGAGCACGAGGGAGGGGTTTTTTTTTTGTTTTTTTTTTGTCGCATGCGTGCGAGGATGAAAACTGAAAACCGGCGGATGACACGAAACTCGCCACGTCTCACCGTCGGTCACCACGGTACCTCGGCGTTGTTGCTCGTGTCCCGCGCCGTCATTGACGAGGGACCTTCCGGGAGGCGCCGTCGCATGCGGGATGAAGCATCCCGCCCTGTGCGAGCTGACATTCCGGCACCGTCTCTGCAGTGCGCAGAGCATGTGTCTGGCCTTATCTACTGTGGCATAATTGTCTTTATATATCAGAGTGAGAACAAGGCCGAAAGTGTATCCAGCAGGAACTTCAGCCCTGATATCCCTCACCTCTAACTAAAGCCATTAATTCAGACTCACACTGTTCTCACAGTCCTTACATTTTCTCTTCTCCTCGCTCTCCCCCCCCCACCACCACCACCACCACCACCACCCATCCCTTCCCTCCCCCCACTCCTCCCGGTGGCAGATGAAGAAGCTCCCGGGGTCGCTGCCTAAGTAATTGAAGAACGCTTCAGAAACATGCAGATGAAGCGGGGTGAGATGGAGAGCAGCGAAAGTGGAAGAGGAAAACGGACTAATTATCAACCGCCACCCCCCTCCCTTTTTTTTTTTCCTTTTCACCCCCCCCCACACACACACACACACACACCTCACCCAATTCGTCCTGCCTGGCTCTGACATGGCCGGAGCTGCACAGTGGAGGCTCCGTCTGCTTCTCCTCTGGTCATAATTAGGTGCAGTAGATAGAGCTGAACTGGGATTGATGATCACATAAAGGCCCATGTGAGGACGGGGTTCAGAGCAAAGCCTGGGCTTTGATGGGAGGGGGCGCGGGTTGGGGGGGGGCGTGGTGGTGGGGGGTTAAGAGCACTTTTCAGCCCCCTTTTCTCGCACATATTACACGAAACCCCGTGAGCCACCTGGCAGGATACTTGAACACATAAATGCAAATGGAATGTATATGACAACTTAGAGATGTGAAAGACAATCTTCACACGCTGCATAAAATGCATTTACTTAGCATTTCTTTATACGGGGGGTGATCAAAGGCCAGGGCAGGTTGCCCCGAATAGCGTCGATATTATTACAATGCAATGAGAGAGAAGCAATTTCAGGAAGGTGACATTCATTTCCGTTCAGGTGGGGAGAGAAAGACGAGATAGGCCATCTGGTTTTTAATATATCTAACACTGTCAGAGCCCCTTTAGCATACAGCAGATGTTTGGAAATAGGGTGGCTGACTATATGACTTACTTTTAGTTATTAGTTCTGGGTCCGCTCGGGCTAATTTGTATGATGATATTTCAGTTAATAGGCGGTGTGATCCGGCTTCTTCTCGTCTTCCACTTGTTTCCATCTCCCCTCACCTGTTGCTTCTGCGCCTCCCTGGTGCGCGTTAAAAGCCGTCTTCTTCCTTAATGGTCTTCAGTATGCTCAGACTAGAGTTTTAGAACCCCCCCCCCGCCCCCCGCCAGGTTTCCCTGTATCAGACCACTATGTTCCCGTAACGGGAATGTTTACCGAACAGCACAGATTTAACCGAGATTATCGTCCCCCTGTTGACGCCTCGCTGACAGCGGAGCTGATGAATACGTGCGAGTGTTGCCGGAGCGGCTCTAACGATGCAATCTCGGGATTTGAATGTTTGATGTAAAGCGAGGCGGCCCAGAGGGGGAGCGGATTGGGAGAAAAAAAAAAGGTAAAGACGCTGGAATCCCCGCGAGATGGAACAGGACCGACGGAAATGACGCCTCGGGCACTTCGCTCACCTGTGGCGCAAAGTGGCGTCCAATCGCGTCTCGCTTCTCAACATCCCTCACTGCCCCCACCTCAAAGAAAAGTCACCCCCTGGTCTCCATTTCTGGTTGTTTCTCGGGGACAATGTCACACTCCGCCCCTGGATTGAATGTCACTTCGATTTTATTTCCAGCATTAAGAATTATGCAGCTTGTCCCTGCTCATGGGTGTATTTTTGTTTTATCTTTAATAAACATTCACACCCCATCCCTAAAAGCTAAAACAGTGACAGCTAAAGCTCTGTTGAACTTTCCTCCCATGGTTTAGTCACCCACCACAGCTAAAGAAAATTCAGCGCTACCCTTCCTGAAAGGGGCCAGAGCGCTCTTATCGCCCCGGCGCAAGGCCGTAGAGGGGTAATAGGATTGCTTCTCCGGGCCTCTACAGACTCCCGAATTGGTGAAAGCAGAGAGGAGCAGGTAGGGAGGATGTGTTCTCCTCAGTCCATAAATAACCCTGCAAAATTGCAAGCTTTGGAGGGTCAGTGGGACGCCGGTCGACCGGCGTGTATCTGGATGCAACCTCTAATCCAGCAGCCCAGAAAACCCAACAGCACAGCAGTTATAGCAAAATGTCTCCTCTGCAAAATGGAAGCCCGCCTGTTTACGAGCTCGGAGAGAGAGGGAGGGAGAGAGGATGAAAAGGGGAGAGCTGGGTAGAGAAGCAGCGCGGGAGGATGTGTGTGTGTGTGTGTGGGGGGGGGGTTGGTGTGGGGTCATTTTATAGATTGCAGCCAGCGCCTCAGCGGTGGACACCCTCATTTCCCTGAGTCCCAGTAGAAGCACAGCATCCACTTTGTGCTCAGGGAAAAGAAGATGAAAGCAGCACTGGGCCAAATGGAGGCAGGTGGAGGGGGGGGCATGGGGGGGGGGCGGCACCCACAGAGGGGCTTTTTTAGACCAGTAGCTGGATCGTCGGCGCGGCTGCATTTGACTGTTACAGGTGAAGGAAGAGCTGGGTGAATAAATCCAAAGGTAACAGTGACTCCCCCTGACTCGGAATTGTAAACCTGTGGCACTCGGGTGAAACATTACTTTTTCATTCGGCCCAGTGGAGAGTTTTCAGTGCTGCGGGGAAACAATTCCACCTGTCGGCACTTAGCTGTGTACTTTAGCGAGATTGAAATAGCCGCGTCTGTTCGTTTGATGGAAAATACAGGAGGTGGCCTGAGGCGAAGCGGTGGTGGTGGTGGTGGTGGGGGGGGGGTTGCAGTCGAGGGGGCTATGGTGAAGATTTAAGGTTATTATCAAGAGCTAGACACAGTGTACAAAACTAAAAATGAACCAATCAGAAACCTGACAGGGACCAGATAGATGCGGCGTATCGCGGCGATACGTCATCCTCGTAGCAGATGGACCGTAAATCTACAACGAAGAAAGTCAAGAATAAATTCACGCATGCTCGTGTTTTTATACCACGCTGATATCTGTTTACTCAAGCCCGCTTTGTTTTGTTTTTTTAAACCATGCGCGCAAAAAATGGCACCTAATCACCCAGTTAGACCTCGGAGGAGATTGTTATCGTGCCTTATTGGTGTCAATGTAGAAAGCCCACACTTTTATCCTGCTGGGGTTACACCGTTAAAATTAAAGACTCCAGGCAACTGAGGAAAAAGGTCACTGGAATGTTTTAGTGTAGTAATTATCATTCAAGAAGGGTTTAAACCCCTGTAACGAAAGGCTTCGGCCGTTCTGTACGTGACCCAGTGGAAACCGAACAAAAGCAAGAGCAGCACCGCGCTGACCCTTGTGTTTATTTCTATATCCAAGGACACGCCGGTTGGCCTAGTTAGATCAGTTAGATCCCAATCGATAAATCACCCCTCATAAAACCCACTTTGTCACGGAGCTGTCATTCCCCACCTGCTGGACTTAAAAACGTGGTTCGCCGCCAGCAACCGTGACCCCCCCCAGCTCGACAGCTTTCCACAAAGTCTCGCCTCTTTTAATGTTTTCGCCACAATCAAAAGTTGATTGTTGCATGTCAGTGCTGAAGGCCGCATATATTAAAAGAAAAAAATAAAACAGAATGGTGAATGATCGGCTGCATCTCTGAAATAAATTCCCTCCCGAAATCCTGCTTAGCAAACCTCTCTGCATTTTAATTAAAGATCTGCTGCTTTTAAATAAAGATCTCAGCGGCAGAGGCTTTTTATATAATGTGCTTCCAATCAGCCCGATGTAATTTCATTTTCCATCATTTTGAAAGGCAACTGTATTTCCTTATCAAACCAGAGCTGTGCATCAAACTGGAATCAATCTGGCAATGCACACGCTTCAAATTATAGAAGCATTCATGGCTTGATGAGATTGCCGACCAATGTAAAGCGCTGAGAGTCACAAAGGACACGCCTTGGCTTTCCCCCCATTTGCTGCATTCTAATTTATTTCATGACAGGCCTGATGTGATAAAGTGACAAGTGGCAGAAGATGGCTGTCAGGAGGACACTCCGTCTTTCATTGAGCTGCGTTTTGGGGGGCTATCAGGGCTTTTGATCTGCTCGAGAGCACGCCTATCACACTGTGAGGGTCAATAGCCCAAACGTTGCAACAGCAGCCATTTTTATTATGTGACTGACAGCGATTCACCGTACACAGCCACTATTAATACCATAAATGTCTTCACTGGGGGTGGAGAGATTTCATCTCCTGGAAGGAAAAACTAAAAAGATTATCCTCCACAAAGAGCAAGCCGAAAAGTAAACGCATTAGAGGCAGACAAAAACTGTTAGATGGTAATCAATGGACAATGAAGAGGTAATATAAAAGACATCCTATTATGACTCAAATGCAGCTTGGAAGCTTTTATCCAATAATCATGTGGCAGGTTTTGCACTAAAAATGAATATTTGCAGTGCGACAGTGTTCGTGTGTTCGTTGTCCACCGGATGGCCGCTGCTCTCTCATGTCGCACGCTTAAGTGGACAAAACTGATTCCTTTTTTTTTTTAAATATGAAATGTCTATTTTTAAGTTCCGGTTTTGTTTTGAACGTCTTTTGGTGGCCACCTGACAACCTGAGGTGTTTTTGTAGTCATCAAAAGATCCACTTCGCTGGCTCAAAGACCCTCTCTGTTACTATGTATGGATAAATTCTCCATTTTCATTTACATTTGGTCTCACAGCTTGTCACATGAAAGTTCTATCTGTTCTAACATGTCCAGCCTCAGGTTTGATCCACATGGCAACAGTATGACATACCATATCCTTTTGGTATGTCATAGTTGCTTATTTTCAAATGTGAGGTTTCTCTTGATAAATAAAATGACTTGAATTCTTTTTTTTTTTGCCTTTTCTACTTGTTCTTTCTTCTCTCTAGTGTGCAAGAAAACAGACATGCTGTATGTTGGGCGAGCTTATGCTTGAAAGCACACAATCCTATTAGGAATTGGCGCAACGATGGCGGTTTGTTGCCAATCAAAATATTACAGTCTGTTCACCAATATAATGAGCAACGGCCATAAATAAAACAAAGACTTATTTACATGTCTTTACGTTTATACTGGATTAATGACACATCGGTGTCATCTGAAGCTGTTTACAGTGTGTGTGGGGGGGAGTGCATGTGTGTGCATATTGGTGTGTGTTTGTGTGTGTGTGTGTGTGCGTTTGTTCTTGTACTTGTTACACACTGACTAGCAAAATCTTCATTCTACTATCAAAGCAAGGACATTTTTAGAAAGTGAGGACACCTTGGCTGGTCCTCACAACATCAACGAATGTTTGAGGGTGAAGATCTGATTTAAAGGTTGAGGTTACAACTGGATCTAGGATAGGTCTGGGTCAGGTAGGATGGGTTAGGGGTAACCGGCTGGGTAATACAATCTATAAAGGTCCTCGCAAAGACAGAAGTACAAGGAGAAGTGTGTGCATGTGTGTGTGTGTGTGTGTGTGTGTGTGTGTGCGCGCGTGTGTGTGTGTTCCCGTCTGCCATTCTGCAGCACGGATCGCTATCGCGGTTAAGTGATGAGCTTGGCTAATGTAGGCTAACAGTCTGATCAGGATTCAGCGGGCGTTCCGCGTGGAGCCTGACGTCTGCTGGGGACCATCTATCAGAGCTAAATGGCAGATGGTCTTCTCTGTGGCCAGGCAGGAAGTGCACTAACACAATCGTTGAAGAAACACGGGGAGCCATCTACCTGCTGATAATCCACTTATAAACATACAAAGCTGCTTTAATCTGCCTGCACACCCCGACGCTGGAAGACAAGGCCGGGCTCCAGGCTGAAGGATCACCATTGATCTACTGATCTACTGCGCACGGTGGCCAGGACAGAATGGTAACATGGGCCCTCATCGCTTTGAATGGCACGTCAGGTATAAATCGTGTTTAACAAAGCAAGCAATAACTGTTTCAGAAGATTATCTATCAGAGTAGTTCAATATGTGAATCTATCTGAGTTAAATGTAGAGATGTTTTTTTATAAGATAAGTTTTATTTTAAGAATAAAATACCAGAGATATTCCAGGCTAAGATGCTTGTGTTGGCATAAAAACATGTGATTACACAAGCAGGGACTGTTCTGTATAAATAAATCTACTAAATAATTAAAAAAATATTTTGACAGTGTATAAATATTGAACATCTGAGTATTCAACAAACAGCACAGCAGGGTGACATTGGTGTCACACCAGCAAGGCTGGAATATTTACAGGATTTTCCAAACACAGGAGACATTTTTTTTGATAGCCCTGTTCACCCACATCAATCGTGAACCCAGGGCAAATTGAAAAAAATGTTTCCGGAAGTAGAAAGCATGTTTAAATTAAAAGAAATCATAAAGTACGTTGACAAATTCAGACCTAGATCCAGGACTTTTTTTATATATATATAGGTAAGTAGGACTTTAGGTGTAAGAAGACTGTTTGATTGAGATCTTGTACCAGGTCATCCTGCTGCTTGGGATTCATTAATCAGCGGGGCTTCGCAGATGTTTGTGGCGCTCCGACGTGAGCGAAGTGTAGCTGTAGTTGCCATTAAGCCCGGATCAAAATGCACGAACTGTTCCTGAGAGCTCATCTGTCTTCTCACGTCAGTGCCGAAGCCCTGCAAGGAGGAGGTGTCAGATGGGAACGGGAAGGAGAGGAGGAATAAACAATTAATGCTGAGATGTCGAAGAACAGTGGAGAAGGGGAAAAGGCGGGGTGAGTGGGGGGGGGTGGGTTCACGGAATGGAGGCAGGTGCAACATCACATCGTTCCTGTCAGATGGCATAAAAGACGGGTGGAGGAAGAGTGTTTAGCTCCGGGGGATGCATGAGGAATTCTGACCACGGGTCGGAAGAATCGACTATTCAGGGTGCATCCCTTCCAGGCGCCAGCTTGGTTTAGGGGAGGTATCTGCCAAATAGAAGGGGTTGCCAACATCTTCTGAGGTGCCTGGAATACCGACAAGGAAAATCAGGTCTGGTGGATGACAGCTGACCTTGATCACGACGGCGGAGACGCTCTGCCGGGAGAGCGCGGCGCACCGTGGATTTGTGATTATTTTGGCACGGGGGTGGGGGTGTGGGGGGGGGCACATCAGTGAGGACGTTTATTGATATTTTAACGGCATCAAAACAGCTGCCTCCTGGAAGAATTCCTCCTGCCAAAGTTGTTTCTTTAACTCCTCGCAGTGATTTTAAAATCGATAACAATCACGACGGTCTCATCTGCAGTCATAAAGGCTTTATCTGCAAACTGAGAAACTGCTACTGATCCAATATTCTACTTCATGTCTCTGCCTTGATTTGCTTCCCGGCATCACACCCAGCTCGGTGGTCCAGATCATTCGGCTGTCCAGAGACTCTCCAGGTTTTAATTCCAGCTCGGCCCTTCATATGTAGAGTTTGCGTGTTCTCCCGTCACCTGTGTGGGTTTTCTACCGGCTCCACTTTCCTCCCACAGTTCCAAAATGCGAACACTGGCTTGATTGGAGACTCTAAATGGCTCCTAGTGGGTGTTGGAGTAAATGGTGCGTGTCCCATGATGGACTGCCGACCTGGAAAGAGGCTCCAGCTTTGGAAAGCACACATGGTTGTGGATCTGAGAGGACCCGTATTCCAAAGTACTCTGTGGTCCACATCTCATTTCACGCGGTCAGCTGTTGGTGGAGAAGCTTTGGGCCTCGGTGGGATTTCGTACCTTTAACCTTAAAAATGATCACTGGGGCTTCCTGAAGCCTCCTTCACCCCACATGGGATCCAGGGACGCTCTGATACCTAGAAGGTTCTCCACGAAGGTGTGGATTAGGTCACAGTTGGCCCATGGAGGCCCCTCCTGTTGACTTTGGCTGCAGCAATGCAATTTTTCAGGCACCACTTTCTGCTGTCCGGCGGCACGCTCCTCGCCTGAAAACGGACCTCCGAGGACCTGCTGGCAACCAGCCTTAAATGGCCTCCGTTGAATCCACGGCAATTGTAGAACTTTAGTTGTTATTGAGCCCAAACTGCAGCAGCAAGTTTGTCTTCCACAAATTCTCCGAGGCACAGTGGGATAATAATGTGACGCTGCATATCTGCTGCAAGCAATGCCTCAAAAAATAAAGCGGGGGGGGTAATTTGGCTGTAAAAATTTATAAGAATGACTGTGTCTAATCAGCGAACGCCGCCTGGGTGCAGAGCAATGGATGCAAAATATGGAAATATCTCCCATTAAAAGCTATTATTCCTCAGAATGCCCTTCGGGTCATGTAAATGTGAATATTAATGGTCTTTTAATCAGTGATTGTGTTCTTATGCGATGGCCAATATCATTAAACTGCTTAGTGAAAATATTCTATTTATCTTTATGTTCCCAAGGACACTGGGTAAAAAAAAAGAGAGAGACGGAGCTGCGTCCACCCCGGTCATTTGTAAACCCGTAGGCTGTTAAAGAGCTTGAATTTGGAAGTTGTGTGCAACAGAAGTTGCTAAAACAACTCTCAGGCCAGTCTATTGAACTTGTCTGGCAGAAGAGGAGGATTTCTACTCATCAGCGTCCTCTAAAATATGTGTCTGCTCAGAGAACAACCGCAGGACGTCCTTGCTTGTTTCTTTCTGCGGGTCCCTGCTGTGAATTCCTGCCGTTTGTCGGCCATTGATTATGAGGTTTGTTGACAGCGTACGCTAACAGTTCAATCCTCTGGTGACAGGAGCGCTGGGTTCAATAACTACCCTCTGCTACGACTGTCTTTTCGCTTGTCAGAGGGATGCAAAGCATTCTCTCTCGGTTCTTATTGACACTTCTTTTTTTCCCCCCCTCGCAAAGTCAATAACAGCTGCTTCGCTCCTTCTCAAGTGCAGCTCAGGTCTCAGCGTCTGTGCTTTAAGGCAGCTCTGGTCATTAAGAGCAGAAAAAGCCTCATCCTGGCTTGCAACATAACACACTGGAGCATTTAATCATACTCAGAATCAAGTGGGGGCATCGACTCTCCTCTGCTTTGAAAAAAAACAGGAGAGTGTGTTACTGGAGAAGATGAGAGCTAAGTTTTATTGATTCAAGTGGGGACCGTAACCAGTCAGCCATTAGGGACAGATGAGGTAGAGGACACTGAGGACATTGCGAAGGATTCCTCACTCTGGGCTACAGCATCCCATTAGTGCGCCAACATATATTCAATTTGTGGGAGGACAACAGGTCTCAGGTTTAGACTGAATCACTGCGCTTTCATTCTGGAGCTCCAGTGCGTGGACCAGCTGCTGCGCCCCCTGCGACCACTTTCGATCCGCGTTGATTCGGCAGCGCGAGAAAGCAGGAGAAGGTTTTCGAGGGGAAGCGAACCCACAACCGGGACCCAACCAAACGCACTTCATCTCTAAAGGCACCTCATCAATGAGCAAGTACCCCGCTGAAGCGTGACCCGCGCTGACCCAGCGGTGCCCGTGCTTTTTCGAGCACCAGTCGAAGCACTTTTAGTCTTTTTCTTTTTTCTCTTTTTTTTTTTCCCTTTTGCTTGCTGAGTCTGTGCTAGCATCCGTGAGCAAAAGACGTTGCTATCGTCTGCCAGGTGCCAGGAGACCGTCCTGACACCATTTAAATAAAACTGAATCGCTCAGTTGTTTGTTGCGAGCTGAGGAGCGCAATTACCGCGGCACATCCGCGAGCATCCGCCGCTGTGGCTTGCCCTTTCCTTTTCCTTGGCGAAAAAGGTTGCACGTGACGGAGGTCTGGCTGCGGTTGGCTCCTGCCCGAGGCTCAAAAATCCCCAAATAAGCTGTAAAATAGCCTAAATGTGTAAAATCACAGGACGGCTGTAGACCTCAGTAATGAATAAATGTGCGGGCAAATGTCTCCCGACTTGGGAACATGCTGGCCAAAGTGATATTAATCACTGCTGCTGAGGAAGATGATGTTCTTTGTTTCTATTAATTTCCCGGTTCTTTACGACCGAGACCCCCGAGATCCCTGTAAACAAACACCCGAACGCCTCCGCGGGCGCGTCTTCAGCAAAACAGACCTAAACAAAACGAGCTACATTACACGAGCGCCACATTGAAAACGGTGGAATTGACCTTCTTCTGTCCACTCTGGATTCTCTATGGTGTCGGATTTTCAAAATAAGGTGGAATGTCACGGCGGGAGTAGACGGCGCGGTCTGACAGAGGCGTTAGTCGGTGGGTTCAGCAGAGGATCAAAGGGAAGGCTGGCTCCTTTTAAAGCGGTCTGGTCGCGGAACACAGACCCCCCCACCGCAGTATGAAAACTGATTCACGGCGCTGTGACTGCTGCTTTTCAAGGCTGGTGTAGCCAAGCTGACGGTAGGTGTGGCCACGGGGCCCGGCTCTGACAGGCAGAATAATGGGGAAGGGGAAGGGTGCAGGAGCTGCAGGATCAGTGCCTGAATGTGGAGCGCCGACTTATAAGATTGAAGCACCGCAACAAACCTTGTGTAGATCTAATAAACAGCTCTGCCTGAACTATCCCGTTAATAATGTGCTGATAACAGAAGAATTCTTTATCACCCACGCGTCCTCATTTTTCTTTGATGCAGAGCTTACGTAACTCCATCCGATGTTGGGCCGGGCCTTGAAATGCATGCCGGTCTTCCAAAGGTTTTACTGCGAGGTGCTCGGCGTCCGACTCTGGTGAGAAGCCGCCTCGCGCAGCCTTGTCTACAGAGACGGCACAAAGCAAAGTGTACCGAAAACCCTCCCCTGCAGTCCTACTTTCTCAAGGTTATTTTCAAAGATAGCCCGCCTTGGTACAGCGAGTAGGTTGGGCTTTAAGTGTGCCCCGCCACCAGAGACCGAGCGAAGACCCGTGCAGCCAAAAGTGAGGGCTTTCAGAGTCTACAGAGAGACGGGGCTGTGACAAATTTAAACCCAGGGGGGGACGCCTGCAGGGGCCCTGGCTTTTGCCCCGAACAGAGGAAAGCCAAGCCAATTTAGTTCTGGATGCATTGTGATTCACACGCGCAGTCAACTTAGTGTATCGCCGTCGCGGCGCTCGGAGGAGGCGAGCCTCGAGACGCCGCCGCTTGTATTCTGCCACCAAGCACAAAAAAAAAAAAAAAAAAGGCTCACATCATATCAGAATCGCCACATTCTGCGGTGAAATATGATTACGGGCTCCAGGGAGGCATGTTCCCCATCAATGATATTACAGTCGTCCTGCAGCGGCGTCTCCCAAGTAGCTTCACTTCTCCTCGCAGGAATTTTTTCCTTGCGCTGACTAAATTCAAAGAGAAACGTCTACGCAAACACGCCATCCACTCCCATTAGGATGGTCTTCCAGCGAACATCTGTAGCAGCTCTTAATAAATACGGTCACATTCTCTATTTCGGGATTCCGCTGCGGACGTGAAAGCAAGCAGACTGCCGCAGTCGTGTGCAGTTTCCTTTATGAGCCGGGACGCTGAGCCCCGCTAATATGATCCCTTTCGTTTCATAGTGCGGCATAATGAACCAGCTTCGGTCTGAACTTGTCACCGTGCATTACTATCTGACCACAGCCCTGCTCTGCCTCTCAGGCACTTTTGCATCAACGCGATGATGATATGCAGACATGCTGGAAAACAGGCACTATGTGCAAATGATAGCGCTGATTCATGTCTGCTGCTCTGTGTGTTCCAAGCCGACTGTTTGTTGTAACATATGTGATATACACTGATGTACGAGAGGTGAGCTACTTAAAGTAAACTGATATAAAGGCCATCACCTGAGGGCGGATGTGTACCGATGTTCTTTGAGAGAGCTTCTGATTCATTACTCATCCATAGAAACACAAGTGCACGCGGCAGGCTGACCCTCTGTACACGTAATCATCTTTATTTTAATGAGTAGCAGTTGCTTCCTTTCCGTTTTCTCCGTTCTCCGTCTCTCCATTTGGAGTTGAAGGAGTTGTACATGTGAACACATGCGACCGCGTTGCTTCTAAACGCGCAAGAAGGCATCGGGGCCATCAGCGTGCGTTACATAAGAGTTATATAAAGAAGGAACTAACCTATGCAACATTTGGAAACACAGAGTGGTCCTCCTGCACAGCTTCCCGCGCTGCCTGAGGCTGAGATCAAGAAACATCCAGATGGCAAAGTCCTCTCCGCTTCCTCTTCATTTGTCTCTCTTCGCTGTCTCCATCTGACTCATGACTGCCATTTAAAAGATCAAATATAAATTTAATTAAATTTCTCCCCTGTAAAAAGGCGGGGGGGGGGCACAGGTACTGTAACAAATGGCAGAAACGTTCTCCATCCGTGACATGAATCATACCCGGTTCCATTCAAAATCACAAACGATGCCAAGATACTTCCACAAAATGCTGCCTGTATATATATATTTATATAAATGTATATTTTTGAGCTACAAAAACAAACCTTGTATGTTTTGTGTTTTATACCCATACGTTTTACATGGACACTTGTGTGACCTTGTAAATGTGCTCCATATTGATGTATGCATCATACATTGGTTTCATATTGCACATTTATGTCATTCCTTCATTCATGCACACTCTTTCATATGTCTCAATAAAACTAGATATATATGTGATGTCTATTTTCTTGTTGGCACATAAAAACACTTCCATTATGAAATGGTTGCAACTGTTTGTGTGTGTGTGTGTGTGTGTGTGTGTGTGTGTGTGTGTGTGTGTGTGTGTGGACTTCCAGATTTGGTTGTTTCTGTATTGTCAGCGCTGACATGACATCCTCAGCCTTACAGCAGATGTGCTTCCCCACGTGCACTCCGGCCAGCAGTGGGGGAATCGTCACCCAGGCAGGTAATTGGCTGCTGTTTACATCGTGGCTGGCTTCCCAACTCCCCCCCACCCCCCCCACCCAACATCTGTACCGTTTCTGTGCCGACGAGATTTGAGCTTGACTGTGTTGGAAACCGGGAGGGAGAAAAGATGAAAGATGAAATGTGGATTCCAGCACACTGAAGGAGATGTTTCTACCTCTGTCTGACATGCACAGTTTGCATGTGGTTGAGGCGGTGGTGGCGGTGATGGTGGTGGTGTGTGAGTGAGTGTGTGTGTTGGGGGGGGGGGGCTATGAATTATGGCATATGAAGCAGTTTGTACAGGAAGTTTACACCAGGTGCCTCAGCAGCAGATGGTGAAACAGATGATTCAAAACCAGGGGATTAGCCTCAGCATCAGCTCCTGACCAACAATCAGGGAGGGGGGGTTGATGTAGGTGTATGTCAGGAAGGGACAGATCAAAATGCAAAGCAGCCTGTGAACTGATTTGACTCTGAAATATAAGGCTCAATAGATTAAATCGCAGAGCTGTATGCGTGACGACCTTTCATTTAATTACCGATATCCGGGCGTATTAATTACACAACCACAGCCCGCGTGTGCAGCAATTTGAGGCGAAAAGGATGAGTGCG
This sequence comes from Lagocephalus sceleratus, assembly GCA_911728415.1. Classification (NCBI taxonomy): domain Eukaryota; kingdom Metazoa; phylum Chordata; class Actinopteri; order Tetraodontiformes; family Tetraodontidae; genus Lagocephalus; species Lagocephalus sceleratus. The sequence goes on from CAJVRN010000040.1 coordinate 2,247,195, forward strand.
CTTTATTATCTTCATTATGTTGGGATATTCAGCCTCTAATGAAATATAGTGCATGTGTGTATTGTCATTAGGGGAATTTGTCACGCCACATTTCACACGGCCTCCCTGGCTAAAGCACTGTGTGTTTTCACAGAACGAGGTTATACTGGGATTGAGATTATGGTGCTAATTGCGTTGCACTTTTACATGAAGGAACCGTCCCGCTTGTGGTCCATTATTCAACTGAAACGGCTCTTTCTGCCTTTTTATTTACTGCGCTTTACATTAAGCTGCGCGACTGACTTCTTCACATCTCACACTAAGTTTTGCTGTAATGTGATGAATTCATTGTGACTCGCCCAGAAATGCAGCTAAGGAACGCAATGTTGGCCAGTGATGCAGGAGCATATGTTGTGCATTTGCGAAAAATCCAAAGTAATAAACGAAATATGCCTTTATTCGATTTCTGGAAACCATTTCAGCAGCTCAGCTTGATGCTCCGACAATTTCCTAATACAATTTGTTTATTTTTGCCCCACTTACTTGTTCTATTAAAATGTTAATTCCCACATTAAGATGCTGTTTTAAATTCAAATGAGGTTATAAATTTCCTTTTCATTCTTAGTTCTCCATCCAGAAAGATATTTTATCTTGTTTACCATGTCCTGGTTTGTGATTCAAACCTAACTTTATCACTCCATTCAAACACACATGCTGCTTCTATAAAAACAGATTTTTTTTTCCCTCTCACAAGACCTCAGGTGTGTGTGTGTGTGTGTGTGTGTGTGTGTGTGTGTGTGTGTGTACATGTGCGTGCGTGTGCGTGCGTGCGCGAGTGAGTGCACCTGTGTGTGTGTTCTTGCATTTGCTGCATATTTAGTACCAATATCCTCATTCTTGGCTGGTCCTCACAGCTTCAAAGTCTGTTTGAGGGTTAAGACGGGGTTTTAAAGTTAGAATTAATTTTAGGTTAGAGTTAGGGGACCTAGTTGGGATCTTCAGGGTGAGGGAGGTGGCTAATGCATTATGTCTATGAACATCCCCACAAATACAGTGTGTGAGTGTGTGTGTGTGTGTGTGGGCGGGGGCGTTGATGGCATTAGAGACCATCCCTGCACGTCGGCCCCACTCTGGCCCCACATCACTCCAGCATCAGGGTCTGCCCGGCCCCATCCAGGGACCTCTTACTCCTTCTATTGCCTCCCTGATTACAGCGAGGAGATTAGCTACCCCGAGAACCTACGAGGAGCCGGCATCTTCTCACCTTGACCTCAACCTCTCTTCGCCGGCCTTTTTCCAATCAGAACTGCAGCCAGGCCCCCTATTCCCCAGGAACAAGGCTCTGGGGGTGGAGGGAGGGGAGGGAGGTGGCGAAGGGGGGGGTTACGGTTCCCTGAAACACCTGCCGGTGACAAATAGCTGCGGGGGGATTGGCCCACAAAGAACAGATGAAAGGATGGTGGAGAAGGAGTGTGTGAACAGAGCAGAGTTTCCCGAACCAGAAAACCTAAGCAAGCAGTCTTTGTGCAAAGGATTAGAAGAGGAGACGTTTAAATGCAGAATGTCAGTGATCAAGGAGAAAGTCAGCAAAAAAAAAAAAAGAGGGGCAATATAGCAGGAAATTGCTTTATCATCAAATCAATGTATGTTGGAGGGATTTAGGCACTTATTTAAAGCAAAGGGATCAGTGTCTCTCTGCGGTTCAATCTCTGTATCTCTTTGATCAGGCATACGTCCTCCCGAGGATTCCTGGTGTACTCTTTTCTGATTACCATCTCAGTATACAGCTTACCTTCAGCTCACCTCAAAACTTTCATAAAACACGCTCACGGAAAGGAAGCGGAGGCAGAGAGGGAGGCGGGAGGATCCGAACATGTTTTAAACATGAGGGGTGGGGGAGTGTTTGCATTTTGCTCACAGTCATCGTTAAAATCTTAATTAAGCATCTCTCTGGAAGAAACACACAAAGATGCGGTTCAACGTAACTCATTTGGAAAGTCAAAGAAGCGGCGGGAGGGGAGGAGCCGGCTGCACCGAGGCAAGGCCAGCAGCAACGGCGCACCTATTGTTTCATCTTATCGCAGCGACCGTCGCGCCGCAAATTTCACTGCAGAGAAGTCTCAAATTCGGCTGTTGTTGCCGGATATTACACCAGTTTATGCCGAGCAAGACAACCCCTTACAGAAAAAGTAATCTGTGTGCAGACTTGTAGTTGCGGTCCAACTTTATGACGAATCCGTGATGGGATAATTGTTTTGGTTTTTTTGACTGTACGCTGAACACAACACTGTAAGTGCTGCATTTGCTGTTGTATTGTTCCTCCGTTCCTGGAGGACTTAAAGGACACGTTTTGTTTACAGTGTGCTCTTTTTATAGGCAGAGTAGAGGCATTGGTAATATATATTTGCTGGAGGAAAAAAAAAAAAAAAAAAAAGGGACCCATTTGTATTACTACACCTCCAAAAGTACAAAATTGTCCTTATTTGCCACTGGAACAGAGAGTTATCTGAAATGAGGACAGGGTTGCCATGGCAGAGCTGGATGCGTAATAGTTTTTGCACCATATTCCTAACCTGGGGGTGTGCATGAACTTGCTAGAGGATGTCCTTAAGTTGCTTTAGCTGACAAGCAGGTGAACACATCTCTCCACGGCTCCGGACCAGGAGACCCTCAACCTGGGCCCACAGACGGTCCCGACTTTACCTCATCTAAGTGGGGAATGGGGGGGGGCATCTTTAAATCCAGCCCCTGAGATCTTTAGTCATGCCTGGCCTCTTCCAGCACCTCTCTGGCCTACCTCTGGAACAGCTGTGACAGGGCTGCGAGGCTCCACGCAGGAGTGTGAATTTACCGCGTCTCTTTGATGTGTCAGCAGTGCGTTGGCGGCACACCTCTGTGCAATCCTGAAATGTGATGCAACGGCGATAGGTAAGGGCGAAGAAACGCTGGGAGCTAAATGAATATTCTCTGCCCTGCTCGGTGTTCCATGCCTGTGGGGCCTCAATTCATTCCTTGAAATTGCAAGTGTGTGTGTGTGTGTGTGATGTGATTCTTCTGCAGGGTACATTTTTCAAGTGTGTTTGTGGAGTGGGAGTTTAAGCAAAGTAAGTATAAGTATAATATAATACAAGTATAATATAATAGTAAAATTTTCTCTTAAAGAAATGAAAATAGGAAATCATCACTGCCATCCGAGCGTCTTGCAGGGGCCCGGCTGTGGTCTAACCCGGGAGTGAGCAGAAGGCGTCACGGGGGATGATGGTGCGGTCCGACGAGCACTGCGGAGTCGATGTTTAGAGGCTTCGGTGTGTGTGTGTGTGTGTGTGTGTGTGTGTGTGTGTGTGTGTGTGTGTGTGTGTGTGTGTGTGCATGTGTGCGTATGTGTGTGTGTGTGTGTGGAGCACATGTAATCCACGGGCCCCAGGGTGGGACTGTGCACCAGTTGGATCCACTACGCAAATACCGTCGTGATGGAAGACGCTTTATCATAAATATGTTCCTTTAGTGAATCCCCCAGATTCTGTGCAGATCAGTCTCCTTCCTAAACGCTGTGAAGTCCAGCACCTCGAGGAATCTGGTCTTTATCGCTCAGCTTTATCATGAGATAGCCCCGAAGGTGCAGATTATATGATCTGTATGCATCTGAAAGCATGTTTGCATTCATTCATCACACAAAACCATGTTGAATCGCTGTACTCCATCACCACAATGCACAGATCTCCATGATAATTCAACGTGTTCCAAACCTTTAAATTTACTGCGGAAAAACCTGGAACAAGAACGCCTGGAACATTGTGTCAGCCGAATTGACTGTGTCCTTACAACCCTCTTTCTTCTGCCTCTACCTCTTCCTTTTCCTCTTCTCAAAGCTCCCAGTGGGAGGGAGAGGAAAAGTGTCAGTATTCTGCATTGTGTAGAGAAGTATGGAGGGTGATGTGGTGGTGGTGGGGGGGGGATCCATCCAAACATAGACATCAGCAATCTGAGGCAGAGCCTGCCTCTTAAATCTTGTCCTCCATCCACTGCAAAACTTGGTGCATGATGGGAAACGCCCGGGCACTAATCGATGAGAGTTTAGCAGCTGTCGGAGCGGCGTGCGGATTTCACTTCCCATTTTACTTGTTCCATGACCCACTAGAGCGGTTCTGACGCTCCCTTCAATTCAGCTTTATTTATATGGAGCGTCTGCTGCACTCAAGGCTGCCTCAGAGGGAAGTAAAACCTTGAGCAAGACCGGGCCCGTATGAGAGGGGAGCCCTCCTGCTGGGTAAAGGAGGAGGAGAAGGGGAGGTGGGCCGGGGCAGAAAGAGGAGAAGAGCATATGCACGCGTGCAAACGCTCAATGTTTGCAGACTAAAGACCGGAAACTTCCTGACCCACTGCAGATTTTGACGTCGCCTCCTGCAGCTGCCACCTGTCTGTTCCCCAAGTGAAGCGCACTTGAAATTGCTATCTTATTTCCTGCCAAATGTGTGACCGAAAAAAAGAAATCTGTTGCTTTATGGTGCTAAAAAAAAAAAATTATCTCTGCATTCGCAGGCGCGCCTCGATGGGGAAAATAAATCGATTTTATTTCTCAGAATGAATTCAGGTTGCACTACAAGTGCGGGTTTGTGAAAGTGTGTTTTCTTTTCAAACAAGAATACTTTCAGAGTGAACTCAAAATGTCCCCTGGATGGACTTTTAATTATCGCTAAACTATGAGAGAATTTCAGATCCCTAATTGCTAAGAGAGGTACTTCAAGAGTTTAACCTTCTTAAGTGTGATTAATCATTATGCACTGCTTCTCATTTCCTTCAAAGTGGCATTACTGCTCTGCTCTAGAATTAGTCGATCTTCATTTGATTTGCCTTTTCCTTCTCTGACTAAAGAAGCACTTCAAACTATCAGCATTCAGGCTCCAGTTGATGGAACTCTTCATTTATGCAATCAGATACATGCGCGACTCGTTCTGTAGATCTCCATATTCTAGGAGACCTTCAGAGGAAATCAATCTAAGAGCCGGAAGAAAAAGGGACTCGGAACTTGACGGATGTGATCAGAGTGTTGGTAACATTAGCAATTATCGTAATAAGCACAGACTCTGAAAGGAGTCCTTTTATGACCTTTTGATTCAAACGGTTCTCTGATTATTCAATTACAGGCGGAGTGTAATCAGGATCTTACGCGTTGGTGATTTTTAATGGCCGCGGCTGATCCGCGCGCAGGCTCGCTCGCCTCAAAGGAGATGAGATGAGCTGTTAAGACAATAACAGATCGCACCTTCTAATGTCCCAAGCGAAGCCGAGCCCCTCTGAAGCGTTTCATGTCTCGAACGGGTGGGTTCATCATCGGGACGTTCGTGTCGTCTCTGATCCCGCCCCCCCCCTTTACCTCCTCTCCATACCCGGTTTCACGCGAAGCACCTGTCAGCCGCGAGACCGCCTTCAGACAGAGCTTGTTCATTCCAACAGTTGCAGATGACGCTGCTCTGAGCCCTGACACGCTGCCGGCGTTCCATGATATCCCTCTCTAATAGTGAGCCAGACGGAACACCGGGAAACAGCTCGGGGTTGACACACGGAGCAGATTGACGGCTGCTGTGCTACTTTTAAGTACAGTTTTTTGGCGGTTTGAGGGTGTTAATTATATCTAGGTCACTGCTTATTTTTCCTTTTTTTTTTCTCTTTTGATACGATCAAAGCCTGTGTAGTTCCTGACAGTAAAAAGATTTGGTATAAGTAGGAACATAAACTCCAAACAGCATTTGCACACACTGCACTCCACAAATACCATATTCAGAAGCCTCCAGAGCAACTAAGCCATCAGATGGATGCCTGGAAACTGGGTCATCTAAAGCCTTAACTGCACTCTGTTATTATTCCAAGTGTTCCTTTTATTTTTTTTTTCCTCTTGGTGTCGATGTTGAAGCTCCTAACAGGAGCACGACGAGTCCGCCGCGAGAAGGAGCTTTGCTGGTTACCAAGACCCACAGAGGAGTCGCACGGAGAGAGTAGGAGAAAAGGAGCCAAGAGCTTTGTAAAACTAGGGAGTGAAGGGTTAGAGCCGCGTGAAACCCTCACCCCCCCCCACATTCCAAGCAGGACACGCAGGTGGACGGAAGTCTCCGATCCGGTGGGGGCAGAGCTGCAGTGGAGCTGGAGCAGGTGATTCCACCCAGAGAACGAAGGTTAGAAGATGCAACGAGAGTGACAGCCGGGGAGCAGGTGGGACAATCTGACGCTGAATGGAGGAGGAGGACATGAAGACAGGTGTGGAGATTAATCTGGACACAGACATCCACACATCGGTACAGAGGGAGAGAGAGAGTGTGTGCATCTGTGTGTGTGTGTGTGTGTGTGTGTGTGTGTGTGTGTGTGTGTGTGTGTGTGTGTGTGCGAGAGAGGGAGGGAGGGAGAGTTGAGAGAGGAGCAATTAGGCACAACCCATCAGCTGCTTCTTTTCTTCCAACATATGTCCATGTACGTGTATATTAGGACTCTGCCAGAGCAGAACTGTAGACAATTTAATTGTGTTCCATTCATATTTAATCAAAGTATATTGTAAAGATAAACTTAAGCAAGGAGACATCCTTCTGCATCAACGTTTGCTGGCGTTATTGGCAGGGTTCCGAGTTGTTAAATGAAATATACGATAGGGAGGCCAACAACATGTGATCTCTTAATACTTTCCTCCTAATTATTTGACACAGTGAAAACACCAGAAATAGGTCTTTCTGCAGGCATACTTTCCTTCTAAATCAAGCAAACAGAGCAATTACTGGAGGCATTAATGGTGAAAGCCTCGCCCTGCGTGTGACCTTCTCAAATCTCACCGCTCTGTGGTCGCCTAATTAACTCATTCTCAGCCAAGGTTGTCGATAAAACCCTGGAAACTGCGATATAATCTGCATTAATTCTCTGTTGATCGTGTAAAACTAGAGCTGACGACTTCTCCTGCGGCCGTCGGAGGATCTTTGGCCGCCCGCTCCCCCTGTCTGAGAGGAGTGGCGGTCCCGTCGTTGCTGCACGTCTATTCTAGAGACGCGTGTCCCGCCGCTGTGACGCTCACGTCCGCCGCAGTGGAAGCAGATCCACTGACCGATGCAGGTAAAGTAATGATTGAGAGGGGGGAAGGTTAGAGGGTTAGGTCGAGGGTTAGGGGTAGTTTAGAGGAGGAAAACAAACTGTGGAAGGTTAGAGGGCTATCCGTGTGTGTGTGTGTGTGTGTGTGTGTGCGTGTGTGTGTGTGTGTCAGTGTGAGCTGGCTGCAGACTCCGCTGCACTCTATCATGTTTGCAGTGACTGATCACCGACTTCATCAGCCAAAGGATCCCGATCTGGACAATGTTTTGTATCCAACCTGCTTGTTTTTCCCAGCCCCCCCCGGAGTGCTGCATTAGGCTCCCTCGTCCTGTCTGATGCTGCAGATCAATCTAAACGATGCCTTTCATTTCATGGGCTGGTTGGAATGATGCATGTTAGCGCTCTTTAAATGAGATGTTCCGCTCCTCCCCGGCGTCCCTTCCTGACATTTACCGGGGGTTTCGATGAAAAGGAGAATTTGCATATCAAACACTGCTTAAACCATCCTCCGGGGAAATACTTTATTCACATGTAGCACAGTTATCTTCTCTGTTGTTTGTTTATGTATTATTCTTTCGCATCATGATTATTTGATTATTTTCAAATGAAAAGTGTCAGGATTGTTTACAAGAGGAGGCGTCATCTGAGGGATGCTGTTCTGAAGTTCACTAAATATTATTACAACTACCCGAGTTAGAGCAAGAATTCAACTTGTCTGTCAAAAAAATTAAAAAATTGGAGTTTTAAAGGAAAACGCCCGCCTCCAACCCCTACTTAAATCACCATGACTAACCTTCATAAATAATTAAAGATTTAATCTGTGATATTTGCAAAGGTCAGAGACGCAACAAAAAGACCGAAATGCCAGTTCTTGGTCTGCAGGAGCACCTTCTGTAATGACTTCACACTCGATTCTTTGTTTTCTTCCCAAAACCTCTGGCAGACGCGACAGCAGACATGGAGGCGCGGGTGCAGAGCTTGGGGATGGGGCGCGTATGTTGAATTTGCCATTGTCGTGTCGACGTCTCATGCATGTTTCAGTGTTTTGTCTGGAACCGGGCAGAAGTGATGTCTAAGGGCGGGGGTACGCCCCCCCCCCCCCGACGGGCCCCGAGACCGCTGCAACCCGAAGAGGACAGACCCAGTTTCCCAGGCCAGGGGTTCAGAACGCGGGGGCAGGTATTCTTTAATGCATAAATGTCTGCTTCATGCATTAAATGGATGTGGTCCCTGATGGATTTCCCCCGCTGATGCATTATCAATGAGGCCCGCTCTCTGCATCAGAGCCTCGACCCAGACACAAAAGGCTCTATCACCTCTTCAGTGCTTCGGTGCGTCTCTAAACTAAGACATTTAAATGCCTCAAGGTGAGCTCAGGCATCTCCGAAGTTCATTGGGTGGATATTAGCCAGGAAATGTTATTTTCCTATAGAAAAGTCATCAAGGACACCGCATTAATATTGCCTCTGACCTTTCAATAGGTGTTTTTATGATTCTTCTTATGATCTCATATAAAATAAGAAGAGCCAACGTTCTAAAGGTTTCTCAGTTGTAGCAGGATTTAATATCATCAGTACAGCAAAGATAATGTGCACTATATAAAAAATATGGATATTACATAAACTAGATTAACTAAAGTTGTCACGAGCTTCAATCAGCAGAATTCTCCTTAGTGTTCTGATCACGTCTATTTATCTGGTTTCACTTTAATTTTCATGATTCATTCACAGAGCCCAGTTATAATGAGCCTTATCAAAACCCATAAAAGTGACCATTTACAACTAAATTTACAGTGGGTAAATGGAGTCTTCTCGTAGAACATAGAACAAAGCCACTGAGAACCTGCACAATGCATCAAAAAAAAGATGTGATTTGCATGAAAACCAGTAAATAAAAAGGAATGATTTGCCAGTTTAAGAGAGATGTCGGAATATAAAAATGTTTAGTAAAATGTGTGCATTGTGTCTTATCTTAAACTGCAGTATTTATATATGATTTATGAGGGGAATCAGAGGTTAGGTTAAGGAAGGGAAATGGTGTCATCTGCTGTTCTCCTTTACGTTTCAACTCCGGGGTGAACGCGTAATTCCACTGAAAATAAAAGTCTCCCCACGCCTGTGAAGGTGCTACTGAAGGTAGCCTCAAACGCTTCGCCGCGTTCTCGACAACTGTTCCCGTCGCTGCCTCCTCCGTAAAGCCGGGAATGCACGGGGGCTGTCAGCGGGATATGAGAGGCTGATTGTGTTTATCCTGCAAACACAGAGAACATGACATTGACTCGATTTTGAAGCTGTGTGTGCCCGCACCCCCGAACGTGGCGTCAACGCGCAGCACGGGCTTCACGAGGAGGCGTGTGCTCGTTAAAGTCTATCGGAGTGTGCGATATAGGTGCGACATAGGTAGAGAACGTCATGTTCCCGGTGTCACTAATTCACCCGGCCTGGGCTTCTCACAGCCTCGCAAATGGACTGTTGACTTTGACGTTTAAATAACCGCCGTTTCCATAAGAGCGCGGCCTGAGAAGATAAAACGGTAGAACATCGCATGTCGACGTGAGAGACAAAGCCAAAAGTAGGAATTTGTGTGCATAATTGCACGCCTCCCTGATCTGACACGGAGGCCTGCCTTCTGTGGGCCGGAGGGTGGTGGCGGTGTGTGCGTGCGTGCGCGTGTGTGTGTGTGTGCGCGCGCGTGTGCGTGCGTGCGTGCGTGTTGCATGTCAGAGGTTGCGCCCGGCGTCCTTTGTTTGTCGTGCCCGCTGTTTTTCACCTCCACTCCGCCTCAGAGTAAGTGCGTTTCTGTCAGGCAGCAAACCGAGCTTGGCAGGGCCCAAAACCAGCCCGTCTCCCCATGAAACATTCATGAGCTGCAGTGCAGCTGCACCAATGCAGAAAGGTCACCGAGGAACGATCAGTTTAGCCAGGTATAGAGCCCTGCATCAACACGCCTGCCTATAATAAACATGTACATCCCCCGCAGGCCTGCACCTGGTGGCCCATTCGCTTCATAATTGAAAAACAAGAAAATCCCTTTATTTCCTTTTGTCACTCTGCTTGAATGCAGGATCGAATTAAATATATGATGGCACAGCTGCTGCACAGCCCTTTCTCCATTCAAACGAGAATATCTCTGAATGATGCGGTCGCCGAAGCAGTACTGTAGCGGCGTATAACAGAAAATATATGTCTTCGGTGAAGCCCTATAGAGGTTTAATCCCTCCGTTTGAGAGAACGGACACCAGTTCCATGAGGGGAGACAAATAAAAAGAAGACAGAAACTGGTAGAAGAGGTTACACTGCTGGAAGATAAAATAAAATAAAATAAAAATAAAAACTTAATTAAAAGCTGACGTGACAGATAGTGCGTTCTGATGTTTTCCGCTTGAACTCTTTGAACTTTGGCGGCAAAGCGAAGCATATTATACTTAGCTACATCCGATGTCACCCGACTCCTCCAAGTCACGTTACTGGAGTGTGTAATTATTTTCCACAAGTGATGGCTGAGCGAAGGCTTCGGGCGTCCGCTGGAGTCACAGAGGACTCATTGTGGAATATAAAGGGAAGATCTATGCCCCCCACACACACACCCACCCCGTTCTTATTTGCTCGCACTTTCGCTCACAGATATTCACCTGACGGACCCGGTGGGTTTGGTAATTATAGGCACACGGACAGAGATTTGCAGCAGATGCTAATATTAGTGCCGTCCTCAGACCTCTGGCTTTGCATCAGCAGCAAAGCAGCCTCACAACGGTCTCCCGTGCCTTCAGATGGATCCAGGAAATGCTTATTCACTTTGTGTCTGCGCAGGGTTAACCTTATCATTTGATAGGTGGCAGTCGCAGGTTGTTCAAGTCACATGTAGCTAACTGAGGCCATTAGTGAGTAATCACCGGGGAGCCGCTTTAATGGACTAGGGAGGGCCTCTTGAAGAGCCAGCAAAACAAATCACATTAAACCTCAATTAACACCAGCGGAGCCTCCGGAGCTGGCGCTGATCCGCGGCCATAAACCGCCTGCGTTCCTCACTAACACCGTCCGCATGTAAATAACAATAACGCACATGCTATGGCTCCACGGTGGAGAGGAAGCAGGAGGGGGGGGTCAGGCCTGCAGTGTCTGAGCGCTTGGTTAATTGTGAAACGTTGCATCTGGCTCGGAGGGCAGGGAGCCGATAAGTCCGCCCCGGCGGAGCGTCCCCGTGTCCCCTTCACGAGACAAGGACGGTCCCACAGAGCTCCCACCGTACAGCCGGCGGCCAATTACCCACCTGCTACATGACTGGAGCTCACGGGTGTCACTTCATGCTAATGAAACTCCCTTAATTGCTGTTGTTTCCTCACTTCGAGTGTTATGGAAATGAGATCTTAGCAGGTTTTAAAAGCCACTCAAATTACACGTTGCATCTGTTTGCCTCGGTATGGATCGCTGCATTCAGGAAGAGGAATTACCGAGAACAAGCATCTATTAATCAGCAGTTTGAAATTAAACTGGGTTTTCATCAGAATTACGGTGACGTGCGGTTTAATTACACCTGTTGAAATTCAAGGCACTTGGCAGGAGATTAGTTTTGCGAGAGCCGAATGGCTTTGGCGAAATTAAATAAACAAATTAAGCCTCTAAATGCAACAGTAATTACACAACTAACACGGGGACGCCGCCGTGTTCCGCCGAGGACCGCGAAAGAAGGTCACAACTGTACGCACACGCAGGAGGGGAGCCGCACTCACGCTTTCATTACCTCCTTCGTTATCACTGTCGCTATCTGTTTTTCACAATGGCTAAAAGGGTAGGCCGGAATAACACACACACACACGCACACACGCACACTCATTTCGCAGCCAATTCCACAGACGGCCATTTCCCTCAGGACATCGCCTGGGCGCCACTGAAAGACGGGACCAAATGAAGGTCAGAGAAATATTATATACTGTCGGCGGCCCGGGAGCGCCACTCGATTACGGCCGTAATGATAATCTACGAGACGGCTATTAATGCTGCGGTGACACTGATGAGCAGCATGTGCGGGAGCGACAGCACATCAATAGCGCTGTTGGATTAACTGTTGCGCGCTGCAGCCGCTCCCGCCGACGAAATGGACAAAGGTTTATTAATAAAGCCTTTGTCCGGCTCCATTAAAAGCGTGTTTGCGTCCATTTTTTTAAATTTTTTTTTTCCCCCTGCAGCTCCGGAGCTCCACGCTCCAGCTGCCTTTCGCCTCCAAACGCATTAGAGAAGATGATGATGAGTGGCAGGGCCTTTTACATCTTGCCCCAATTAGCGAGCCACCCTTGTTCCCCCTCGGTACTTGCTATAGGAAGAAGGGTTGACACATGCCCATCACACACACGCGCACACACACACACACACACACTATAACCACCGCCCCCTGCTTGCAGACACACAAGCCTGTTGCCACCAGTGCCTCAGCCAGGCCCCGTCACTTCTCGTTGCTTGCCCCCCCCCACACACTTTTATTTATTTCTTTTTTTGTGATCGACACCCAGCGCGCTGATCGCACCAATAAACTGAAATACCAAAAGTGATCGGGTTCCGAACCAACGGGCGAGCGGTCGGCCTTTGCGTCCTGTGGTGGACTGGTGACCTCACCTGCCTCTGAGCCGCCCGCTGGGATGGACCCCAGCACCCCCGCTGAATAAGCCTCAACAGGAAATGGACCGTTCCGCCGCCAACCCCCAGTGACTTGATTACGAACAATCGCGTTTTCGCCGCCTTCCTGCTAAGATAATGGCACGTAGGCGTTCGACCAGCGCCGCTTCAGGCGAGCACAAAAGCGGATACTGCTTGGGAAAATTTGCAGATGGTTCCATTAATGCATGAACATTTATCATTACTTGAGTGGTGCTTTGAAAACTATCACTCAGTGTGTGTTTGTTGGCACTAGTTTGGTCTCTGCAGGGGAGAACCGGTCAGTGGGAGGAATACTGGGATTGGAACCTCTGGAGAGAACAGAAAAATAAATTATAGAAACACTATGTTAGCAAAGCACACATGGGAGAGATAATTTGTAACTGCATCTATATGTTCTATCGATCTCCTTTTCAAAGGTTAAAAGGCATTAACATTTGCTCTGAGAGTTTCCTCCATCGATTTGTTCTTCTTCCAGATTCTTCCAAAAGGGGAAACGCTGAGCTCGTAACTGCTACGGTGGAAATTAGAGGAAATTACAGGAGTTGGAAGACTTTTGTTGAGATCTGACAGGAACTTTACCTGCTAACCCCCCAATCGTTTCTTTATCCCAGACCATCCTCTTGATGGTGCAGAAGCTTCAGGGAACAGCAAGGTTTTAGAATTCCTTCACAGTTGACCAGCGCAAGTGTATTAATTTGTGTAAAGAAGAATTATAACTAAAGCTCAATGACCTCATTACTGCTTATTTTTGTGTTTCTACGTACACTTCCTCAATACTGCCCCTAGCGTTCATCTGAATACTGCACGTATGTGTAAAACTGGTGGGGAATAAACAGGAAAGGGTAGACTGTCGTTGGTTGTTGTTTGTTGACTGCGATAGGATCTTCAGGCAGGTTTTCTGCGTGTTCTCTTATTTAATTTTGTGATATTTCTTTATTAAAATGGATTACGTCAGCCCAAGTGAATCAAATTACGAGTAATCAGATCAGAAATGGAAAGCAGAATCAGATTATAAATCAAGATAGTAACCACATTGATTGGAACATGTTGACAGTTAATAATGTGGAATAAAGATAATGAATGAATGACTAAATGCCATAAGTGGGACCATGTTAAAATAGCTGAGGCCTTTAAACTAGAAAGATTAATAAAAGTGGAATACAATAAATGACTTAAAATTGACTTCAGAGCTGCGGGTTTCACCCTCTCCTGTGTATTTCTCACATAATCCCGATTTAAACCTGCAGTGCAGTGACATGGAGTCAAAGCTCTGCGTGGCTTATACAGCTTATTAACATTCCTCTCCAGCTGGAGCTGAGAAAATAACAAATATTGAATGTGACTTTTAAATAGGGTAGCTGTGATGTTCCCATTTGAGGATTGGCAACACATTGTACAGTAAATGAGTGGAACAGCAGTGTGTCGTAATGTGGATTGATACTCTCATAATAACTGTGCTTGACTAAGCAGCCTTAAATAAAAGTCCCCTCAGCTATCTGTCTCCCTTTTCATGTCGGTTTCCCCTTTTCACACCAAAGCCGTTGTGACTGGATGACAGAGGAGCTCTGAGCAGAAATGGTCCCGTTTTTTTTTTTTTTTGTTGTGTTTTGTTTTTTTCATGAATGAGAATCTCTAATGAGATTTGTCTCATAAGGTTGCAGTACAGTCACTTTGTTTTCCTGTTTAAATTTGTGCACAGGCTGTATGTTTCATCTCATTTTCTCACTATTGCAAAGTCTTTTAAAAGTCATTTAGCGTTTGGATCCCGCAAAAAGACATTTCTGTCAGGCGAACCTAGGGACAATCTCGATTGTAGGAGGCACTTTATATATAAAGTTTAATTAAATCCAGAGAAACACTGATCACAACTACAAAAGCGGTGGACCCACGCCAATAATAATGTCAATACTTTAGTTGTAATTAAGTGAATACAGGCAGTGACTACGCTAAGGTTAGGCTGTTAAAGCCCGCCTTTACAAAGGGGATCGTTAAATGCTTAAACTGTATATGTGACATTTATAAGAAGCAATTTAGAGATGACACACATTCCAAATGCAATTTCCTACCCTTAAAAGCAAAAAAAGGTCCCATTTCTGTGGATGGATCCTGTGCTAATGCGTCCCTTTTTTTTCTCCAATAAGCTTCTGTTTTGTTCCCATATTAATTGCGCTTTTGTCGCAAAAGAATCAGATCAAATGAAATGTATGTGGTGCGAGTGCACTGACGGAACACAGAGATAACAATGACTTTCTGAGCCGTGAGGGCACTCGTATATCCTTATTAAGACCTTTTCCTGACAGCGCAGCTCCTTTCAACCCTTCCTGCTTTTGCAGCAGGGAAAAAAAAAAAGAAAAAAAAAAAAAAGGCTGGCTGAGCCATTTCATCAGCCTCAGATCTGTGCGAGACAACGTTCTCTCCCAACGCGGCCCGCCACCATCCATCCTGCCGATCACGTTTGTTCAGAGTGGCGTGGCTTCAGAACTGCCCGACGTGGGAGGAAAGACCATCGGTTTAAATCAGCCCACGTGAGAGGGGCTCGTTTCAGGGAGGCGCGCTGGGAGGGTGAATGGACAATTCGAGGAGATTTAGCGGGCGGTCCCAGCGGGCCCGCTCGGGACGGGGGAAGAGTACCGAAAAGAGGATTTCCAGGTCAAACCTGGTCAGTGACGTCAAAGGGATGGAGATGTTAACACTTTGAGCTCGGTCGAAGCGGCGCCTCAAATCACCTCGTGGTTTGTGACGGCACAAACAAGACCAGATCTTTATTTCTCACCCTGCAGTGGATCCTTCGTAGCGGTCTGCAGGATGTAATCAGGCTGCGAGCGGGCGCTAAAGCGCCAACCTGAGCCACGGAGAATGAAAGCAGGGTCTCGGTAGCCCCCGGGTGATGTCTGCAGCGCCGTCCGTTCCCGCTCCGCTTGGCTCCAGCTTCATTTTTCTCCATCTTTGCTTTGGCTCCGCCGTTCCTCGCTGCTTTTTAACGCTAACCTTTCGAGCCCCAATCTTCTCCCACTCGCTCTAAAAATATCTGTCTCTGAGTCTTTACCCCGTCTCACTCGCTTCTGAGGAGAATCTTCCATCCCCTGTGGATGTGAACACCCACTCAAGGTTAGGCATACTGCAGCTGCCGGAGCAGACACAGCAGGGCTTCTTCTGTCATAAAGGACTAATTTGAGACATCCATATAGTCCCCGGTGAGATTAACAGCACCTATTGAATATTGTGATCTGTAATATAAAGAGATGTTTCAGTCCACACAGCAGCACAACAATGTGAAACAATTACCCTCTTATTTCTTATTTAGCTGCATTTGTCATGCAGCTAAATAAGTGTTTAAATCCAAGCAAAGGGGAGACAACAATGCGGCCATTTTGCGCATGAAGCTTTTATGGTTTTCTCATTTCATCTTGGCCCAAATGGACCGACTGCTCGGCAGAACTATACATAGCCGAGCTTTCAACTCTCTCTCCTGGCAGTCGGCGACACAAATAGACACACCACCACACCGCAGAATAATATCACTCCTCTGCATTCCTGCATCCATGTAGGGAAGTTGTGATAATTCTGCTTTTTGGCCCAGTGCGATTAGAACGCCTTTTAAAGTCTCATACAGAACATGTAAGATAACCAAAGCAATACCATATTCAATATTCCACTTTTTAATTTGTTTTTTCTTCAACATGCAGTCCATGAAGCCGTCTGAAGGGATGTATTAGAATGAGGTCAGCCATGCCTGATGAAGAAATTACATGATTTAATGGCACCCCAGGGGAAGTTTAAATATAGCTCTGTGTTACAACTGGCCTCCAACAGTGCGGCATGGCATGAGTTCATCCATAAACAGCCAATTGGTCGCACCGTAAGCATCGTAGCGTAGCAAACACAAACGGACAGTAAAGTCCTGTCCATCTGCCTTTGTACACCTATCTGCTTCTGATTATTAATTATGGGGACAAAGGTGAGGGGTGTGAAATATGAATGAGACTGGGATGAGAAACGGAGGTGCTGTATCTCACCCTGCCACTAGGTGGAGGGGAAATACGTTTAGTGGGCTGTGGATTCAAGAAAATGTGGCATGAACTGTGTTGACAAATAAGCTCTGATAAGTACGGTAAGTACGCTTTAATGGATCTAATACACACAAGGTGCATTAAAGTGCAATAAATAAGTCAGTTTGGTAAATTTGGGAATAACTCTATTAAACTTACATGCAGATGAAATATGGATTAGTTTGAGGAGAGTGCAGTTTCAAATGACATTCACATGAAAGCAGGGGAGATGGAGATATCCCACTGGGGGCTCCAGGCAGCTTACCCCATGTCATCATTCATTTGTATTCAAGGTATTCAAATGTCTTTCATGACTTCAAAATAATTTAATTTATACTGCTTATTGAGGGGGAAATGTGTCCCAATAACGTTAAAAGCAGAGAAAAGGAGCCAGGGATGGTGAGCGCTAGAATCCTGCCCAGAAATTAAAACGTCGGTCGATATCACGCGTACGATGCTTGTTAGAGTGGAAAATGGAGAGCTGCCCCCGTGGAGGCGAGCTTTCCTTCGGCGAAACCCGCGGACGGGGCTCAGAGCTCAAATCCCACAAATGAGGAAAACACAAGCAGATAAACCATTATGACGTTTAATGAAAAGTGATTCTCAGATGCAGGCAGAGCTAATAAAGCCTGACAGATGTAGGTTACAGCTGATCCCGTTGGTAGACAGCAATCCTGTAATGAAGGCAGGGAGGCACCACTCACTGTGACAGCTCTATCTATTTAAGTCCTGAAGGGGGTGGGCTCTGCGCACACCTCTCATTTGCAACCATTGTAACAGCTGGGTGCAGACTGGACTCTTCTGGACTCCCAGTAAGAGCTCTCCACTCTGTTTCCCTTCAAACGGAGGACCCCCCCCGATCCTCCAGCAATCTCCCATGTAAATGTCAGCCTGCTACGCCCCCCCCCCACACACACACACACTACCCACCCACCCTCCTCCCTGACATGGGTTATCAGACGACACCAACCTCCCTCACTTCGAGCGGCGTCGCTAAAGAGATAGCGCACGGCACGTGTCATCGCAGAGGGCCGCCGTGTTTGCAGCCAACACATCACACCAGGCTTTCAGAGCGGCGTGTTTCCGGCTGCTCTTAAGAACTCCTGACACGCGTCGAGGGGGGGGCGGGGGGGAGAGAAAACATGCAATTTCCAATCTGGAGGTTGGGTGACACGAGGCGCTGACGTCTGTCACGGTGAAAGGCTGCAACGGGTAGTCCACCTTTTGTGGCGGCAAATGACTCGCGTTAAGACGAGACGGGGATGAAAGGCTGGAGACAGGCGGCAAAACGCGCCCGCGTTACAGCCCTTCAGTCAGGCGCCCGTCTCGCCGAGCGGCCAGCGGGGGCGGCAGAGAGCAGGTAGCGAGGCCCCGCCCTCTGGTGTTCGGGCGCCCGCATCCCAGCCTTCAAAGTTACCGTTTCATTCTGTCTGTTCTTTTGTTCTCCGCAGAGAACGCGCCGTCTGGAGCAGCAACAGGTCACAGCCTGGATGTAAAGAAAAGCCCCCCCCCCCCATTATCATATCACAATGGTGTGCATGTTCCAATTTACCACAGCGTGGGCAGTGACCTTTGACTAACAATCGAAAAAAAAAAAAAATCTTTGCTTTTGCCCAGAAGGGAGGATTTAAACAATGCGGCCAGACACAAAATTGACTTGCACAGAGAAGTATGTTGACAAGGCGGTTCTGACTCACCTACGTCGATATCTGTGTGGCCGGTGTACAGTTCCTCAGTAAATCATCAGTCAGACAGAGCAGCTGCAAACCGAAACACGGCTTCCTGCTTTTAAACCGACGCGTCTCCCAGTTCCACATCGGAGTAACGTGTATCATTAGCTCACTGAGCTGCACTGTTACACTCTACTGCTTTAAGCTGCAGCCGCAAATGAAATCCAGCTGGCTGCATTAAGCATTTATTACACATTGTACTTTTAGGACAGCGCAGCGGTGTGAGCTTGAGCCACCATAGGTGTGTTTCCATCACCCTTGAAATTGCGCAAATTGGAATTGCGTGTAAAAGGCACGCCTGAATGAAACACAAGGATTTCTAAAAACTCTTTCAAGCTGTTCAGAAAAGGCGCGTTTCACAAGAACTGAAACAGAAACAGCTTTTTCGCATTAGTGGGTGAGGTGACTTTTTTTTTTTCGTTTAAATATTGCAGCATGTGGGTCAACAAAAAGACACCTCATTGGAGACAAAAAGATTACAGGATTATTGGATTCTGAGAAAGATGCAAAGCTTTTTTGAAGACTTTGTGGCAAATAGTCTCCATTTGATCGAGGGTCTCGACTGCGCTGTGTCAGTTTCAGTCTGAAATAGTAATGAGGCACTTATAGAAATAGAAAATAGCCCATGTAAATCTCTACATTTTAGCTTTAGCTCAATGGTCTCCCATGCTGGGAATAGGAGGGTTTCTGGGATAAGTATAGGTTGTGGACCAAAGATGTGAAAATGGGCTGATAGCAGGAGAGGTATTCAGAGCATTGCCAAGGTGCCTTTGGGCAAGGTATGACCCCCCCACCCCAAATGCTCAGAGCTCCAAGGCAGCTCACTCACTCTGACACCTCTCTCTTAATGATTGCTGTGCGTGCAAACTGAGTCTAAAAACAACAATTTCCCCTTGCTGGAATGAATAGAGTTCATCTTCATACATAATCCAGCCTTTGTTGGAGTGTTTTCTTGTGAGAGAAGAAAGCACCATTTATAGACTCTTCCTTACAACTGCAGTACAAATAGTAAGAGTGTACTTCACAGACCTCACTCAGCGGTCGAATAATTATGTTTTACGTGCAACTCACAGGTAAATTTCTTCTAGTAATTAAACCTCAAAAGACACCTAAGCTCCACTGCAACCTTTCACATGTGGAAGAACGTTCACAAAACGGCCACTTTTGAGCTCGGGAGAAGTTGTGGCCAGTGATGATACTGATACTCGACGTTTCTTTTTTTTTCTTTTTTTTACTTTCGCAATTTAACGCACCAAGTAATAAGGAGGGGCTGAACAGAAGCGGCGGAAGGAGGAAGTGTCCTCCTCCGCGCGGTCGTGGTGCGGCTGTCAGACGCGGGGCTGCCGCTGTTCCCGCGTACCCGGCTTCATGGAGGCAGTCCCGGCCAACGGCCGCCCGGCGCCCCGGCGGGGTCACCCCGGACTGAGCCGCGGGGCTATCGACCAAAATGGCAATCACAACAAGACCGAGGTGTGTCAGTCAAACACCGCGTTTATTTCCGTAAAACCTGTTCCTGTCAGCACTGTTTTATACGTGAGTGAGTGGATATTGTCGGTGGGTGGTGGAATTGGGAATAATATAAAATTGGGAATAATATGAAGAAAATAAAGCAAACTGTATGGAAGAGAGAGGCCGGAGGAACACCTGTGTGACGCAGTTCAACTGAAATCAGATGAGGTCATTCAGTTCATAAATGGGCTGATAACACTGGGCACTCTGTGGTGGTATACATCGAAGAGATCAAGTGTTTTGGAATTGTTACATTTCCATGATTTAGTTCTTGCACAAGAGGAAGGCTGGAAACAAATAAACAAGAGACCCGCCCTGGAATTCCAGCAGGTTTCTTCAGGCAGAATAATTGTGATTTTTCTGTGCTGTGCTATCTCCGTAGCTTTGAACTCCACGGTTTGCCTTAAATGCCCTTTAATTTCACATTAGTAACCATGGGTGAGGTATACTGGGTTATTGTATTGAGTGTAGTAATTGTGTAAGTGTATTAGAATGACTAGAATGAAGTCCGCAATGGTTTGTATTTGCAGACTGGCTAAAACATTAAATACATCTTAAAACCTTTTAACCTTTGAATCCCGTTCATATGAATGTTAATGTGGTGCTTTTTGCCAGTATAGCATGTTAACAGGTGCTTTTAATGGATATCTTTGTAGTTTTTTGAAGACAAGACCTCAATAAAGCTGAAGTTATTAGCGGAATATTAGTTCATCTACTGTTTATGGCTTTAACCTTTGTGCCCTTTACACCCTTGTGAAATACGCACAACATTTTCCATTATTGCATTAAAAGCATCACACTGAAAATAAAAATGAAACATGTCTGTATGTCAGTGATATAGAAGGTGAGGTGATTATCCCCTTAGCATAAAATCCTGTTTGGCACAGACAAGTTCAATGTTCACAAATAGCGTGGTTAAAAAGCTCGAGACCATTCTGACCTCAGCGAATAGGTTCCTGGTCATTTCCTGAGGACTTGCGTCAAACATTTCTAATGGGTTTACATTTCTAAGATGTCTAATGGGGTAAAACAAGGTCAGCTTCCCTCCGCTGCCGTTAAACAGTGTGATTCAGGAAGATGTCGGGAACATATTGTGGGTTCACACTTGCAGCTCTAGTTTCCGTATTTGTGTCTGTATTTCAGAATCTTGAGTTGATCCACCAGTTTCTGTAGCTGCCTTATCTGTTTGTTAAAAAAAAGTCTTGTGATCTATAATGTATTTACTCAGACTGTCCCTGCTTTAGTGTAGCACATTTATGTTACATTTGCACTGTCTGCCTGTTCCATATCTAGGTCAACCAATGTGTTAACCACATCCTTTTTCTGAAACTAAGTCACTTTCGTCTAAACAGTATTGTTTCCTCTTGTTGTTTGCAATGTGCCGTGGCTTATGTGGTTCTCTCCCTGTACAGAGAAAGGTCCCGGGGACCGGCTCCTCCTCCAGGCAGTACAAGCAGGAGGTCTTTGAACAGGCGCCCATGTACGTGGCCGTGATGACGTACCTGGGCTTCGGCATCGTCACTCTGTTTGGATACTTCAGAGATTTCCTCCGAGCCGTTGGCCTGGAGAAGTGCCACCTCGCTCGGGAACGAGAGGAGCAGAAGGCAGGTTCACTGTTCAATCCCTACAACTGTTGTTACTTAAGGCACATGCGCGCTTGTTCCCGTTCACACATGTTCGGGAGTCACAATAAAGACAAGCGCACGCCTAAGGTGTCAACACATTTTGTTTCCTCCTAATTATTTCAATTTCTGCATTTTCGCTCTCGGTCCGACTGCTTGTGTCGCGTTCCCCAGCACTGTCACGTTGCCATGGGTAAGACAGGACGCCTCAGAGAATATCTGCTTAAGACCTAATTAAATCTCTAAGGAAGTTCTTTCTTTGCCTCTGCACTTTAGATTTAGATAAAGTGTTGCCACATAAAGGCTGCTGCTCTAGTGTGGATCCGATTTGTTTCTTTTTCTTTTTTTCCTTTCAAAAAAAGGAAGCAAAAATCAAAGTTTCTGGTGGTTAATAATTTGTTACATGATGCTTGTTAAAGAAAAATCTCTAACCAGATAAAAAACATCAGTGGGCTTTATTACTATATTGTCTGGGTTGGTGAGCGGCAGTAAAAAGGTCTACAAGGGAGTAACCAATCAGTGTTAAAGAGCTTTGGTAGCAGATCATCTGGTTCAGACATTTAAAAGGAAAGAAAAGAGCCAAAAATATCTGGTAAACAGCTCTGTCACTGGGAGAACAGCTGGTATAATTAATTGCTTATCTATTTAACTGACCAACAACACTCAGAAGGTAGAGAATACAAGTAAATTATTTGTTTTCCTTATTGATTCTAGGTCAGAAAGTAACTTTTACTGTAACATATTCAGTAATAATTATAACACTCATGACAGCATTAATTCCCTAACGTTACCCTCTGTTCCTGTGTTGCCATGGTGATGGCGTGGACATTGATTGAACCATCTGTTTCAGGATTTCGTACCACTTTATCAAGACTTCGAGAACTTCTACACTCGAAATCTGTACATGAGGGTTCGAGACAACTGGAACCGTCCCGTCTGCAGTCTCCCGGGGCCCGTGTTCGACCTGATGGAGCGAGTGTCCGATGACTACAACTGGACTTTTAGGTACCCCTCGTCATCTGCCAACACATTTACATCCACGGTGCATTGATGCTGCATTTACTTGGCCTTTAAAGATCTATTGAATATATTCTCACCCCAATATATAAAATAACACATAGAATAGCATAGTAATCACAGCATTAAAGCATTTATATAAACATCAATACAGGTCCCTCTGCAGTGATGCTAGAATCCTTTTTCAGTCATTTAATTTAATCTAATATACACTACACATTACATTATTATATATGGATATTTGTCATTCTTTCCAACCTGATTATAACAATGTATGTTGTCCATAAGGAGTTAAGAACAACCCAAATCTTAGACTTTGCTATGATCCAGTAAGTGGAAACTAAACTAACCACGTGCTTCTTCCGCAGCATTAGTCAGCCCTGATTTTTTTTTCTTTTTGTTTAAATAGTTGAGACTTTGCTGCACTGCACGGGAAATATTTTATTAATAGGAATATGAGGAGAGCCACAGGGAGGGGATACGACAGGATAAATTGGGAGAGAGCGGGTAGGCGTGGATTACATGTTATTTTAAAGAGGTTCAGTGCAGAATGGAAAGAGGAGAGAAAGGGGAAGTCAGCCTGTCTCGTGTGCTAACGTGCAGTGAATGGGTAAATATGCAGATGGGTTCTGTACCTGAGTAGTGAGAGGAAGTAGGTCAGTTGAAGAAATGAGGCAGTTTTCTTAAAATACACTGACGCACTGTGAGCATTTACACTCTGAACTGCCCGTGGGAATCCATCCCACAATTTACAGTATTGTAAGAGACTATTAAACAGCATGTGGCTTTTATGTTTTAACAATTAGCTCTAGCTTAGCTCAGCTCCCTCAAACGTTATTGTTATAGTGTGTGTGTGGGTGTGTGTGTGTGTGTGTGTGTGTGTAAACAATAAAACAGATGGTCTGAATGATCTGATATTTACCTGCCTGCAGGTTTACTGGGAGGACATTGCACAATGTCATCAACATGGGCTCTTACAACTACCTCGGCTTTGCTGAAAATGAAGCAGATTCCCTCAAGACTGTAGCAGACACCACCCTACAGTATGGTGTTGGGGTTTGCAGCACAAGGCACGAAATAGGTGAGTTTCTGCACAAGGTGCTTGTTGTTTCTTCTTCATAGTAAAGTTTATTTTTTATGAAATTTTGTGCAGCCTTTACTTAGCTGTGTTGTACATCAGTTACGAGACTCTGCTGATCACCAAATGGTCCTAAGCCCCCTGCACACACGCACGCCAGAGAATTTCTGGAGTTTCTCCACATCTGTCTGTCCACACATGCAGACAAAAAGAGGAGAGTCTCCACATCAGAAATGTGGGAGCAAGAGGCAGCCAGCGGGGTGATGCAAACACATCGTGTTCTCATAGGCGACCAAATGCCTCGCAGTCCCGCGAGTCTGTTGGACTGTTCTGGCATCAGCTCTCTGATGGCCCCAGCCCTCAATTTGGAAGAGATCTTGTATTCATTTTTTTTTAGAAAAAAAAACTTTTTTTTCCTGAATTGGTATCTAACTGTTGAGTCATCAAAACACCTACAAGGTAAGCTACAAGGATTCTGATACGCTCACGCATGTAGCTGTGAACCAGCAGGATTGACATTTCTATTCACATGCGTACGCTCGTCCTGACATTCACAATCAGAGTCCACGTGTGAAAGGGTCTTTATTGTTGGAGAGGATTGGAAAACTCCATTTTTTTCCTTATCCTCTGCCTTCATTTATTATCTTTCTAACACTGCCCACATCTTCAATTATCTTCCACTGGCTGCAGTGGTAAATGAATTATTCACACTTTGCTGAATTATGTACCATTTGGTGCATAAGCAGAGATCATTACATACTGTTCCACGCTGAGGAGGACAGGAAGTCGCACAGCACAGCAGTGAAATGAGACATTACAGAACATTGTGAACATTTGTGGGCAACGGCATGGGAATTAGTGCGGGGGAATGTTGAAGCAGCACCAATCAAAATCTGAAATTAGCTGAATTTTCCTCCTCTAAAACTTCAAATCTTAAGAAATAAAGGTAACAGAGAATTTAAAAAAGAGGGACAGGTAATATCCAGATATCCAGAGCATCTTCATTCTCGCAGGTTAAGGTCTCCGCAGACATCCTACTCGGTATATTCACAAGAAACAAAACAAATTGTTCTCAGTAGTCAAGTTGAGATAGTTTGTTTGCCTCAAGGCCTCGAATGGTTGTTTCTTGATGTCACTAGAGATTAACTATCACTGGTTTTTGTCTGTAATGGAACTGTAGAACACTGTTTCCTCAGTCTACACCATCTTCTAAGAGTACATCATGTGACCTGGTAAACAAATCTGCAGGACTTCAAATGAGGTGTTCTCAAACAGCAAAATCACTGGAAGTCACGTCAAGCAAATATTGTTTTTTCCCTTCTTCCTTTGTGTGGGGGGTTTTTCTGGTGTAAGTCAGTTTCACGGGTAATGGAAACACCGCAGCTTTTGTGAAAGTGACTGTCTGATGAGTGTCGGTCAAACCAAGAACATTGTTGAGCCTGTCAGACAACATGTCAACATGAAGAAGTAGTTCTTCTGTGTTTTTTTGTGATATTTGTCTTATAATACTTGCTGTGTTTGTCTATTGAGAGCAGGCTCACATTAAGTGAGCGGGTGGTTGAGTTTGCAGCAGTCTGATTCACCCTGTGGTGTGAAGAATTGAACAGAGCAAAGGTATTAAAGGGCGTGTGATTAGTTACACAAGAGTGTACCAGTGAGCCACTCACACACACACATCACACCGCACTCCACTCCTGCGTATCATTCATTATTCAGTCATGTGATTTATTCATGTTTATTTCTCTCTCAAATTGGGACTGTTCCTTCCTTTGTGATCGGTGTTTCAGATCAGCCACCAGGAGAGTTTAGGCATAACAAGCCTGTCCCCCCGTGAGGCCTTATTAAAGATCAGTTATTAGAAACCATAGCAGTAGCGGCAATCCCACCACCAGTGGTTTCCCCTCACATTTGGTGCGTTGCACTGGTGACTCTTCTGGGCTTCCTCCAATCATTAACGTATATTAGCTGAGATAACATATTTTTATTGTAATGTGTACAATAATGCACCAGAGTAACGTGACTGCTCACGCATGATGAAGTCGTAAATGTGCAACTCTTCTGTCGGCATTCCACTCAAGGTTGTTAGCAGGAATGATTAACTTTTCCTGGTCGAGGGCTTTGCATGTTATGGGACAGACTTTATGGATCCATTTTAGGAAATCGTTGATGTCAGCAGCCAGAAGTGTGGTTCAAACCCAGCACCGCGCATCCGATCAGTTGAAGCACCTTAGGCTCCTCCAGTCAGTTCACTTTATCCCTAAAGTCATTATATTCGAAATGTTCCAGTCCAGACCTGCATCAAGACCTCAGAGAGTAGCCTGATAACCTCATTTTGGAGGTTTATTATGACGCTACAGTTCATGTATGCAGCTCAACATGACTGGAAACCAGTAATAGCTTTACCCAGTCTGGAGTGAGTGTCCAGATGTACAGCTGTGTTAAGAGGTTAGCTATCAATAAGGAAGCAGGGCATCTCTGAGGAAATCTAACAGAATTGTGAAATGTAGTGAACAAACACCGATGCTGTCTGAACATGCCAGCAGGGGCTTTGAGTCTGAGTGGTGGAGGAAATATATGAATTGATTTGACTTGATGCAAGGCCTGATGGAGAGCATTGCATGGGAACCACCATAACGACTGAGCCGCCTTGCCGCGTTATGGTTTTATACCCACCAGTCGATACCCATTTTCCAGGACTTCCTGTAACATCGAGTCTGTTTGGACTTCTTAAAGCCTGCACTCAGTGGCTGCTGATTTTTATTGATCACAACTACAATCCTTAGTGTCCTATGTATATGCAAAAAAAAAAAAAAGATGATTCTGTTGCTTGGAACAGTGATCCTGTGACATAGACCAGAAAGAAATCACTTGAAATCGTGATCTGGTCTCATGCTGTCCCCTTCCCCCCAGGTAACCTGAGCATCCATGAAGAGCTGGAAGAACTGGTGGCCAGTTTCCTCGGAGTCGAGTCCTCCATGACCTTCGGGATGGGTTTTGCCACCAACTCGATGAACATCCCAGCACTCGTTGGCAAGGTTGGCGATTCTACACTCTAAATCTCCACCACACAAAACCCTGCTGAGCACGGGAGTGATTGTAACAGCGCAGCAGAAATAAATCTAATTAGCCTTCGCTTTTGTATGTCGTTTACATATGGCCTGAATTAATGAATAACATCTTCCAAACTCAACTGTGGACAAATCCCAAATTACCCCAATTAATTAAACTCATAATTAAACATTACAATAGCCAGAAGGACGAGTTTGCGGGTGTGTCAGCTGTCAGAGACACAGACTCAGATGGGCAGGTTTTGTTAAGAGCACCGCTCAAGGGGGTGATTAACCATACACCCGCCTGTCAGCATGCTAGTGCGGCAGCCGTGGGTTACCAGGGGCAACACACAGCATGACTATCTGTGATTGGACTGGACAGCAGGAAGAGGAGGAGGTTGACTGTTTAAATGATGAGATGGGGTCAACCACAGTTACCCTGTAGTGACTTGGAGGGGGTGGGCAGACGCTGTACAACAGCCTATCTCTGTTCTACAGGGGATGGACCGGTGACCAAAGCAGCAGGACCCCAAGCCAAACTCATGGCGTCAAAATAAACGCCAAACAAACACATTTAAAATGCTCAGAGCGCCCGCATTAAATATGTTAATGTGCTGGGGATAATTTTTGCAGAATGACTGAATTCATTTGGAAACTGATTTGAATAGAATGTGAAGAACAGAACGCATGAAAATTCTGAGCGCGCCGAAAAATAGCTCGTGCACGTGCAGACCTGTGTCATCGCACACTTGAGGCGACCATGACGGATGAGGTGAGGGCAAGAGGAGCTGACATTTAATTGGACATTCTCCAGAGATAGTGTGAAACGCATAAAATCTGGAATCTCTCTCGCAAGGTTCAGTGTGTAGACCAAAATCCAATAAGCGCTTGAAATTGTCCTTTGCGAATGTTCTTTGAAGTTGTCGGTTGAAGTGGAGTTTTAGGAGTGTCATTTGTTTTGTACTGACTTTCAGGGTTGTCTGATACTGAGTGATGAGCTCAATCACACGTCTCTCATTCTGGGGGCCCGACTGTCAGGAGCAACAATCCGGGTGTTCAAACACAACAGTAAGTCTGCCTCCTCTCTCCTCTGAACACACAGCTTGTCCTAAAACACAACTCAGATCCACTTTGTCGCAGCGTGCTGATGCGTCTGCTGCCTACGATCAAACAGCGGAGATTGTGGATTATCTGATGATAGTGACTGTATCCGCTTTTTATTGTCTTCATGCCAGACTCTCTTTTTTCTCCTGTGATACAGGATTTTCCATGTGGAGGCCTATTTAACATTCAGTGTTTAACGCGGCTGATGTAAAAGCTTTAATGGAACGGGTTCGACTGTGTCGTATCCGCCAGCAGCAGAGCGGGGGAAAAAAACAAAAAAAAAAAAAGTGAAAATGAAAATGTGGCCTGATTTAAACAGTCGCTCTGCTCGCTAAAAATGCCAAATTACATATCGTCGATAGAGGAGAACAGAGTGATATTAAGAATAAATGATGCAAGGCGCATTCAGAGCGCTGGAAACATCCTTTCAGGGACAAAATGAGCAGCTCCCGCGGCAGCAAATAGGTCCTGACAGGTACAAGCAGAGTCAGTTATGGTTCCTCCGAGCAGATCCCAGAGGTCTGTCTGAAGGCAAGGAGCCCCGGGGCGCCTGAGCGGCTGACCTCACCCTCCCTCTGTGCACCAGCGCCACACTCTCTTACTGGTTTATGATCAATAAAAAACAGGGACACATCAGATAGCGCAACGGTGTTGCCATATATGAAGGGAAATGTGACACGGGTGCACCCAGGGTGACACGGATCCTTTCTGCTATTGTAAATGTCACAACGGAAACATTCTCCTGCGCACCGTGGACAAACGGGTTTGTCCGGTCCTCTGTTGACACACTCTCTGCCTCATGTGTGATGTCATTGTTTCAAACAGTGAAGAGTGTGGGTTAATGTTAAACCGAGGGCTGGTTACAGATATGCTCCACAGGTGCTGCACATATGTTATCTAGAGGTCAGTTCTGGCCCAAGAGTGTGACAGTATCTCAGTTCAGGCTGTATCTTATCTAAAATCAGCACTTAACTGAAGCATTATCTTCCCTTTTATTTTTGTTTGGGCACACACCGAATCACTGTGTGCTGCTCCTTCCTGTCTGTTTATACAGATTTCATTAGATGCACTCTGCACCAGGAAGTTACTTCATCACGACGATGCCTGCTGGCCCGTAGGTCGACCTGCTGCTCTGCTGTGGAGGCAGTATTGATCACATTTGACGGATGATTAGCTCAAACAGATTTACTTGCTGAGCTTCTTGAATCGTCGGGACTTGCGCTCAGAGAGTTATCAAATACTGCCACCTGCTGGAGAGGTTTGCAGCATCACTGCTGATTCTTATCTCTGGATTTCCCCAGATGACAACGTTCTCAAGCCAAAATTAAAAATCCTAATTTCAGACAGGCATTTAAATTACACAGAGGAGCGGTTTGGCCACCGCTGTGTTTAGCTTAACTTGTAGTCCTTACAGGAAAACAGCAGGTGTTTATTAGCTTCGGCGCACAGAGGTATTTCCACTGTGTATGTGGTTTAAGTTGCATTGTGTTAACTGCTCTTCCCTGTGGAAATTATTACCCTACTCAGTGTTCTATGGTTTCCTTTTTTCCTTTCAGCATTTAAAGGGGAAGTAATTTTATTGCAATCTCTTTGTGACTGGTTCTTTGTACTCTCTGTGTGTGCGTGTGTTTGTGTGTCAGACATGCACAGTCTTGAGAAGATGCTAAGAGAAGCGGTTTGCTCGGGGCAGCCACGGACACACAGGCCCTGGAAGAAGATCCTCATCATGGTGGAAGGCATCTACAGGTCAGCTGTCATTGTACCCCACGCACACACACACACACACAAACACACCATACACGGGCCTTACAGAGCTGTGTTTGGGTCTGTTGAGTCGGTGCATCCATCTCAGCGGTTCCAAACAGTCTGCCTCCTGAAGAACGCCTCATTTGTAACCTGAGAAGTGCTTCTCCCTGCATGTGTTTAGCAAGTTCTCTATTGCCTCTTTTTCAATTACTTCCCTCTATAACCTTGAATAATTGGTGTATTTGTGTGCACGCGTGTGTGTGTGTGTGTGTCTGTGTGTGCGCGTCTGTGTGTGTGGCCGTATGCTGTTTGATTATAGCAGAGGACGAAGGTATTGTGCGTCCTTCCTAGCACTGAGCTATCCTGAGTCTTCCTGACCCTCTCCATCTGCTCATTAGCTCCAAATCAAGGCCAAATGGAGTCACAGAGATTGACTTGGCTACACACCCAGCTCCAAATGTTTATCACAGCCATTTTCTTCCCTCTTTCCTTCCTTCTCCGTTCTTTCCTACAATGTTAAGGCCTTAAGCGATTTTTCTTTCTCAGCGTATAACTTGTAGAGTTAATTGCTCTATAATAATATCAATAATAATATCATAATAAAATAAGCTCTTAAATTGCTGCCACTTGCCGTGCATTTAAGAGCTACTTTTATAAGGCTAAGAGAGCTTAAGCTGCATCCATCAGTGCATTCTCTTAGTTTGGCTCTTTCTTCTGTGTTTTGGGAGTGAGCAGGTCTCCTGCCATACACTCGTGTTGTTATGTAATAGTCTTCAAAAGGCTGGATCAGAGGGAACAGGGAGATGGGAGAGGCTAAACTTAAAGAATGGAATGCAAATTCTGTGCATAATATGCATTATGCAAGTACAGCGGTTAGTGCCAGACTCCCAAGCCTGCCAACTTTACTGAGAGTCGTGGCTTTTAATTGAATTGAAAGTAGCTGAGTTCTTTGCCTTCTTGTCTTCCATTAGCATGGAGGGCTCCGTGGTGAGACTGGCAGAGATTGTGGCTCTGAAGAAAAAGTATAAAGCCTACCTCTACCTGGACGAGGCCCACAGCATCGGAGCAGTCGGACCGTCGGGCAGGGGTGTAACTGAGCTGTTTGGTGTGAACCCAGCCGACGTGGATGTGATGATGGGCACCTTCACCAAGAGCTTTGGGGCAGCTGGAGGCTATATCGCTGGCAGGAAGGTTTGTATAACACGCCTGTCACGACTCCGCATAAACACAGCCAAATCTGCAAAAGTGAGGCAAAATCATCCTGATTCTGCCTCTGATAGTTTAATTAAAGATTTAAATGTTAGAATGTTGATCCCATAATGAGGTGAAACATCACAACTGAAAGCTCAGCTCCACTCTGGATTAGTGTCTGCACCGGGAGGTATTTAATGTCAAGGCTAAAGGTCCTGATCCTCCGCAGATTAAGATGGTGGGCCTTTAATCTGGGTTTTAGATCGGGTTCAATCTTGTAGAAAAAAGAATAAAGGAGAGACGTGACATCCATCTTCCAGGAGGAGTTTATAGTAATCCAACGCAATCTTCAACTTACATAAATGTCGAATTTTAGTTAGCTTTCAGTGTTAACCTTAATTTTGGTCTTTTGATTACACCACACCATTTCTGAAGTGTACATTAAAGTAGAGCAGCTTTACGGGGATGGTAACACACATGCATTCAGGTGATGATGTTTGAGGGTATTTCCAGAGGAAGAATGACATAAACTTTATTTATTTAGTAAATCTGGTGACATCCTGACAGGATCACTGGGATTTTAAAACCAAGAGTTCTGTATCCCAGGATACGAAAGTTTTGCTGCTTAAATGCCCACCCATGGAAATCAATTTCCTGGCTCAATAAAGTAAAGTATTAGTGGGATCTGTAGAGGTGAAATATCCGCCTTATCTTCTCAATTTTGTCGCATATCAACGATACTGGAGCCACGCACCAGGCACTGTAAACTATGATTGGGAATTAGCTCATACCCAGATGTGCGAGTTGAAGTGAAGCAGGTCGTGTGAACAGGCACGGCACTTTCTTCCCCGACGCTGTTTATAATAAAAAGGCATCCGTGGGGCAGCCTTACCTCAACAGTACCTCCAAAAGTAAAACCGACATCACACACAGTGTTATCAAAAGCTACAGAAAGGCTGAAGTGTGGGAGTCACGCTCCATCACCCCCACCTATGTCGTAACTCTCATGTGTCCAACAAATGTTCTCCAGACTGTGACTGTGGTCCTTTACGCTTCTTTTTTTTTTCTTCTTCTTCTTCAAAAACTCCATTAAAAAGTACACTTTAGTACATAACCGCACCGCTTTTGCAGGAGTTGATTAGAAAGCAACAGAGGAAACGGCCATGTTGCTTGAATTAGGTATTCGTGGGGACCCCAACGCCGGTGCAGTCCCGCTCCGCCGTAATAAGAAGGTGAAGCTGGCAGGGGGCCAGCCCCTTCTTGTGGCGGGCGTCGGAACTGCGCGCCACATTTGGCAGGATGACTTTTAACAAGCGTGTTGATGTTTGAAGTATGAACACTCGTGTGACAGCTGCCTGTAGTAAACTCCTGAATGAATCAGACAGGAAGGGAGAGGGGGGAAGCCCAGAGATTGGTGCAGAGAGAGATCCTGTATTAAGTGTGATTGGCCCCACCCAAAAAAAAAACAACCCTCCCCACAGATGTGTTTTGGAAAACATTCATGGTTATTTTTTAACGGCGCCCAAAATAAATATCCCAATAAATACAGTCCAAGCTCCTTCTAATTCACTTCAAGTCAGCTCGAGGGAGGCGTCGTTCGTTAACCCTCTGCTCGAAACCCTGGACGGAAATTAGGTTATTGGACACATCTGTCGGAGCCCCGCGCGCACGTGTGCGCCGCTCTGGCTCTGCTCCTGCTTTGTGGCATCTTGGAAGCCTCTCGCCACGTTAGTGTTGCGGCCAACGTGCGGCTACGAAAACACTCTGAGCTGTCAGTCTGCGCCGCAGACCTGAGATGGATTTCGGACGTGTTCTCTTAACTGGTTTATCTTGGTTGCACCAAAATCCTGCGGGGCCCTAAAGCGTCGAAAATCCCCCTGCCTTAAACGAAAACAGATGTCTGCCTGGTTCAAGGTTCTTATCCTGCGTTTGTGCATTTCCCCTAAAATCCCTTCCCCTTAAGTGTATGTGTGGGGTGTGTGTCTATGTATGTATGTGTGTGTGCCATTGCCTGTAGAGGACAGATGGTACTGGGTGGGAACAGTGGCCAGAGACCATCTGATGGGTGCACTGGTCACCAATGAGCAGCAGAAACTTCATCCCAGAGAAACATTCGGCTTCCAGGCTCACACACACGGAGACACACTCACACACACAGACACGCACGTGCTCTTGAGGGACTCAACCAGTTTCCTGAAATCCCGCTCTTTTCCTGAAACTTGTGGAATGAATCTCCCGCTGACGGGAGCATGACAGTCTTCATTCCCGCTTATTTTAGCACTCATTCTTCCTCAAATTAGATTTCTGGTTCTCCCAGAGTGCAGAAAAGGAATCCAAGCAGCGTTCCAGCGACGGCAAAGACATCCATTCTGATCCAGGATGGACGAAAAGAACGGTGCTTGTTTCTGGGGTTGATTATATCTGAGCTGGCTCTAGTTGTGCCATATTAAATCTGCAGGTTAATGTTTTGCACAGACAAACTCATACTGCTTATTTATTACGAGTTGTAAGTCTTACGTAAGTTCTGAGCTGCTCTAAATCAATTACAGTAAAGTTATAGTACAGTTGTCAAAAAAGACGGAGGATGTTTATGGCCCCAGGTGAAAAGTTGAACCTTTTTTTCCTCTTTTTTTGTCTGAAATTCCAAGGAAACTTTTTCCAAATCCTTTTCAACAGAAATGATCAAATAAAACTGTCCTCTATTACAGAGGTTATACAGAGCAAACTGTACATGATATCTGTATCAAAACTGCTCTCGATATGAGTGTAACAAGTATTCCTTAAATAATTACTAATAAACGAGGAGTATTTTGAATGATTGCGACGTTAAGTGGTCCTCCTAACATGTCTGATGCCGTATTTACAGGAATTGGTGGACTACCTCCGCACCTACTCTCACAGCACCGTGTACGCCACGGCGCTGTCCCCTCCCGTCACCGAGCAGATCCTCCGCGCCATGAAGTGCATCATGGGAAAAGATGGGAGCACAGAGGGTGAATATACCGCCTCTTATTATCTTATTATCCAAACGTTGTATTTGGATGGTAGAAAAAATCATAGAAATCGTAGAAAAACCCCAAAACCAATGAGTAAACCCTCACACCTTTTCCTACAATATCTATAGAAACAATAGCAAAGCAGATCCCGAGGACAGAACCAATGTTAGGGTTAGGAGGAAGTCCAGACCTGCAGGAAAGACAAACAGCTGCTCGGCCAGAAAAATGTGGTAGCAATTACAGGGGTCTGCAGCAGCGGAGAGGAGGAGGACACGCAGTCCCCGAGCACACGTGACCCCAACGTAGAGGAAATCATTTTCATGTGTGCGCAGCCAGGGCCGCCGTTCCTCCCAGCGGTTCTCCTGCTCTAATGGCAGCAGACGCGAGGGAGGGCCGGGGGGGAGCGGCCGCCCTCGGGACGCGGCACCGCCGGAGCCCGCTCCGGGCGGATTTAGCGCGGCCGCGTCTCGGGGTCTCGGCCCCCCGGGAGCGAGTCGGAAATCCGACGGGCACCCCCCCGGGTGTCGCCGGGGCTCGGCCGGCGGGAGCTCGCACGGCGAGGACAAGACCGCGGCGATGCGTTGTCGCAATGCCTTAATCCCCCCCCCCCCACCCCCACCCGGGATGGAAGCCAGGCGTCTGCTGCTGAGGTACGCTGTAGTGTTCACGCAGAGATGAGTAACTTCCTCATATGGCCCTGAACCAGGCATGCCTTCCCCCTGACGTAGCCTAGTCAACTGGTTGTTGTGGAAAAAAAAATCAGCCTTGACCTGCATGTAGAGGAAGAAACCACGCAGCGCTGCAAACAGCAGTCCTTAGCAATGCTTCACCCCCCTTCCCCCCATCAGAAAAAAAAAAACCTCCAGAAAAGCTCTAGTCCTAGTTTTACCTGCACCCCCTGAGCAGTTGGACAGTATTGATAGGATCTCTGCTGTCTTCTGATGCCTGTTGGGGATATCTCATGCCCCCCCCGAATACACACGCCCCCCTGAAGGAGTGAGGCAGCGGGCTGGGGCACCTCTGCAGCCCTTTTTTGTTTTTTTTTTATCCTGTCATCGAAGAGTTATTTCAGCCAACGCTCCATTTGAAATCAATAATCACTCATTGGATGTTTAAAGAAAGAGAACCCCGTGTGTGCGAGGCCTGGTGTGGGTGAGCTGCAGGCGCGGGTGCCAGCGCTGCAGCGAAGCCAGCTGCCCGCCGCAGCTGCGGTCCGTGGACTCGGGCCCACGAGGCCCAGGTGGAGGTGCGCAGAGCCCAGACGGACTCCCGGGCCCCCCCGGGAGTAGGCAGCGAGGCGGGACGGTCAGCGAGGTGGTCCTCTAACGTGCACATCTGGTGGTGTTCTTGCTTTCATGGAGGCATTAGAAGGATCAACCAGCTGGCAGAAAACACCAGGTACTTCAGGGCCAGGCTGAAGGAGATGGGCTTCATCATTTACGGCAATGATCACTCACCTGTGGTGCCCATCCTGCTCTACATGCCAGGAAAAGTGGTGTGAGTACGCTTTCTTCAAAACTCTCCGAAAATAAAATGAATTTGGGCGCTAGCGGTGAATGTCTGGTTAGAATGATGGGATTTTCACAGCTTCATTAAAAGTGGATGCACTTGAAATGGTGCCTAAAAACGTGTTTCCGTGTCCCTCCTTCACTGATCAGAGCGTTTGCGAGGGAAATGCTTGAAAGGAAAATCGGCGTGGTGGTGGTCGGCTTTCCAGCCACGCCCATCACAGAGGCCCGGGCTCGCTTCTGTCTGTCTGCGGGACACACCAGAGCCATGCTGGACCAGGTACACACACACACACACACACACACACACAGATAAATCGTTCCTTCCAGCTGCCTGATAAGACCCAGGGGGGGCGTTAACCTGGACTGGTGCCCCCTCTGGTGAAGAATAGACATATTTCAAAAATGTAACTGTAGATCTTTATAACCTGCGTTTAAGTACCTGGAACCTTTTTGTGTTTTAGGACAGCACGCACACACACACACACACACACACACACACACACACACACACACAGAATAGACATTACACATTGAATGTTACACGTTACAAATATATTGTATA
This sequence comes from Lagocephalus sceleratus, assembly GCA_911728415.1. Taxonomy (NCBI): domain Eukaryota; kingdom Metazoa; phylum Chordata; class Actinopteri; order Tetraodontiformes; family Tetraodontidae; genus Lagocephalus; species Lagocephalus sceleratus. Next base: position 2,283,055 of record CAJVRN010000040.1, read on the forward strand.
ACTGATCGTTATAAACTGCGCTTAAGTACCTGGAACCTTTTTTTGTGTGTTAAGACAGTCAGATACACACTCGACACACACACCCCCACACACACACACACAGGTAAACCTGTCCACGGTGCCTGACTCCTCCCCTCTGTCCTCAGGTGCTACACCATCTGAATGAGGTGGGAGACAATCTCTGTCTGAAGTTCTCCAGGCGGACTCCCAGCGCGGCCCAGCCCCACCCCTCAGATGAGACGGACCCCCAGGCGCACAGCTGATCCGACCCTCCCCGCCCGCATCGGCCCCCGAGCGCCCGCGCCGCAGCAGGGCCGCCTCAGCACACGCGAGGAGGGGGGTGTTCGGCAGCTGCCATATTTTATATGTTTGGAAGACAGTGTTTTTTTTACAACACTCTCATTTGTGCTCTTTTTAAAGAAAGAAAAACTATTGAAACATTTATGAAAGCATTTATTGGCTATAACACACATGACACGACTGCACAGGAATTGCTGAATTACTCTACAACCCGACATGCGCGGTGTAAAAGCATCTACGGCGTTTTATACCACAGTAAATCTCCACCTTTGACTCACTTTCAGTCACGTTAGATGACAGCTGGGATGTTTTTGCTGCAGCACTTTTGTACACAGTTGTGACGGGCCCTTTTCCCCCCGTGCGTCTCTATTGTGCAGAAGCTCGTTTTGCTTCTCATAAATCATAAATATTTTACGAGAAATATTTTGCGGTGCCGGGATCTCGTTCTGCTCTTGTTCTCTCCAGCCTAGGTCTGCTAATTTCACTGAATTTCATGCTCAAATGAAACACAGAGCGCGCTGTCGACTGAGGGTTGCTTAATTCTCTGAATCCCCGGAGGGGCCGTGATCACCACTTGTGGGGGACGATGACATCTTTATTGTGTTCTTAACCCGACCGTGTAAAAAAGAAAAGAAAAAAGAAAAGAAAAAAAAGGTGTCGTCGGTGGATTTCTTATTTACCCAGAACATAGCAGCCTTCCCGTAAGCCCCGGATCACCCGGCGTCGCTCCTCAGTCCAAACAAAAGCGCCCTCCGCTCCGGGTATAAAAAAGGTGTTACGGCTTGTTTGGTGGCGAGAGCGCGCACGTCCACCGAGCCAGAACCGCCTAATTGTTGACGCATTAAAGGCCCGCTGTTCTCTCTCTCCCAGCCGGTGGGAGCGGGGGGAGGCACGCCGGGTATGCGGCACCTGAGCCAACAGAAACCGAACCCGGCAATTAGCGCTGAAGTCTAAATTCTCCTGGTAATCACTCGATTAACGCGGGAGGATGATAAATGTGCTTTCACGACGTGTCAACACTTGTTTGGCCCCGGGGGGGACGTGTGGGCGCTTTATTCCCGTAAAAAATAATAAAAAGAAAAAAAGTTGTGATAAGTTTTACGAGGTGGATTCAAAATGTGCAATATAGAGACGCGTTTGGGGGCGGGGGGGGGGCAGAGGTGGGGGGGGCAGAGGTGGGGGGGGGGGTCGTGCGTCAGGGAGGAGAGGAGAGGTCTCGGGGCGCGCACGGATCAGGCTCGCTCTGGTGAGTCTGAGCCGCGAGGAGATAGAAGCTGGAAGGCTTGCAGCCGCACGCACGCACACGCGCGCACGCACGCGCGCACGCCGCTGAGCTCCTCCACACGAGTTTACCTGCGGAAACGTCGCGGCGGCGCGTGAGGAGACGCGAGCCGCGGAGACGTTCCTCACGAGAGATCAGCTCAGGCCTGACTCTGACGTCACCAGAGCCTCTCGTATACCCTTTATGTGCTCACAGATGTCTTCATGAACCTGTCGTGCGTGCGCGCGTGCGCGTGCTTGGAAAGTATTGCGCAAGGTGTTTGCCAGCAGACACTAAACCGCTCTCGGTTCCCCCAGACTCTGTCCGTGTCTGCGTGTCTGGAAGCCGGGCTGCGCCCCTGACAAGGTGGAAAGAATGCGCGTTTCCAACCTTCCCCGCAGTCACTCCGAGCTGCCCCCCCCCCACCACCACACACACACACACACACACACACACACACACACACACACACGCCGTCCTCGCCCCCTCAGCAGAAACAGCCCGCGCTGGCATTCGAAACATCTGTGCAACCAGATTACCGGTGGGCAAGGCCCCCGGAGCCCTGCTGCACCAGCCCCTTTTGAACTGGAGATCCAAATACTCCGGACTTACTGGAATGGCATGTGGCTGCTATTCTGGAGGGGGGGTGGTGGTGGTGGTGGTAGTGGTGGGGGGGGGGTTCCTCCGCTGCCCCCTTTGATGTGCACCACTGTGTCCGGAGCCTCTCTCCGCTCTGTGTTCCCCTTTCGGCCTGAGATTTCTTCATTCTTGAAAGTGATTTTTGAAGTGAGGCAGACACAGAGCAGGTTTCCAGCTTTGCTCTTCCTGAATGGAATAATCTGGGAAGCTCAGCGAAGGCGCACGTGGTGCGTTTTCAGACCAGAACACGAGCAAAAGCATCTGAGATGGGATTTGATCCATCGCGTTGAAAATCTGCTCGGATAATCTGGGTAGATTTGCGATCTACGTTCATCTGCGCAGAACAGATTGGCACATGACGAGCTTTGGAGGCGCTGCTCGTTCCGAAGGCTCTCTGTGCGCCAACACCAGCAGAGTCTGCGCCATTTGGCCGCGCGCTTCATAAAGGTGTTCGAGCACCTCGTTAATGGTTCTCAAGGTTTTTCAAAGTGAACCCTCGCGTCACGGAGGATGGCGGGACTGCGCCGGTGCCCAACTTGACTTGGACAAACGCCGTCGACGCGCCAGCGCGCTCTGAGAACGCGTAATGCGCGTAATTCGACCAAAAAAAAAAAAAAAAGAGCCGCTCCTTTTGAAGGCGACCATAAAAGGGTTCTGGGGAGCGGCTCGTCGTTTCTGGCCATTTGTCCTCCCTCAGAGTGTCGTTACGCCTCCCTTCAGCGGCACTGAAGGGACCCCGCGGGAGAGGAAGACCCCCTGGGACGCGCACCCGGGCGTCTTCCTCTGCGCCGCTGCGCGCCGGCGCGCCCGCTTTGGGGCCGCCAGAACCACCGACGGAGTCAGGAACGAGCCGATCCGCGCGTTATTTAGAATCAGGAACGTCTCAATATGTATCCACCATGGGAGCAAAGGGGGGGGGGGCGCGTAAAAGTAGGGAAAGAAACAAATAAGAGGTTGATAACGTCCTTTAACATGTGGGGGGAGGAGGAGGGGGGGTAAAAGTGTGGTGCGTTTGAAGGATGTTTGTTCTTCCAGAGGAATATCTGGGGTAAAAGAAAACGGACCGGACATCAAGGTTGAGAGGGACGAAAGTGTTAACCGGGGGGAGGGCGTCTGAAAGGGGCGTATAGTACAAATCCACTTCAAGAGCTCACAACAAGAACAGCGTGTGTTAAAGTGAGCCGTGGTTTGAGTCGTTTCCTCCGGGAGGGGGGACTCTTTTTTTTTTTTTTTTTTTAAAGTGGGCTCTCTCCGCGGAAGCATGGATGAAGACTCTTCGCGAAGGTGAAGCGGCCACATCTGCTCTCTGAAAACTTTGCTGGGAGGATTTACTTTCGCTGGCCGACACTGGGCTTCTTCTACTTCTTCTTTTTTGTTGTTGTTGTTGTTGTTGTAAATAATAATAATAACAATAATAATAAAAGAAAAAAAAGGTCGAGCTGAAACAAAATGTGGACTAAAGCAGAGACGCGCAGAGCGGCCGGAGCGGAGCCGGGGGAGACCGAGGCGTGAGGGCTCCAAAGGTGGCGGGGACACCGCGGAGCTGCAACTTTGGCGATCGGAGAGCGTTCGTGGCGCGCACTGGAGTCCCGCACTGGTTCCACTGGTGTTAACTGGAAGCTCGGCAATATCAGGATCCATTAACGGAGACTGTCTCAATTAACAACCACAAGAAAAGAAAAGAAAGAGAGAGAGAGAGAGAGAGACACACACAAGAACAGTGGACCAAACAAGTCATCTGCAGGACGAGAAACATCCGTCTGCGCGCGGCTCCAGACGTTTTCCCTTCGTTATTGCATTTCTGATCCCCGAAGTGGCTCCCAAGTGGTGTTGCGGCTCCACGTCCCCGGCGGATCCGGAGATCGGGGTCTCTGCACCGGGAGGAAGCGGAGTCAACGCTCCGGCCGCGGCGCAGGCGTCCAAGAGCGGCCGCGTCAAGAGGATGGTGCGGCTGGCGGCGGAGCTGCTGCTGCTCCTGGGACTGCTCCTGCTCACCCTGCACATCACCGTCCTGAGGAGCAGCCCGCTGCCCCAGGGCAATGGCACCGCCGCGCTGGCTCAGGACGCGGCGCTCCGAGAGGTGAGTTTTGGGGGGGTGGTAGAGGGGGGGTGATTTGGCGCATTCCAGGTGGGAGAACCTGATCCGAGCGATGAGAGCTGATATCTGACCGCAGATGGGTCCGATAAAATTCCCGGGAGTCAGTGGCTCAGGTGGGAGGATTGATGACATGCGCGCGGATGTGGAGTCCCCAGGGTGTCCCGGTGCCCCCCCCTACCCCCGGGCAGTAGAGGGGTTGAAGATGAGGCAGGGTCAGAGAGCAACAACAACCCCCCCCCCATCTGAGGCCTGTCGGGGGTTCAACACGGGCTGCGGGCGCCTCTCTGTCACCACCGGGTCACTGTCACCCGGCCGAGGGTCAGGGCGAGGAGGCCGGCTCTGCGCCCAGGTGGTGGTGGTGGTGTGTGTGTGTGTGTGTGTGTGTGTGTGTGTGGGGGGGTCACATTTATTTACGAGTTGTTGAAGTTCGAGGGGGGTGTTATGTTGGGGTGCGTTTTAGCCTGACTTGTATTTCACAAGGGGGGCGTTTGTCACCGTGACACCGCTTTAGACGGTTTAAACCTTTAACTGCGGCTTTTAAACTCAACATGAAGCTCTTAGTCTCCACCAGAGTCTCAAATCCTCACCGAGGACTTTTGTACGTGTTAAATACTTCAGCTGCTCCAAGTATATTTAGAAATGCTACTGAACCGCAGGGCTCTAATGCCCCGGTGGTCAACGCTCGCCCCTGGGTAATCTTTACTGGACTTACTGGAAGTGAACGGGAAGAGCTCCTTTTCCCATAACAGACCACTCTGAAGGTAATTTGACTTATCTCCACCATCACAGCCGTCACCAGCCGACCCCTGTGTGTGTGTGTGTGTGTGTGTGTGGATTGGTTATTATGGCATGCAAAGCTACAGAAATATTCCAGGAATTTATCAAATATTTGTCACGGAGCCAGACGCGAGATCGTGCGAGCTGGCGAGTGAGCGTGAGGCAGCTTCCTCTCAGGAACTGCAGGAAAACCACTTAAGACATGCCATCCATTCCACGCGCCGTCAAATAACGGTCTGGGGGGGGGGCTGCAGGGGAGGTGGGCTCGCTTGGCCCGGCCAGCCAACGAGGAGGGTGATGTCATCCGTCGGAGAGGCCCTCGTCCCGGGTCGGGGGGGGGGGGGGTGTGATGGTCTTGATATTCAAACTGACACTGACGGGATGGAGCACCTGGAGGAGCCCAGGAAGACCCTCTCAGCCACGGCCCAAACGTATATTTAACGCTGGTTATTAGCCCTTCAACCAGGACGGATCCCCTTGTGATCTTGTAACACACACACACACACACACACACGCACGCACACACACACACACACACACACCCTTGTGCTTCTGTCTTTTGTGAGCACCTTCTTACCCCTGACCATCCTACCTAACCCCCTGACCCAGACCTATCCTAGACACGGTTCTGACCTCAACCTTAAACCAGCCCTGGACCCTCAAACCTCCTTAGAAGTGGTGAGGACCAGCCAAGATGTCCTCACTCCCCAATAACGTCCTCACTTTGATATTAAAAGGCATAATTTGATCATTTTTATTATTTGATAAATAGTAATTTGACCCTGAGTACAAGAACACACACACCGATACACATCCTTGTACTTCTATGTTTGTGAGACAGAGCACATTATCCAGCTCCCTACCCTAACCCCCCCCCAACCCTGACCTCTGCCCTAAGCCGACCCTAAACCAACCTCCTAACAACGCCTCGACCCTGAAACAGTCAGGAGACGCTGCGAGGGCCTTCCAAAGTGTCCTCACTCCCCAAAAACACCCTCACGTTGTTGGTAGGATGCAGCTGGTACTCAGTATGTAGCTCGTGCAGGATCACACACACACACACACACACACACACACACAGTGTGAGGTGTGTGACAGGGGAGGGATAGTTTTCACTACCAGCTACTGAAGTGTAGTGCTGAAAAGCATCTGGCACAATGTGCACTGCCTTCATTTCCTGCCAGCCTCCCTCAGGGGAAGGACCCCCGAGTTCCTCCCGATTGAAAATGGAGTCATGCTCCTTTAAGCAGCCCTCACAAAGTGGGGGGGGTACTCTTGGGAAGGGAGGTGGGGGGGGGGTGTCCAGCTTGTGTGTGCAAGAGTCCATTCATGGCTCTGTGGTGGCAGCAGGGGTGGTGGAGGACATCCTGGGAGGCCCCAGATGAGGGTGTTGTGTGTGTGTGTGTGTGGGGGGGCGTCGCTTTTTGATCTCCAAATTAAAGCGTCGAGGAGGACGCGGCGAGTCAAGAGACGCCGACTTATTTTTAGCGCTCTCTCCGACAACAGTCGCGCTTCATTGTTGGGAAGACGGTTGGGAGGCCGTCTCAGCGCGCAAGATCAGAGGGCGCCTGTTCCGCAGGGACAAATTACGCTTGGATGAATCACTGCGAAAGCAAACAGATCGTTGCACAAGTCAAATAATCTGGATTAAATTGCGCCGGTTTGAAGACGGGCCGCTCGGATGATGCGCTGTATTAAAAAAAAAAAAAACAACAAAAAAAGAAAGAAAACACAAGCGGTTGGAGCGGGTCCACCTCTGCGGCTCCCAGGAGCAGCTGAGAGCATGAGAGATCTGAAGACGACGGGAGAGTCTAAATCACGTCGCCACGCGCCAACCCAGACGCGCCGCTGCAACCGTTTCCCTGCAGACCGCTGCAAGAAGTTATGAGCACAAAAAAAAGTTACAAAAAACATCTTTTTAAAAAAAAAATAAGCAACAAGGGGCCAAACTTTTTACAGCGTTCAATCCTATTTACAACAGATGGACGTGAATGAAGGATTGTTCTTTATATTTGACTCTTAAAGTTTAGTTTCAAATAGTAGAATACATTTTAAATCCCAGTAAGAAGTCTGCGGTGGGTTTTAAATAAATGGGCTAGCGTTCAGGAAATAAACCGCATCCACGGGCATCTCCTGACGCGCGTCGCGACCCAGCGAGGATCCTGGACCCGTGCTCCCGACACATTTGCCGGGGGGGCATCTGCTTCGCTTCAAAACCCACGGCGGAAAGTTCCGAGGCGAGGCGAAGCGCGAAACAGATGCTTCGCGCCCTTTCATCGGCCGCACGTGGTGTTCCTGGGAGGTTCGCCTCCAGAGGCAGGTGAATGAAAAGATCCTCACGGTGGAAAAGAAGAAAAAAAAAGAAGGGAGGAGAATTCTTCGACGGTGGTGGATTGCGTGTGTGTTGAGTGATTCCTGGCAGCAGCTTTGAATTATTGTTGGTGGTGATGCGCAGCTCCGTGTGTGGCCCGCAGTTATGGGCCAATAACACAACCCAAAATATGAGCACCTGTTTACGGCGGCAACACTCGGCTACAGCCGGACCTGCGAGGGTCGCCCTGGGCCACGCTTACAGTCGCTGCTCAGTCGTAAACGCGAGGATCGCGGCTCTTGACTGACGCGTCTTCGTTACCACGGTCCAGGCTGGGACGATTGGCGCGCGGTTCCAGTTCCTGTCGGGCGTCGGGTTCCCAGGCCGCGCCCATCCTCGACGTTTCAGATCCATCAGGTGCTTACGCGCCGGAGCCAGGAATCCTAGACGGCACGGCGGGGCTGGAACGACGCGGAGTCGGATCCGAAACTTCACCCACAGTCCCCTCGTCGCCGTGGTGAGGCTGGATTTTCTGTTTGGGGGCGAACTATCCCTTTAATTTTAGCTGCAGACCGCAGGCGAAATGCAGAACCACCTTCTGTTTATCCTGAAAATTATGGGGAGCGGAATTATTTTAATTATGGTATCAGGATCTGTGAAAAGAACCCACCCCCCCCCCAACACCCCCCAACACCCCCGCACTAATGCTGAATGGATGTGGGAGCCTCATCCATAACCCTTCCTTTGCGTCTCCATTTGCTCTGTCCTTGTTGTCCCAGAGCTCACCTACGCTCCGCTGGCGGTGAGGAGGGGGGGGGTTGGGTGTGTGTGTGTGTGTGTGGGGGGGGGGCCTTTACGCCCACCACAATGCGGCTGAGCTGACACTTTTGTCTGCGACCGGCCACCGCAGCCGCGCAGCGCCGCCGCCGCCGCCGTGCTCTCGGGCCTCAGGACGGCCGCAGAAAAACACCGCGGAGGAAGGAGGAGGAAGGGAGGGGGAAGGGAGGGGGGGGGGGGGAGGAAAGAAAAAAAAAGAAAAAGCAAGATTGATGGCCCGCTTTCATCCTATTCCTGCCACCCCAAAATGGATGATTGCTGGCTACTTGTGGCTGTCTGTCCAAGCGAGGGGTGATTGTTCCTCGTGCGTACCTGACAGCAGGCGCGCTTACGCTGTTCATTTGGGACAAAGCTACATTCTCTCTGTCAAACACTCCTGTGCCCGTTTGCTTTTTGGGGGTTTTGGTTTTTTTTTGTCTTCACGGAGGCAGACGCAATTATTTTTTTCGCAGACGTTTTGCCCCGGCCCAGAAACCCTTACGCTGCTCTGTTCCCGCCCCCGCCAGCACCAGCGCCTAAAAATGTCAACGTGATGTTACCGCGGCAACAAAACTACACATTCCGTAGGTTTAAAATGGGAAGAAAAAAAGAACAGGAAAAAAAAGGAAAAACAGTCTCGGGGGGGGGGGTATTTTGGGTCGGAGACAGACCGACGGCTCCGCTTCAGCGGGCTCCTCGTGCGAGGAGCGTCCGCCCGAAGGCGGGATTGATGGCGGAGGTCGCGGCCGCGTCGACCTCTGTCATCATGAGAAGTCAATAAGGCCGCCGGGCCCGCGGCGGGCTCGTCCCCGGGACCGCGGATCCAAAGAACCGCTAACGCGTCCGTTTTTGTTTCTCCCCCTCCCTCCCCCCTCCTCCCCCCCAGCAGAACAGCATCGGCGTGAAGAGCGGCTCCTCGGCCAAACTGGCTCCCGAGCCGGAGCACAGGTCCGGTCCGGAGCAGCGGCTGGCCCAGCGGCCCTCGGGCCTCCCGTGGGCCCAGGGGAGCAGCACGCGCAGGGACGGGCCCGGGGCCTTCCTCCTGGACCTGCACAACTTCCCCGACCTCTCCAAGGCCGACATCAGCCGCCAGAACCCCAACATACAGGTGAGAGTGGCGCCACGTGGGGCAGGAAGAGCAAACAGGAAGGAGGAAACAGTTTGGTGCCCCCCCTGCCCCCCTGCCCCCCCCCACCACCTTCTGTCTCCTTTCACACTGAGGACAGAAGCCGGAGGTTTCGCGCCGACGTAACGGCGGCGTAACTCATCAACCCCCCGCCCCCGAGGCCTTTGACTCCTCCGGCGCCGCGGATGGCGGCGTACCCCGCCGCCGCGTTCAAATAGTCCCCCCCCCCCACCTCGCCCGGGACGAGGAGGCCTCTGCGTCTGTGAGAGGAGCCCAGCACGAACAAAGTGCATTAACATCTCAAGATGTGGGGAGAGAGGGAGCCCGATTGAACAAGGGGCGTGAGGCTGGGGGGGGGGGGGGGGGTCGGGTCTTTGATCCTGGGATTCATCTGGCTTTCATGGTCTGGAGGAGGCCTGAGTAGCCCTTTGAACTCTGTGTTTAGGTGGAGAGAGCCCGAGAGGTGGGTGGGTGGGTGGGTGACTGTGGGGCAGGGGTGAGGTCCCCCCCCCACTTCATCTGGGAGGCACATGTGTTTGGACAGGAAGGGGGAGGGCGGCTGCACCGTGAATCGATGAAGCAGCCCGTCCTCTGTTTTGGTCCGAGCCGCGTTAACCGGACCCCCCCCCAACCCCCCTCCCGCGCAGGTGACCATCGAGGTGGTGGACGGTCTGGAGAGCCACGAGGCGGAGAAGAGCCTCCGCAAGGAGAGGAAGCCCAGCTGGCCCTCCCCCAACTGGAGGAACTGGTGGCCCCGCTCCTCCTCGTTCCCGGCGCGTCAGGGCGAGGAGCTGGACCGCGGCTACGGGGGCAACAACGAGGACAGCAACTTCCTCAGGCCGTCCACGGACTGGGACCGCCGAGGGGGGGGCAAGCCGCACGCCGAATACGGTGAGGAGGGGGGGGCTTCACGAGGCAGATTCCTCTGAAGGGGAAACGTGCGGACGACCCATCTGGGCCGCAGTCGGAACGCACGTGTTTGAGCTCCGTTGCGGCGAGGTGGGTGACTCCGCCCCTTTCGGGCTCACTTATCATTACGGCCGCCGCGCCGTCACCCTTAATTTGATATCACGCGAGGCAAACGTAATTAACATAATTGAGAACAGCCAGATTCACTCATCCATTGTGGACCACCGTCGTGGGGGGGGGGGGGGGGGTCTACCCGTGTAGCAACCGGCCCGATGGCCGCCCTACGCTGGGCGAGAGGAAGAGCAGCGGAGGCCGATCTATCTGGAGCTGGGTAGGAGCTCCCATAACGAGGGGCAGATGGCATGGGGGGGGGGGGGGTATATTAAGGCTTGGATACCAGCCAGAAATATTTGCAGCCATGTTAATTCCCCTTGTTGATGGCGTGCAGCCTTCAAGATGTGCATGCGGGGGGGTGTGTGTGTGTGTGTGTGTGTGTGTGTGTGTGTGTTTGGGGGGGGCGGTCGGTCTCCAGCGTAACTGGTTCCATGTCCAGCCGTTACTGTGATCCGTTGGGAGATAATTGGAGTTAAAGATTTAAGTCAAGGATTTGTTGCCGTTTCACTTCCCATTTTCAGACCGGCGTATCACAGACGGGGGGGGGGGGGGGGGGCTTTAAAGTTGCGCTTAACGCATTTGAGCAGGAAGCGCTCCCTCACCTTTGGGGCTGCGAAACGCATCGAGAAATAATGGAGACCCGATCGCTGCGACCGCACTCGGAGGTGGTCCGGAAGACTCACGACCACATTGTTTTAGTGGCGAGAAAGCAAAGGTGGCCACAAAGAAAGGACCCCCAACCAGGCCACGCCCCCCCCCCCCCCCCCACGCCCCCCCCCCCCCCCCCCCCCAGACACACAGTCGGCAACACGACTCAATGAAACACACATGACATAAAACCAGAGCGCCATTAGAATAAATCAGATTCACGCAGCGGTTTTCATCCGTCAGATGTAAAATTTCCCACAACCCCCCCCGTTCAATCACAAACATCAAAACATCAAAGGCCCGTTCCCCAGCGTTGATCTAGAATTGCGTAGCGCACATTTGGAGAGCGCAGCGGCTCCTGGCTGTGCTGAAGGAAGACAAAGAGTCTTTGCAGCTGGACGCTACTACATGAATTTGTTTTTGCCTCCACGGGGTCGACTTTACGGGGCGAAGTCAACGAGGGCTTTGACCCCCCCCCCACTTATTATTAGTGAGGCGTGCCCGAGTAAGTTCAGCATGTGGCCCGCGCCGGGGCTAAAGATCTCCTCGCCTCTCTCTCTGATCCAGACTACGTGGACGGGGAGGGGGACTGGAGCAACTGGTCGGCGTGCAGCGTCACGTGCGGCAACGGGAACCAGAAGCGGACGAGGTCGTGCGGCTACGCCTGCACCGCCACCGAGTCCAGGACCTGCGACACGCCCACCTGCCCGGGTGAGTCCCCCCCCCACCCACCCACCCACCCACCACCGCGGCATAGACGAACGACCTCGCGGACCGGCGCCTAAACGTCTCCGTGTCTCCCCGAAGGTATCGAAGACGCCTTCAGGACGGCGGCCACCGAGGTCAGCCTGCTGGCCGGGACCAACGAGTTCAACGCCACGGAGCTGTTTGGCGTCGGTGAGGCTCCGCCCGCTTCCGCCGACCCTTTCGCTTAGACGCCCCCCAGCTACCCTAGTTCCCCCTGCTTTGGTTCTCTCCATTATTTGTAGAGACTCGAAAACACGGCGATTAGAGCGCCCCCCCCTTCGCCCGTGTTCTTAACCAGCTGGGTTCGCCCCCGAGTTAAACCCAACACCTCGTTAAACCTCCTCGTTCGCGGACGTCCCGTTAAACTTCCTTCTCGCTCCCTCGCAGACACGGACAGCTGCGAGCGCTGGATGAACTGCAAGAGCGACTTCCTGAAGAAGTACATGACCAAGGTGGCCAACGACCTCCCGAGCTGCCCGTGCTCGTACCCCACCGAGGTGGCGTACAGCTCGGCGGACGTGCACGACGCCCTGGCGAGGCGGGACTTCCGCTGGAAGGACGCCAGCGGCCCCAAGGAGAAGCTGGAGATCTACAAGCCCACGGCGCGCTACTGCATCCGCTCCATGCTGACGCTGGAGTCCACCACGCTGGCGGCGCAGCACTGCTGCTACGACGACGGGATGAAGCTCATCACGCGCGGGAAAGGGGCGGGGACGCCCAACCTCATCAGCACCGAGTTCTCCGCCGACCTCCATTACAAGGTGGACATCCTCCCCTGGATCATCTGCAAGGGGGACTGGAGCCGCTACAACCAAGCCAGGCCTCCCAACAACGGGCAGAGATGCCCGAGCAACCCTCAGGACGAAGACTACTACAAACAGTTCGAGGAAGCGAGGGAGTTCTAGACCGCTCAAGGACGAACTTGGAGACTCTTGGAGACTCGGAAGACTCTGCTCTCTTTGGAACCCAGAGAAGAGAAAAAAACAAACAAAAAAACAAACAAAAAATAAAATCCAGAGTCAGAATGCTCAAAAAAAAAATGGTTGACCTCACCGAAACCAGAGCTGTTTTCTAAAAAAAAAAAAAAAAAAATAGAATCTGCCTCCAGAAATAAAATGAAAACCATTAATCACCGGTTAAAGTGAGACCCGCGTCTGTATTCGGAAAAAGGGAACTCTGTCATTCTAGGAATACTCGTATTTAGATGGTGTCCGTGTTTTGTTTGGTGAAACCAGGAGACTTGTGGTAATAGAATAATGAGATCCTTCAGGAATGTGTTTGGGGGAGGAAGGGTGATCCGATTTGCTCCCCGCTCGTCCTTCGCATTTTCCCGGTTTCTCGCGTAAGCTTGAGTGTATTTAGCATGCTCATTTTGTCTTATCCTCCCCGTTAAGAACCACGTTCCCCGCGTCTCCGAGGGCGGACCGTCGCTGTAAAGAAACAAAACGAAAGCCTGCGTTATTTTTGTAAAGTATTTATTAAGCTGTAGCTGCGTCTGAGTTCGGTGTCGGTGGTCGTGTGAGATTTCTCAGCCTTTTTTTTCCGAACGCTGCGCTTATCCGTTCCTCAAGTCGGGATTAAATCATTGCAAAGAATGTGTGTGAAAAAAAAAAAAAAAAAAAGCACGGAACGGCCTTTTTTTTTTTTTTTTGGAGCTATGAAACTATGAATAAATGTTTTAAGTTGCTCTGATCTTCACTGTACATTTCTTTTGCTCAACTGAGGTACTTCAACTACTTCATGTTTCAACAGAAGCAGTTAGGTCTCTCTCCGGAATTCATCGGCGGGAAGGAAAACCTCATCCCGTCAATCGAACTCCTCCGACGGGCTTACACAACACTTCCGCGTCGGCTGCCTCCTTTTGATGGGATCTCGATATTCCTTCAGAGGAGGCGCGAAGGGATAAGGTTCCGTCGAAAGTGACTTGGATCCTTTGTCTTTGCCATGGATCCCCGCATTCCTGAGTAATTTCTCGGCGCGCTCGCTCCCGCTCTGCTCGCCGGGTGCTGCCCGTCCGCCGTGTGGACCTCTGACCGTCCCCCCCCCCTCTTCCCCCCTCCCGGCCTCGCTCCGGGCTTATCTCCGCACACAGGAGACCATTCATGGGCCTCTCATTCCTGATGTCGTGCGAGCGGAGCAGCTGGGTTGTGTGCCGGGATTGTCTCCGCGGCGCGGCGGGCTCCCGGGGCACGCCTCGCGTCCCGATGCCGTCTCCCGCCCTGCCGAGGCGACCCTCGGCCTAATCGAGGCCTCCCGGGCTGGCCTTGAGCGAAGGCCTCCATCTTGGGTCGCTCTTTGCAGGGTATTTCCAGGCTGCGGCGAGTCCTCGACGGATGCGAAGCTCTGTATTAGCGGTCCTCTCCCGATGACCCCAAAGGGCTCGTTAAGCATCACGAAGATATGATTGCTGGTAGCGCGCCTCTATTTCGGGACCGAGGCGAGCGCTTATCGTGATTTAGAGCCCCGTTTTAGGAGCTCTCCGCTTGAACCGAGCTAAAAATACGAGGACGATATAAACTTGGACGAGTTCACGCTCAAATGAAGATAAATCTCCGCTTACAAGCTTTTCTGCTGAGAAATATTTCCCGCCGTAACCAGCCGCGGTGATTTATCGCCCTCGCTGGAGGGCTTGTACTTAGTAAATAACCGCCGAGCGCGTCGGCGATGGAGCGTCTCTTCGGTTTTGCGGCGGCGCGCAGATGTGGCGGGGGGACGTTTTTAGCCTCCCTCCCTCGCTTCGCCTCGCGCGCCCTTCTGCTTTACGGGTGGCGGAGCGCAAACGCAGGAAGCGCCTGGGCCGCGACGCCGCAGGGCCACTCGCCGCACGGCCAAACCTAATTAAAAGACTTCTTCGCCCCGCTAATCTGGAAGAGCTCGGGGGGGCTCATCTGGCTTATCTCACCCCAGTGCGACATCCCACCACTGAAAACAGCAACGGGGCTCTGCCTACATTAGGGACGTGGAGGTGGAGGTGGTGGGGGTGGGGGGGGGGTCGTACAGCTGAACAAACAGGTCAAGTAGCTGTGGAGCATCTGAGAGGGCACGGGTGCTTTACTTAACCCCTACGGCCGCCACATCAATGAGGCGCCGGAGCCAACGACCGAGCACACAACTAAACACTCCAACACACCAAGACCCCTTCGCCCCCCCCGTAACGCCTCCACCAACCGTCCACGGGATTTGGGGAACAAATTCGGTTCCAAAGCCGGGGATTTTCCACACGGGAGGTCAGTCCCGCTCTGAACCGGAGCTGGGACGGGAACGCGCCGCCGCAGAGGGGCCTGGGGCGTCTCTCAGGCCCCCCGGAGGAGAGGTGGTGGTGGTGGGGGGCGCGTTGGCTGCGCTGAGCGCGGAGGCAGCGGCGCCGTGATTCACTGTGACAGCAGCGCCTGGCACATGAGGACAGCGGGCCGGGCGGGCCAGGCGGCTGCCTTTGATCTTTATTTGCTCCACCGTCTGCTTTGCATTTAAGAGCCTTGCTGAGCGCGAGGCATTGGATACACCTTGAATGGCTCAGGAGCCTGTCCACATTTTAAAGACCTGGGATCTGTTTTCAAAGCTAAGGGTGGGGGGGTGGTGGTGGTGGGGGGGGTCCAGGACAGAGAGGGATGATGTTTGAAGGGGTTGCGTCTGTGCTGAATAGGGCCAAGGGTCTCCCGGCAACACAGATTAGGTCTGATGAAAAGAGAGCACTCCATAATAACACATGATCAGGCTAATGGAAAACGGTACGAGTGTGTGTGTGTGTGTGTGTGTGTGAGTGAGAGAGAGGAGGGGTAGAGGGATCACACATCTCGTTTTTGACCCCCCCCCACCGAAGATCACGGCGAGGTCAGGTGAGCGTGGAGCAAAGCGCAAACACGCACAGCGCCACTCCTGCTGACCTCGGGCTGCCGCCGCCGGCCCGTCGGGGGCGACCCCGGGGCGTTAATGACGTCGACAGACGCCGGCGTTCGACCACGACGGCGGGGGATGGGGGGGGGCAAGGGGCGCCGCCGCAGTCGGGCTGGTGGCCTCGGTCCAGAGGCGGCGGCTGGAGTTGCGCAAGAGGCAGAAACAGCTGATGCACATCGATAGCCCGTCGAAACGGCCTGCGAAACCTCGAGGAGGGATCGGGATCGGGTCCTCAACCCGGCGCGGAAACGCTCGGCCAGATGGAGGCGGACGCCGAAATGCAGCAAGATAGATTTTATTTCCGTTTCGGTCGCTGTAGATACTTTGCACATATCATTTTGATAGCTTATACAATTTTATATGAGTATTTTCAGTAAAGAAAGAACAAGCTCTATTTGTTGAGAGAGAGAGAGAGAGAGAGAGAGAGAGAGAGAGAGAGAGAGGAGGGAGGGAGAGAGAGAGAGAGAGAGAGAGAGAGAGAGAGAGAGAGGAGGGAGAGAGAGAGGAGGGAGAGAGAGAGAGAGAGGAGGGAGAGAGAGAGAGAGAGAGGAGGGAGAGAGAGAGAGAGAGAGAGAGGAGGGAGAGAGAGAGAGAGAGAGAGAGGAGGGAGAGAGAGAGAGAGAGAGAGGAGGGAGAGAGAGAGAGAGAGGAGGGAGAGAGAGAGAGAGAGAGAGAGGAGGGAGAGAGAGAGAGAGATTCCTGGTAATAACTCAGACACCTTAACAGAAGACTTAAACCATTTTCTCCTTTCAAGTACAGTCCTCAAAAGCACCATTTCACTGGCTTAATGCATAAAAGTGAGCTTTTAGCCGTCTGCTTTCAGCAAGAAAATACAGTACGTGTATTCTGTGGAAGCAACTCTAGAAATATAAACCGTTTTTTTTTGGTTTTTTTTTAAACGAACTAACAGTCATGCTCGGTGGCGGCGTCGTGTGCTCCTACCTCAGCACGGTTTCTACTCTGCATACATGTCGCCATCCCCCTGGATGTGCGCGTGTGCATAGCTCCAGCTGGCTGACGTACGGCGCATCTGCTAGATAAGGACGTGGCCCGCTGCCGTCTTGCGTGTACAAGAACGTGTTGGCATTCGCGCCGGCGCCGGGCCGCGGTTCGTTGAGCGGCTGATCTAAGGTGTGATTATAATGCTATACGATGTGTCGGGGGGGTATTCGCCGAAGCGCGGACGCGCTCTTAAAGGCTTCGCCCGCGGCCACCCTCCTGGTCAGCAAGCACACGCATGCAATCGTGATCAGTCTAAAGCTGACATTTAAGGACAAAATAAGCTTCTGCGTGGCCTGAAAATAATCTCATCTGTTCAACAGTACAAAAGGACGTCCACCCTGTGTTCCTAAATCGTAGCTTATATACAAATGGGGGGGGTTGGCATACGGCGCATGCGAGAGGCAGGACTACTTGGGAAAAGGAAAACCCCTCCCCAGGCGCCTGTTTTGACAGATAAGGCATCAAATAGTTGGCGGGAGGCTGCGGGCGGGTTCGGGTGCCGGGAGGGTTTGGATTAGACACCCGGGGCGAGGCTCAGTCCGCCACGCTCATGAGTCGACACACGCCGCCTTCGATGGCCAGACACTGTCCGGGGACCGTCCCAGGGGGCAATCTGGATATGTGTGTCTGCAGGACGAGACAGAAAGACGTAAGAGACAAGAGGGGGGGGGCCTCCTCGCGCCCGTCCCCCCGGTGTTCTGATGTCGGCTTTTTCCGGCTGCGCGTGGAGGAGGAGGAGTTGAGGAGGACCCGATGGAAGAGCTGAACTGTAGAGACACTCAATAAACAGGACAAAGCGATCCGCGTGGTAGAGACGCAGACAGGCCCTCACAGGGACGCCTTGTTGATCCCCTTCTCCGCCCTTTTGCGCGAGTTTTCTCAGCTGGGCGAGGAGGTCGGAGGTCGCAGGAGGTTTCTGCGTGTTCGGAGAGCGGCCCGACCCCTCGGCTACGCAGGACGAGCCTTCCAGAGTGAAACTCTAGCCGGTGGCTGAGGTGCCCACCAGTTCAGCTGTGGCCACGAACCGCACCTCATTCAGGTTTCGGGATGACTGACTACTCTTGTTTTACTCCTTTTTTTTTGTCCCCCTCCTCTCCGACCGTCGGAGACTGAAAGCAGCTCGGAGGCACGAGGATTTCATAATCGGGTCTTCTTCAAACGCGTCTGTTTGAATTACTCCGGTATCAAAGGAACTCCAGACACACGCGAGAGCCAGGACCAACTCTAGGCCTCTGTAAGCTAAATGAGGTCATCTTTTAATGAAATGAGATTCGAGGGTTTCGTTTACGGCTGGACCCGGACTTTAAGTGCTACAGCAGATGGTAGTAATAAATACAAAGCAACCAGTTATTTTACCATTCATCTCCAGTCCGGAGATGCCAAATGAGTGTTTATGAAGAGACAGGGGATGGGACTAAAGGGAACAGAGTGTTACTGTGGTGCGTTTGAGCAGACGTTCGGAGGTGGAGGGAAGGGCCAAACACAGCTGTGAGGACAGGAGTGATACTTCAACCGAGGGGGGATCAAAGGTGACCGGCTCTCCCTCTGCCAACAACAGCTGTCACCCCCCCCCGCCCCACCCCACCCACCCCACCCCACGCTGGCTCCGGCCTCCGCCCGCATCCACCTCGACCCGCCCGACGCCCCGGGCTGCGTCCGACGGGCCCGTTTGGGAGCGGGCGCCCCGAGGGCAAGTGTCACTGCGACGGGACAGCAGCCAGACGAGCCCACGCACACATGGTAGCACTCTGGTGGGCTATTACGCCGTCAGCACCCTAATGTGGATTCATCTCCTCCCTTCATGTTTTAAAGCTGAGGTTAGAGGAAGGCCTTGTTTGGGGAGAAGGTCCACAGCCTAGTCACAATCGACTAATGCTGACAAGCTAAAGGTTTCCTTTAGATGTCTGCTCCTTTTTTTTGAAGGAAACAGCTTTACAATGCTCCACTAAATTCTGACCATACTGACGACACAGCTGGAAATCCACTGCTGGACACAGTTAGTAACCAGCGCTGTGATGGGTTTCTTCTTATTCCTAAAGTAAACCAGACTTCTAGATGTCACCAAGAGACCCTAATCTTTACTGAGCATCTAGAACGCTTCTGAGAGAGAATACAGAGCTCATATGGGGAAGGCCACAAATCCTCTCATTATCCATACATAAAACAGGAAATGTGCCCAAATACAGAAAACAGTTGTTTATAATAACCGGAGCAGCTGAATTACAGGTTATCTGATTTGATCCTGCTTGCAACCATTTGGGCTGTAAAAGCTTTAAAGTGGTAATCATGTCGAGGAAGAGCGATCTGATTTTATCTTTCATCTGTCCAATCACGGCAAACAATGAAACGGTAAACTGGCTCCATCAGAAGTGCCGCCGGTAGCCTGTCCGCTTTTTCTTCTGATGTCCTTTGTGGCGCAGATGCGGAAAAGCATCTGGAGTAAACCAGATGTTCTCACTGCACTCTGCCGGGTATAAAAAAGCAAAACAAAACTCAAATGTTTCAGACAAAATACAAAGTTACAGCTGAAAACTCCAGTAAACTCCAGCTCATTTGTGGAGATGCTGTAACAAACGGCTAAATCCGAGCCAAGAAATCCTAAAAAGTGGTGTAGTGTTCATCTATATGGGGCGTCTCTCAGCTGTCCCGTGACCTCCCATTCCAACTGATGCATTACGCAATAATGTAAAAAACAGAAAAGGAGGTAAATCTCTGACAGACACAAAGCAATATGGAGCGTGAAGCTCAGAGTTTGTGCACATATTTCTGTTCAAATCATGTTGCTGTGTTTGAAGACAGTGAGGCTACGAGCTCTGGATTAGAGGAGAGCGTTATCCTCTGAGTCATTTCTCTCTGTTCCTTGTCTTTGCTCAGTGGCGGAGAGGTTTGGGGTACCGCTGTCACATTAACAACACAAAGTCGCAGCACGATTCCGGGATGAGCCGCGTGCTTTTGTGCCTCTAGCAAATGGTGGGAACACCGTAGCTGCGCTCTTTGGTGGAAGACAAAGGCAGAATGTCAAATCCTGATGACGTGAACGGAGTACTGATGCATAGCAAATGTACCAATGATATACGCTCACTCTGACCTTTGTCCTAAATTCTCTAGCTACGGCTACATCAGTCCTTTTATTTTCTTATCAGAAGCCGTGGAGCTGTGGGCTGGCTGGTCTGAAACACCCAGTGGGATGCAAATAGGAATGGGAGGAATGTCCGTGCGAATAACAGCTGGTGCTGTGGAAGAACTTTACTGTATATGGAAGCTCTACAACTCCACCACCAGCTCTTCTTTTACTAGTTAAAAGAAGTGATCGTGCACCGACGGTCCATTTTCCCCCCATTGACCTCCTGGTGCTCAGGTCAAACTTGATAAAACAGATGTTGTCAGCGCCTCCACCCCGACCGCTAACGGCGTACGTTGGCAGTAACGCGGTGAGAAGGGTCTGGGTCCAGCTGGGGAGCAGCGGGCTCAACGCTTTGGCTGCATCCGGCGCGAAACCACGAGGGTCGGGAGAGCCGACGTCTCACATTTCCGCAGAGGCGAACCAGATCTCCGCTGCCTCCGTTGTCCCAATTAGTTGTTCAGGAGAGCGATGTGTGCTTTTGGCGGTGCGGTAGTGTTCCAGTATCAACCAACACCAGCTCTCTCGAGATCCAGAAACCACTACTGGTCCAGAAACCACTACTGTCTCACTGATACTGTTGGCTTTAGAAAGAGCAACGCTCAACACTGTTTTGAGTCAATATTAGACGTACAATAACAATTTTTTTTTTTTTTTTTTTTTTAACAAAATGACTCTCTATTGCAGTTTTCTGGCATAGTGAGGGCTTGTAGAAGTGAAAGGCCAGCTGGTATGCACACACTCCCCACATATAGCCCAACAGCAAGAGCACATCTTGCAAATATGCAGATTGATACTGATATCCTAGTAGTGCAACGGGGGTCAGTAAAGTTTATGGTCTTTTAAGACCAGGTAAAGCCGGGGAGGGAGGGGAAAGAAAGAGAGATAGACCGAGAGAGTGAAAGGGACGTGGGCGGGACGGAGGGCAAACACTTTGAAATCTGAACCAACCTTGAACAACAGCACCCTGTCTTTAGAGAGAGTGACAGAGAAACGCTAGCCAAACAAATCAGATGGGAGAAGAAAAGAACACAGAGAACAAGGAACTGCGTTTAATCAGTCAGTTTTTTGGGAGTAAAATGCCTCCTGCCGCAACTTTCTTCGCCATTAAGGCATTGAAAATGTAACACGTTTCCTCGTCTGCTGCCATCTTTTTGTGTTTGTTTTTCCCCAAAAATAGCAGCGGCTTCTCTAGATCGCACAAAGAATTTGTGGGCACGACTGTCATGCTTTGAGCCTTCTAATAAATATCTTTCTTAATACTGTTTGCGTGCACATCAAAGACACAAGGCACATATCAGAGACAAGTTATTGCTCTGGGCTCAGGCCGAACATTTCAGACGCTGTGAGGCACGGGCCTGGAAGATTTAGCCTGTTTACACTGAGGAACCATGTCCATTACACAGTCGTTACATGACAACTGAGAAAACACACACATGCACACACATATTTGTACACACTGGAAAGTTGGGGAATCTCTTAGACACATCACAGAAATGGTTTTCAGGCCACCAACACCAATCGGTACTTGTTATGGTGATTGGAAGGCTCACCTTTGCTTTGCTGTCTTGGGCTGACATGTAGCCAACACACATGCTCTCAGTTGTGTGACTCCAGAGGAACTCCACTGTAAAAAAAAAAAAAAAAACAGGTGAGGAAAATATATACATATTTATTTATATAGCATGGAAAGTGTCATAAGGTCCTCAGGCTGGAGAATCATCTCCTTACACATGCACACATCAATCAATGTGAATCAGTTAATATGGGCTGTATTCAAAGAGCTTCCACTTGTGTGGAGATGAGCTGTTGATTCCATACCGGGAGGTCTGACTTTCATGTGAAACCACAGGCTGATTGTGCAATTGAAAACAAGGACCACCTGCTGAGAGCAGTGCTCCCCCCTTATCTATCTAATTACGGATCTCTAGATATCAGCAGACAGATTTCAGCCCACCTGAATGGGTGGGAAAGACTGTTACCAGGCATGAAAGTGATATGGACTTACCCAGTATACCCTGAATATTCTTAGAGGATGGTGCTTCCACGCATCTGCAGCATCGCAGGACAATCACTCCACCCAAAACACGCTCTTCACTGGCCAGGAAGGGTGAGCCTGGACGAGCAGAGCAAAACGCTACTTCAGAGATGACAGAGCACGCCGTAAAAATGATCGACGGCAAGATTCTCTTCAACCCATAAACTGCCACGCATGCTTTTATGTGTTGTAACCTAATACATCAAACCAAGGAAAATACATGGATCAGGATTAGACAAAATGCCGTCCTTTTATTCTAATTATATTAATCTAGGAGAAAATAAATCCTTCCTTTCAAGCTGTGTGCATTTCTGGCCAATTCGAACAACTGAAAGTAATTATGCTGTCCTGGTGTGTTTATTTTATTTGGCAGACTCTTCAGCAAACAATGTTTTACTCCATTTGTATGGACAGGTGACAGACACATTACAAGTGCAATTCAGCAATGCAATTTAATGTATACAATCTTGCAATACTATAAGTCGTTTAAGAAAGACAATCTGGTGCAAAAACTTTCCAGCGAGGAAAAAAAATAAAAAAAATGTCTCTTGATATATATGTGTATATCAAATCAGATCATGGAAAACTGTGTATTATATTGTGCTTAGAAAACAACATGACAGCTAGTTAATAGAGGAGTACAGAGAGCAGATCAGATGTCCCAACAGAGAGAAATTCAAACATTGTGTCTGCGTGTAGCTCCATTGTTGCATTTCATGCCAGTTTCTGCTTCGCTGCTGCATTGTTCCTGCGATGGCACAATTTATGTGTCTTTGTTTATTTAATGTGTGTCTTAAAAGGGGGAAAAAAAAAGAGAGACAAATTAGTTCCAAATTTACATTTATCCAGTCTGCCCAGTGCTTTTGTTTTGCGCGTGTCCAAGGCTCAACTGGGACAGGCATCTGAAGCGGGCCAAAACGAGGCAAACCGCCGTGCCTTTCCACAGGTCCCCCACAGAAGGAATCCTGTTAATCCTGTCTTTTCTGTGTGCGGTGGCCATTCATAGGCATACTTAAATGCACGAAAAACAAACCTAAATGGTATTCCTTACATTGACCGCTTCTGGGAGTGTAGCCAAATATATATTTTTACGAACCCAACAACAAAAATACGCACAATTACACATTCCACAACAGTCGGTGGTTTTCAAGCGTCATGTGCTGAACACTTGGAGGCAAACCTTCACATAAAAAACATAAGTCTTTAAACCAAAAGCTCCGCTGCTAAGGGGATCTATATGTTTGTAACGGGCTGCTGGTATGCATCTTACTGATAAACTTGTTTTGCATAGCCTCCAGCAGTGCCTGGTGTGCATCTTCAGACTGCATGGCAGCAGAACATTCCCGTGCCAGCATGGTGCGAATCAGATGCTCCCCACAGCCTGGAAGAAAACACAAACACACACACACACACACACACACAGACGCATGAGAAACTGCTTTTAAAGTTATTTTTAATAGTTGTATTGACAAATTTGAGGATTTCTTCCTAATATCATGATTAAGCATTAATGCGCACAGAGCCATGGAGGAGCTTTAAAAGCTACGGCCTGATCCAAACTAAAAAGCTGGGCCCAGGCGTCTATACAGTTATACAGATGTTGTTCGTTCTGCTTACAAAGGAATTACTCAACACATAGAGACAGCAACTTAAAAAAAAAATAGGTTGTGTTTCTCATCATGTTTCCATTACAGAAATTCCCAGCTGGTCTGGGGGCTCTCAAACAGCAACCATCCAAGTATTAATTCCACAACTTCCGTAAGATCTGTTCCGCTACACTGTAGCTGGCTCGCTGTACAACTCGCAAACTATGAGCACATATGCAACTCAATTTAAACCTCTCTTCACGCTACAGGTTTTTTTTCCTCCTTTAATTCAAAGGTTGCTACTCTTCTTAAACTCCATGAACAAAACATGCCATTTGGTACTCCAGTCAGCTTTAATTAATACCTGAGTCTGTCGGAGCCTGTGTTTATGTCATGTAGGATGTTCCAGGGAATGACGTGATATCAGTGTTTCATCCACACAATACTTATTAAAACTTGAGAATCATGAAATAAAACAATAATATTCCTCAGTCAATTTGCGAAATGAATAACTTAATGCTTCTTCCACAAAGATATATCTAAACAGGGAAAACCAACACACCTGGAAATCCTCCAGTGAAATCCCATAAAGACTAAGGAATAGGGCCTTGTTGTTTCTGTAAACACCAACGAAAGCGCCATAAAATATCAAGTAACTAAAACAAAGCTGAATGCAAGCTGGTAACTGTGGAGACCAGATGCCTGGGGCCATTCAGAGTTCTTGTTTAACAAGAGCAGAACGTCAAATTGGCCAGGTTCTGCCTTTTGTAATGTGTTTACCATAAACCGCTCGGTCCCAGGAGACCTGAACATCACAGTAGTGCAAACACGCTGGAAATGCAGCTCAAGACAAAGAAGGGGGAGGGAAAAAAAGAGGTAGAAAAATGTAAAAACAAAGATGCCAACAAACAGTCACAGTGTGTGACAGGCGGCAGCTGAGAGGGTAAACACTGAAGTTTGTGAGCCGTTCTCTCTATGACCACAACAAAGCGAAGGCCAAGAAAAGCAGTCAACACATATAAAACAAAGGGCCACATGAGGTGCACATTACACAACAGAACAAAAAGAGTGTATGTGCAAAGTGGTGGTCAAGTTGAGGGTATAAAGAGCGACACGGGGTGGGGATCCTGCTCCTCCTGATGGACTGAAATGGCTGTTTTCTGTTTATTATGATGGGAATGTCTTTCATGTTGGGAAATTAAAAGCAGGTGTTGCACTGGAACACACATTATGCAGTCTATAGGCATGAGGAAAGCATTTCAGCAACATCAAAGTCAAAGCCACAATATAGGGAAACAGGATGAGGTGGAAAAAAAACACAAAGAGCAAATATGTAGCCTTCATGTGCAGATAAGCGATGGGCTATCACAGTAAAGTGAGCCTAAACACAACAGACAGACTCAGACACTAAATTATTGAACTACGAATGATAACGTTGACTCATGAAAGTTTATGACAAATCAGTTAAACACAGAAATGTGACGCTAAACTGAAATGAAATGTAAAAAAAAAAATGGAATAATTTAAACCAAGATAATGCTTCTTATTGTTTGAACTGCTCTAAATGTTCCAGACTGCCACTGATCATTCACTGAAATGGCCTAAAAGCTGGCCATCTCTCTGGTGCATATGGCTGCAGGCTCAGCCTGTCTGATCATATCAGCTCATCAACCCTGAAATGCTTTCAACTACAGACCCACGTCAAAAGGGCCCCAGAAGCTCTGTTCCTCTTGTCTATCCATCTTAAATATGTAATATACCCATCCTTCAAATTCAGAAATCATACGGCTCATTATGGCGCTCCGTTTTTCAAAAAGATCCATGGCATGGATAAGTGACACAAATATGTGCAAAAACATGGCATCTGTTCTGAAACTGCAGTCTGGCCCTGCAGGAAAAGCATGCTTTTTGTCTAAATATGACTGAAGAGAAAGGGCTTTGGGAGACATTCCTCCTCTTTCTGCCTGTCCTGACAGCTGATGATAAACACAACACTGATGACTTGTTGCCAATGACAGCAAACATTCAAAATAGCTTTGGTCCTTTGAGCATAGGGCTAGCCCATCCAAACACTTTTCCCTCCACGACCTTTTTATTATTTCTTAAACTGTTTAAAAACCCAAGGACCAGACATTTCTAATCAATTACAGTGTTCAAGTCAAACTTTTTCCATTGAATCAACATGAATGGTTTAAATGAAGTGTAAAACATCAGGAAACTCTAAAACAAACAAAAACAATAACACACAGACAATACAATCCTTGTTTAAAGTCAGCAGCAGGTGGAATCTGCCTGGAAATTTCAATCAACAGATCAAAACGTCAAGATTTCTGTACATACTCGCAAACTCATATACACACACACAGTTGTGAAAAATGGATTTACCATCCTCTCACTGCAGTCAAAGACATACTTCTCCCATCATATCTGCAGCAGGTGTCCCATGTCAAATGCCACTGCAAATCCAAAGGGCTTTTCAATGCACCTGGCACGCAGCTGACCGACAAAGCCCGGAGAACGATGAGTCAATAAGCCGAGGAAATGAATGATGGGAATCACTTGGCAGGAACGGTTGTCCATCAGAAAGAATTATCAGGCTTTTTGAAGCTCCCTTCATCAAGGGTAAATGAGGAGCTGGCATCAGATATCTGTTTCTGATTGATATCAGTTCTGAACTATAAAGTAGGACGCTCATGGTAAACAGGAAACGGGGGGATCCAAGGTTGTACTGACATAGACACAACAGCACGGTTAGTTGGGAGAGTGTTCTGTGTATACCTGAGGTACTCACTGCTGTCGAGTAAGGATTCATGTTACAGGCGTTTTCAGCCCAACAGCCACAACCATAATGAGCAGCCTGAGAACAAATGGGAAAAGGCCACGATTGAAATGCACTGACGATGACGTAAATGCGAGTGATTCGCTTTGCTCAGTCCCCGCCACCGTGTTCAGATTCTGCTGAGCGAGACCTCATAATCTACTGGAACTGTCTCACAGTAAAGAAAACTTCCAGCAGATGAAGGATTTATGAGTTTCGTTTGCATAAATGAAAGTATTATTTGTCCTACAGCTGCACTGAAACATCTACTTTGTCTACTCGGTGGTGGAGAGGAGTCTAAACTCCAAGGCACATTAAGGTCTTATTAAGTTGCTGGTTGACATTTTGGCAAGAAATTTACTGCTGACACATTCAGTAAATGTTATATTGGCTTTTTATTCGTGTTGCAGGAGATATCTAAACAGCAGAAAGCATTTTACACCTACTATCCCCCACAGGAAGCATTTATAATCAGCAGGTGAAGATTTAAAATGAATTAAAAGACTCTTCCCAGCAGATATATCAAGACACTCCCGGCTTTTTGACAAAATGATACATTTCTTATTCTAAATTATTTCTTCAACTGCAGTATATTCACAGTGGATGAAATAGAAATGATTGTTTATTTTCACTCCAGTGGCACATTTCGCTATTCAGTAAGAGTTGGTATCAAACAGATGCAGATGTGAGTTCAACTTTAGAGAAATGTGGATTATTATACGACTAAAGACAGACCTACCTGTCCGACCCTGCCAGGGTGCTTCATGGCGAGGCCTCCACTGGACACTGCCGCTGCTACATTACCTTCCAGATCCACCACAACAGCTCCCACTGTGTCAAGGCACCCTGAGCCGTTTTCCTTCATTAAAACAAGAACAGTCGTATGTTGTGTGAATGGCCACCGCACACACAAAAACAGTCGTATATCTGCTTGTATGTTAGTGTTGTCAGACTGCCACTGATGTTACTCCAGAAACTAGCTTCACTCGACCACGACACTGACAGCCTGTTTTAGTGATGACATCTACTCAAAAGAAACATACTCAAATCATCATGTTCTAGGAGACTAACAAGCATCCTCACATAGACATCCATTCATCTTAATCATTTCTTAAGTCAACATATGGTCTATTTAGATTGTTAGTCTTTGTTAGGCGTAGAGCAATATTACTATTAAATATAAAATTAAAGATTTATGTAACAGAAAGAATGGATCCATAATGCCACCACAACTTTAGCTTAATTTATCACAATTTACACATGAACCAAGACAAACTCTTCCACTCTTTCTGCTGGCAGTTGCTCACTTCATAGTCAAATGATTCTGCTCTACCGTTTCCATCATGTGCCCAACAATGAAGCAGGTTAACCCCTCATTAGTGGCTGTCAAAAGTAACTGATGGAGCAGTGTTCAAAGGTCATGCACCCTCTTTCTCTCACTTTGACATGCAGCTACATCTGAAGTGTAGGCACATTTATCACTTCACTTTTTCTAAAATGAAATCAGGGCGGGGTCGACCTTTTCTTTTGTGGAAGCTGCCTGTTGCATAAGTTAACATCTTGTTGTAGTTGTGAGATAAGATAGCCCTTACAGTTTCAGTTGATTGTCGTCTTTTCTTTATCTGATTATGTCCAGATTCCATTTTTTCTGCCAGCGCCATCTTTCGCTTGTTCCTCTTGTATGCAGATAAGCTGAACTCTGTGTGTAAAAGAATAAGATAAGTTGAATCCGTCCATACAATCCAATGCCAAGTAGCACTATATGCAGTTTTGAATACATAAAGGAATAAACAAACTATTTAATAAAGAGTGTTTGGAGAATGTTTGGAGGTCCAAACTTACTTGTGGCCATCTTCTCTGAAGGACAGGGTGTTATTCCATGACTGATGGCCCACTCATGCGCTCCTCGACCTACTAAAAAACTGACAAAATCAATGAATATAATTCATCCGCAAAATGGATACAATCACATTATTACAAGGTTGAGGGAAATGATTGTAATCACCAGGGGGGTATCCTGCCAGCCGATAACTTTCCTCTCTGTGCTTCACTCAATAGGCGATTTGCAACTAAAACTGGGTTCTTCACACCTGAGGGGCAAATATAAATAATCAGAGTTGACAGTTTATTTTGCCCAATCTTATTCTGTGAAAAACATATTAGGTTTATGGTATTTGATAATAAATAAAAGAACATAAAACAAGGTTTCATCACCACATTCCTCGTGTGGTTAACGTTTTTCCACAAGGTGGATGTTATTACTATTAATCCAGCATTTTAAAATTAAAAACATGGCTTTGGTGATGAAGACATCCTGTCATAAATCATTTGTTTAAAGACCCCAGGAAATTTGTTAGTGAGCCAAAGCTTCTGCAGGTAACAAGTGGGTGGTCTCCAACTGTAGGGAACAACATTAGAGATTTACGATGAAAAGGAGTCTCCTAATTAGATTTGTCAAAGTCTGTACCGCTAAAGACAGGAATTGTCTTCATTAAAGTTTGACTGTCTGTTGAAAAACAGGATATTGTTTCTGATTTGGAGGAACTTACCACTAATGGATCCAACAGCACCATACTGAAGAGATTTCCCATCCATGATGCTTGCATCACATTCAATTTCTCCAGACAAATTCAGGTTAGAGCCCATTCCCGCATTTGTAAAAGGGGAGTCCTAAAACCATTTAAAACAAACTATTTAAAGATTAAGATTAAAAAGGATATGATGCAAACATTTAGAAAATAAGACAACTTATAAAATAAAATAAATACATTTTATTATAGATGGCAGGCCTACATTTTTGTCGTCAACTGACAAACCAGTGAAGTTTGTTAGTTGATGACATTCAACTCACCTCAAGTTCAACCAGTGCTGCAGCCACTGCTTCCACTGCAAGAGCTCCAGCATTGAGCCGGTCCACAGCCTGGAAAAGTTAAGTAGACAAACTTTGACAAAAGCCAGATTTCTAGCAAAATGTAATTACAGAGCATGCCTGCATTATTCCCCAGTAGCTTTATTGCAACCACAAACAAAGGAAAAGAAGAATACGATACATTTGTATCTGCACTTCTGTATATCACTTTTATTAACTGTGTTGTTAAATGTTTTATTATCTTTCTTGTTTGCACATTTAGTTGTACAGAAAGATAAAATAAGTAAATATACCCGTTGGCAGGCTCTTTTGCACACATGCTTGTACTCCTTGGCCTTTGATTCTGAATGGTATCCTGCTCCTACACGTAACAGAAAGAAACCCGACTGTTTTTAATATTCCGTTTGAATATGATCAAACCTTTGCTGTTGATGGAGATTCCAAAGCTTACCAGCATGCACTAAAACAAAACCCCCAACTGGTTTTGCCTTCTGATTCTTGCTCGACTCTTGTTTTCTGGGCTTCTGCTCTTCGGCAGAATTCGTTAGATTTTCCATAACCCCTGCATAACTTGAAAAGCCAATCATTGCCCTGTAGACACCATTGTGAAGGTCATTTCCATAGCGGGTCTGTAAAAGAAAGAAATACACAACAGAACCACTGTGAGTCAATACAAGACGAGATGTGACTACCAAACTATCGAAAGTAGAAGTTGAATAATTTAAAGAGAAGGGTTGAACTCGTAGCATCGTTTTACACGTGCTTTTAGACTTTGCACTGCAACCTCTTCTTGTGCAACATGCACCGTTGTAGAAAGACAAAGAGTCGGTTTAATTGATGCATCACAAAACAGGTGCGATGACGTAGCTGGTCGCGATGACGTCACCGTTTTTAACGATTTTACACAGTTTACGTGAATCACAACTTCCCAAGCACTTTACCATGGCCGCGCTAGTCGCGTTCATCCCGCGCTTTTGTGCGAACAAACTTTGTTTCAAATGAGCGTTCAAGGAACGAAGGCTGACTTTTGGTACTTTAATGACATTTCAAGTGCGCTCGCGTTAGCCTGCTAGCAGCCAGCGTGCTAACAGCTCAGTCGAAAACAACCTCAACTCACGGTTCTCGCTCCTCTCCAGCCGGCGACAGGCCTGCGCGGCGGCCCCCGGCATGGGTTCAGCAAACGCGAACGCCAGCCGAAGCCATGACAGCGCCTGTGGGAGAGAAACAAACTTTGCCGACACTCGCCTTCGCCTGTCAGCTGGAGCTAACTAGCGTTAGCCTCCCGCAAGTGCTTCCTGGTTCGTTGCTAAGGAAGTGCGTCCACCCCCAAACAACGGCGCACGTGGGTGAAACTACAAAATAAAAGAGGCACACGGCAGCCCCGAATATTAACGCTTTTTTTTTTTTTTTTTTTTTTTTTTTTTTTGGTGTGTGTTCAGTGATCGCACGTGTGCACAATCTGTGAAGCGACGTTTTCTAACTCTTGCTGTTCCTGACAACATGACAGCGGTCCTCTTTGTGCCTAAATCATCTGATGCCTGGCAGATCAGACGGCAGAAAACGTTTCATCAGACGGCCCCCCCTTTTATCCTCTTCAGCTCCGGAGCTATTTTTAGAGAGATTTGTGTACCACAGCTGCAAATCCATGGTAATCATGTGGTCTTTTCCAGAACAATGAGGGGGGTGGGATGCTCTTTCTGTAAGATGCTGCCTGGCATGGAAGAAAAACTCTTTACATCTTTCCTCATCGTAAGAATAACTTTAGGCAGCAGATGCACAGCTGGACATGATGGAAAGCTGTTTTTAACCATAAGCAAAGGTTCAAAGTATGCAATTAAGATGGAATTACAATGGTTCCTTTATTATTAGTAGTAGTAGTAGGAGTAGGAGTAGTAGTAGTAGTATGTCCAACCTGAGGCTGAAAAAAAGGATCTTGTTAATACTATGTCCTTAAATAAAAAGCAAACCTCTCCATAGCAACAGATTCACAGAAGAATACATCTCCTGATCAAAGTCAACGCTAGATCAATATCAGTGGCGGCACTTTTATCTCTATTGTGTATGGAGCAGCTGTGTGGGTGTACCACAACAAACACAATCTTTAATCCTAATGTGCAGCTTAATGTTGTTTTCCTTGGATCATTTCAACGGAGATAAAAGAGCTCCACTGAGTGTTTCAATGGAGAGCTGCACACCCAGGAAGGGGGGGGGGGGGCAGATGACCTTCAGCAGGCATCATATAGCTTCTAACATCACATCTGCATGTAAGCAGAGTTTTAAGCAATCTGCTATTTATTGTGAAAACCACACGATTACGTGTGTGATTATGATTAACGGGAGGGTCTTTTCTGCTTCATTAAACTCAGAAAAGCATTTACCTCGGCCTTGGGAGCCAAAATAAACCTTCGCAAAGGTAAAAATCAAACAATTAAGAGTGATTTCTTGCAGTTCTGCTTGATAATCCTTCCCCTATCGTGCTAAGAAGCACACGGTCTTAAAAAAAAAAGGAAAAAAACAGTGGAAATATTCAGCTGGCCAACATCTTAGAAGCTCATTTGGATGATTAATGCTCCGTATTTGTATTAATAACGCAATAAATAACTGTTGCGTGGAATGAAAGAGGTCTCCACCTTTCTGTTTATGCTCTAGCTTTTTGTTTGATTTTCGCGCGAAGAAGGCAGGGGATCGGTGTCTAAGTCAAAACACGATACCATTATCCTTCAGGAAACTGTTTATGGAAGCCTCAGCAATCAGGATCACTGTTGCGCACATGCTTTGAACATCTGAACACGCTGAACATCTCTGCACACTAAATCTATTCAAACTGGAGTTCAACCAGCGATCAGGAAGGAATTCCCGCTGCTCCGGGCAGCCGGGGCACAGGCACGCTCTGGTGTGAAGAAACAAGGTGGATGGGGGCCTTTATTAAATCGAGCAAAATAAACAGGGGGGGGGGGGGGCAACGCAACACGTCGCGTTACAGCTACAAGCCGCAGGAATCCTGCAGGAAGAAAACACTCACAGTGGGACGCTTTTAAATCCAACCTCAAACCTATTCTCCAGACCTAGACTAAACAAGAAGTGCCAACTCCGAGCCGTCAAACTCACTCCGCTTCATCGCGGCTCGTGTGCCGAGGGTGTCGGGTTCAGAAATGAGAGCCCAAGTAACGCAAGGCTACCATTTGAACGGCCCCCGCTTTACGTTTACACGCACGAGCAAACATCCAAATTCACACATAACTCGGCGCGACCTCGCGATTTGACCCCGGCTTTTGGAGTGGAATCCCGCGGTCAGGCGTCGCGGGGCCGCGGGCTGTTTGGTTTGGGTGGGAAGGTGTTTGATATTACGGGAGCGCTGCGGCGAGCGCGCAAACGGCGCAGATGCCCTCTCAGGACGGCCTTTTCGTCTGGCAGCGCACACGTGCGGAGCACATGAGCGCTGCGTCTCCGACAGGAAACGTCGATTTGAGCGGACACATTTTTTTCGACGGAGACGTTTGAAAAGGAGAAACGGCAAATCTCAAAACGATTTTGGATTTTTTTTTTCGCTTTTTTTGTTTTTCATGTTTGGTGTAGGAGCTGCATCAAAGGAAGCAGTCGGAGCGCAGATTGTCTGGACCGAACGTCTGTAAATACGGGCGTGAGCAGCTTTTGCCCGGAATCATCTTCAAAGACCTTTAACAAACATTCTCTGGATGAACGCTGTCACAACTGGGTCTGATTAATCGCCGAAACCGACTGTGTTCATCGAGCTTCGTACTTAAAAATAAACTCTCCCCTCGAAAAAAAAAAAAAAAAGAGAAGAAACCAGAGAACACTGCGTCGTTGCTGTTGTTGTGTAGGTGCATCCGCCGGACTTTGCTGTAACCATGACGATGGCACTTGGCTGCAGTCTCACTCAAACAGAGCTTCTCTTATAGACGCATTACCACGGCTCCATTATCAATTTAGAGCGACCAGCCGGAAAATCTGGATTCTTGTTCTTCGCCGGAGACCAGATTGTCTGAGTTTCATTTTCATATGCCTCAGATGTGTCGCTGCCAGCCGACAAGTTCAGACATCCAAAAAGAAAATACTCTGGTAATTTGTCCTACGTACTAAACCACACTCCCCCCGTCCACGATAAAAGTGTAAAAACACGGATATCAAAGGCTTCATCAGTCGTCGTCTGCATGTGAAATACGTTTGCTGCTTAATATTCAGTGTGCAATCACAATAAAATAGACACTTAAACACACACGGCGCGTCTTAGTAGCTCTATCTCTGTGAGGACTTTCATGGACATGATGTTTCATACGGCCCTTTACTCTCACCCCAACCATGCCAGCCGACCCCCTGACCCTGACCCTGACCCTGACCTCGGCCCCAGCTCGAACCTCAAACAGCCCTTTGAAGACGTGAGGACCAGCCGAAATGTGAAGAGAAATGCGGATTTTGCTACTCCGCACGCACGACACACGCACGCACACGCACGCACACGCACGCACAAATGTTTTTCTGGCTCGAGGCAGACCGCTTTGAGGCTATGTTGCTGCAGG
The DNA here is from genome assembly GCA_911728415.1 of Lagocephalus sceleratus. Lineage (NCBI taxonomy): Eukaryota > Metazoa > Chordata > Actinopteri > Tetraodontiformes > Tetraodontidae > Lagocephalus > Lagocephalus sceleratus. The sequence continues at coordinate 2,316,667 of CAJVRN010000040.1, forward strand.
GGTGACATCTAGCGGTGCACATTTAGAGATACAGCAAGACAAAAAAAAAATCGCTGCCAGTTTTGGCCGAAGGAAACTTGGTGTTATCGTGAGGTCTGGCAAAAGGACACGTTTTCAGAAAGAATTTTATGGGTTGTCGCAGAGAGAAGGGCAGTAATTGTGATATTACACGGATAAATGATGACTTTCTGCAGCAGATACAATGTGTGAGTTGATTAGTTTGTCTTAATTTCCTATAAAGGGGAACAGCTCACCGAGATAAAGATCTTTAATTTGACTGCAATATGAACCACACGCCGAGCATCTTTACAAGACTGCTACAGTAAAGTGTAGATGTCTTCCACTTGTATACATAGTACACGCGATGGCTGTCTCATGGGAGGTTTAAATAGAACATATTTGTTATTGCTCACACCCACACCGCCAGATTGGTCATAACGTTATTGATGCATTCGCGCAAACACCTTGGCTGGGCCCGACTGATGCTGACGCATGAACTGGATAGCATTCACTTGCAGATTTGGACGGAGGCAAGGGTGCGCCTCGCTTCAAACGCTCCCCTCTGCGACGACGCGAGCATTTTTCAGGAGCAGATGGGTCTGGAGCGGAACAAAGCCGACAGAAGGCAGGCTCTGGAAACAGCCTCGATAGTATGACGGCCCAACTACCACCGGTCTGGATCAGCCGAGACAGAGACACCCTGACTCCACAAACAATCACAGTTAATTCCATTCATATTGATGAATCTAACGTGGAGGGGAAAACGCATCCGTGACAGACAATCGCAGTCACGGCACTGAAGCTTTCACCAGCGGCTACAAGTTTCATTTCTAAGCAATAAAACAATGGAAAGGATGCAACTGCAGGCGGATAAATACGAAGCGATGGCCTTTACACATGCCGAAGCACGTGTGAAACGGAGGTCATAACGAGGTTATGATCTAAAACACACTGACCCAATTTACCGTCGCGTTAAGGGCTTCTTTTTTAAACCTCTCTCTTCTTTCTCCTTTCTTTTGTGCTTCTGGGGTCAAAGTTCACAGACTTTGTGCAACTGTAGTTCAAGTCCACCCCCCCCCCGACACGAGGGGAGAGAGGGGGGGAGAGGCTGGCTCCTCCGTGAGGGGGGAGGGGGGAGGAAAAAAATCGACCAATCAGCGCCGCCTCCGTTTGAGCGACGCCGCCTCCCGACCAATCAGACGGCCGCTTCCTCCGCCGGCGCCGGCCAGTCAGCCGGCAGCGCGACGCGGACGTCCCGGACGGCAGGCAGCAGCCGGGCTAGGTTGAGAGGCTCCGGAGCCGCACTGACAGCTCGCCCCCCCCTTTCATACACCCCCCCACCAGCCAGGTGAGACCAGCGTCCAGGGGCTGCACCGACCAGCGGGCCCCCCCCTCCCCGACCCCGGCCCCCGGTGCCTCGTTCGCTCGGCCGGGACCACCGCTCTCTGTGAGCCTGGGGTTGTCACAGTCCAAAAGCAGCCTCTCGAAGCCCAACCACTCCGCCAGCATGAGCAAAAAGAAAAAGGACTGGAAGACTGAGAAAGGTAAGGCTTGTTTCGAGGTGGGACAAGACCCCCACCGCCGCCACCGCCATCGTCATCCTCATCACCAGAACCCCCCCGTCCTGGGGTGACAGACCCCCCCCCTGCACGCCTCCGATCGGCCACTTAAAGCGGTGTTGCTCCTGCTTTCACTTTGGCGTCCGTGCACTAGCCTCCGCCTGCATTCGGATGTCATTATTTCAAGTCTTCTCTTCACGTTTTTACTTGATTTCCAAGCTTCCTGCTGCATTTACTCCAGTCCCGCTTGTTTGGTCGGAGCGGTCGTGCCCTCCACCACTGGGGGAAAGAAAAGAAAAAAGAGCCTTCCCCAAAAACGATTGTTGTTGTTGTTGTTTCACCACCACAAACATTTACTCCCTCTAAACAACAGAGGAAGCGCGAGGAAGGGCTGTTTTGTTTGTCAACAAGAAACGTAAATAATCACTGTGGTGCCCTTGTGACATGTGAGGAGTGGAGGGGGGGGGACCTGTTGTTCATTAATAGTGGGAGAACAAACAGACCACGACTGCACACGGCGTGGAATCAGCCTGGCCTCCTTCGCCTCCTGCAACTTCGCACGTCTCCATCAATCCGAACTCGGATTGCGGCTGCAGCCCGAAAAAAAAAAAAAAAAAAAAAAAAAAGAGGTCCTGGGCCCGGGTCCTCATCTGGGCCCACCTCCACCCACCCCCTGGGTCGTCTGGGGCTGCACGCTGGATGAGAATCTAGATCCCAAGCAAACAGGCGCGACCATCAAACGCGGGAAGACACAAGGTGGGCGAGGGAGGGAGAGGGGGGGGGGGGGTCGCTCCCAGACTTTACCACAGGCCAAGGCGGGCGGTTCGGAGGCCTCCCGGACGTGTCTGTCCTGTTAAATCTTGCAGACTCTTCCTCTCAGCGGTCGCGTGGAACATGCAGGGTGCATTAGTGAAGTGTCTTCTGCTAAAATAACAAAAAAAGAGAGAAAATAAAGACGTCGGCTGATTCTTTTTTTTTTTTTGAAATGGGGTTCCAGGTAGTGTTTTACTGAGCCCTTTGTGTCCACCGGGTGTTTTGGCTCATTCAGTCAGTCATTTAATCTTTCTCTAAATAATTGGAGACAAGAAAAAAAACCCAAAAAAACAGCTCACAAACTTTCCCCAGACGGTTAATATTCATATGAAGCAGATCATTTCCGTCTCATCCTCTGGAGCATAAAGGAAACATTTACTCTCTCGTCCAAGAAACTCACATCTGATTCAGAATTGGGTGCAAATGTTTGTAAAAATGTGAACTTGAAGAGGATTCTTCCCTCTATATAGCTAAGAGTCATCGTATGCACTACGCTAAGGAAACAAAGAGAGATGTACAATATCAACATGTGCGACGTTTCTTGTGAAGCATGTGCAATCTTGTTTTGGAATAAAGATTCTTAAACTCCTCGCTTATTGTAGAGGTGCTGATCCATCTTTTTTAAGTCCTCAGATGGAGCCCATTTGGCAGTGCCTGATGCTGACTAATGTAAACCCTTTGATTAATGAGCGTTATCTCTCACTTTGTTGAGAACGGAGGGTTCGTACTATTTCATTAACACATATATGCGGTTTCCTTGACTTTGTAAAGGCAAATATCATCAGCATGAAACAGTCATTTCCCATCTGGGGATTCATAAAGCGTACTTCTGAACAGGATAGACGCAAGCTGATTTTCCCAACGACAATGCAACCCGTAATCTAAAATAATGGGGGCTCAAATCCCATTATCGAACAATACTCGCGACAAAACAACACGGATGCGACCGCAGCGATCGGTCCCAAATTTGGCCCAGTCCAGCTTTGAGGATCAGTATCAAATATGAATCTGTGAGAATACGATCTGTGACGCAGCAGGAATGTCCAGATCAGCCAGCTGCTCTTGGAGGTTGTTGTAAAAGACGAGAGAAAGTGGAGTTGGTGAAGACCGGTTACATAACCGTGGTCTTAAAGTAGGTAAGGCCAGTTTAAAATACACAGTTACATCATGAAAATCCATAGACTGGACGACTTATAGTCTTTGGCGAGCTATTATGAAAGTAAAAGTGCTGCCGGACTTGTTGCAGGGGCAGATCAGCGTGGAGCCGATCCGGAACAAACAGCTCACAGCGTGCGAGCGAGGCTTACACAACGGGCTGCCCGTGGTGGAGCACCTCCCAGCTGAGAGCGCGCACGTTCTCGGCCAGGCCGGCCTTTCGCAGGCCCGGGCAGCTCCGCGGAAGCGACGCGACCAGAGGCGGTCCGAGGGTGACCGGTGCTCAGCTCCAGCCCCGCCGCTGACGATGATGACGATGCTGATGGTGCTGATGATGCACATTCAGTCTAATAAAGGAAGACGCGAGGAAGAAACACGCCCCTCTTTGTTTTAGTGATTAACCATCACAGGTCAGAGCTGTTAGGAAAGGGAGCCGCGCTCCGAGTGGAGACGTCTGGGGGGGTTTTCGTGCACGTGCGGGGCTGTCTTGAGTTCTGCTTTAAATCGGCGATTACCTCCACAGACAGGCTGCTTCGCCTGGATCGGGACGAGAGACGCAAGGAGTACCGGCGCCAGGACTTCGTGCCCCTGGAGAAGATTCCCACCTGGAGACAGGAGAATCGATGTAAGTTCACCTGTCCCCCATCCAGCCGCATCCCATGCGTCGCGTGCCTAACTGAGACGCTCGAAGTCGCAGTTTTGGTCCTCTTTATGTAGCCCCCCCCAAAAAAAGAGCAGAAACCCCTGGTTCGGAATGAAGTATCGCGCTGCTATGAGTTTGTTCATTTTCCTAAAACGCCCGCGGCGAGCCCTTGCTGCGCTGCCCCCGAAGGCGCCACAGGCTGGCAAAGACAGAGAGCATCTTCATCCGCTGGAGCTTCACAAAGATAAAAAAACACTCAGTGAAATTGAGGAAACTTATAAGATATGATGGACCAATAATGTATGACGGTGAAGTCTGGGTCCGTAAAGGCTGCTGTTTTTTTTTCCACCATTGAAGTTTAATGAATGGATATTTATGTTTCATATTTAATGCAAAGTTCCTCTTTGGTTTTAGTTAATGAGGAGGAGGAGGAGCAGGAGCTGACGGGCGCAGGAGGAGGGCCGAGTGATAAAGTGTCTCTCTACAAAGGCGACATTACTGTCCTGGAGGTGGACGCCATAGTCAACGCTGGTAAGGCTCCTTATGGACCTTCTTGGTGGTTGTGTTGAAGAAGCTTTTAAACGGCGTTTTTCTGCCCCCTGCTGGTAGGAGCGGAGAAGCGCTGCCACTCAGAAAAAGGGCACGTCTGATAAAGAGTTGGTTCTCTACTCACCACAATGTTCTGAACTGTGCAAGCTTTTGGCAGGCCTGCTCGTGCACCTTTCCACCAATCAAATGCAAGATTAACAAGGGCGATCACTGGGATTTGCTTAGGCTACCCGGTACGGTATTAATTCGCTTTGATGAGCCGAGTGTTGTAATGACTATTGATTGTAGATTGAATCACATATATGCTGAGGATTTGTTATAGGAGGAAAGCGATGATCTGTTTTTTTTTGTTTTTTTTAAAGATTTAATCCACTGTTATGTAATTTACTGCAGTCGCAACCTACACACACACACACACACACACACACACACACACAGTCAGAGTCAGAGGTGCTGAAAGAGCTGTAACTTCTGCTCGTGCAGACGATGCTCAGGATCATTTTGGAGCCAGATTTATTGCTTTATTGTTAAACTTGTGCTGCAGCTGGAGCTGTTTATGAAGCCTCATACCTCCTCTGCCACCCCCCCCACCTCTTTGGCATTTGTACACATGTGCGCACACATTACTGCTCACAAAGCGTCCTGTGTGAAATGAATCTTCTGTAATTTATGCACAATTAATAGATCCGAAGCGCAGACGGCTTTGTTGGATATGGCTAATGAATTAAATCTAGTATGCAAATGCTTACACTACGGAGGATAAAATGTCATGACATTCTCAACGGCTGTTCGTCTTGGTCTCGTCCCCCGCCGGTTTGTTCTTTTCCACGGCGGCGGCAGACACCTCTAACGTAAACGTCGCCGCCTTTGTCGGCCTCGATGAGCGAAGCACTTGTAGCAGCCGCCGCACAACACGCACTCTCAACATTGGAGGGGGAGATTAAACCAGGATTTGTTTTCATGTGTACCTAAAACCTCAGCTTTTCTTACAGAGTGCCTTCCTCGCACGCTCTTATTTTTAATTACCGGCTCAATACCCAAGAATTAAAGCGGTGGGTTATCTGAGCGCTGATTGTGTTGCGCGATTACAGAAATGGGGCACGCAAGAGTATGGGTGAGCTTCGGGGAGGATTTTTTTTTGCACGCTTTAATCTCGCCTGCAGTTCACCTCAGCTTTTAATACCGCCGGAGGCCCCGGATCTGACGGGCCCGACCGAGAGGCGTCCTCTTCTCTCTTCACGCCTCCGTAATTGTTCCGAAGTTTAGCTGTAAATTGTGTTTCTGCACGTGCTGTTTCCAGGATGTGTTACACAAGATGTTGTTGTGTTGTAGAAATTAGCGCGACCGTCTTTTTTTTCTTTTTTTTTTCCCCCGTTCCTAATCCCGCCTCTGTCGTGGCACTTGTCCAAATTTTGGTGAATAATAGTTGGGAGAATGTGAACAAACAGGATGTCGCGGATGTTGGCGACACGCAGCGATAGAAGCTATAGATTGTCTGCTCAACTTCTCGCCCTTCATCTGTTCACCGTTCCCAATCTCCGTTCTGCAGCACTTCCATGTTCTCATGCTTTGCCCCCCCCCCCCTCATCTGTGCGTGGGATTTTGATCTGGGCGGCATTAGGCAGGTTCGTGGGAAGCTTCGAGTGAATTTTCGACGTTGCGGAGGGTGTCCAGTTTAACTCGCATGGAAAGGTTATTTCTGCTCACGCGCGCTGATGCCAACCTGTTTGCGAGCTTTGCATACGGCACTTTGACGGGAGCAAAGGCTCATGGGAGATTTGCACCCGCAGAAAGGTTGATGGTTTCAGGGCCAGCCCGGCCCCGCTGTTACGGAGACCGCCTATAGGCTTCAGGGGGCGTCACGGTGCTTTATGTCCTCCATTAAAGTTTAATTATCAGGCTCATTGGGTTTTAATTCTTCCTTAATTCTGTTTGGCCGGAGACGGGAGAGGTGCTTAAACTGTCACCTGGCCGAGGGTCTGCGGGAGCGGGATGGGAGAGGCTGCAGAGACAGTGGACAGAATGCATGTGAGGGGGGGCTGGGTCACAACGATGGGCAGCAGATGGCCACCTTGGCTGAAATGAAGTTAGAGCCACTTTGATGTTTTTTGAAGCGGTTTTAAAGGGAGGACTCGACGGGGATTTTGAGTCCGGTTGGGAACATTCAGATCATCGTACACATTGGATTTTTATCTATGAAAAGGTTCTGATATTACTTTAAGTTCATACAATCGATCCGGTTTAATACACTTTAAATCTTCTAAAACAGTGGCTCTCAACCGTTTTTGCAATGTTAATGCATTTTGATGGAAACCGTGGAACCTACATTATAAATTGTATTATTGCATTCACTTTTTGAGGGAAAATAAACCTTAGATATACGCAATAAATATATGTATCAAAACAGAATTTTTATGCACTCTGCAAGAACAAAAGTTTGAATAATTTGAATTTTGGATATACCGGTAGATATATTTGTCATGCAGCAACTTGTGATGCAAAAGTGCAAAAGGGGGTGAGATCTCTTCAAAAAATAAATGACACTTTTGAAACAGCAGAAACGGCTAAAGGTCTCAGTCACAGAGTAAAATAATCCAGGTTCTGTAACTGTCATAGGATAAAGGATGCTTTATTTTTGCGGATCCCGTGCAATTACACCGGGGACCACTAGGGGTCCGCGGATCCCCGAGTTGAGAAACACTGTTCGAAAGGCTTTTAAACGTGTCACTGTTCCTTTAGCAAAGCTCGGTTTGGTTTTTTTTCAAGTCATAAACATTGTGGTGCGGAGAGGGCCTGTCATCCCTTGATGGCTGTTCTAATTATAAACCCGTGCTGACTCCTAATCCATTACCCACTGCACTCTCTCCATGAGATCATTTCTTTACAGGAGCCAAATCAGCGACCAGAGCAATCTGGTTATGAACGCTATTAAGAAGCGACTGCTGTTCCGGTGCCACGGCTGCAATGGCGGGCTCCGCGAGCGCAGCCTCCCGTGACCTGGGAGGATATTCCGAGCCGGTGGAGGTTGACTTTTACAAGTTTTTTTGAAACGCGGCCAATCCAGACATCGATCGCCAGTGGCGTTCCTTGGCACACATTGTTTACCTTTGTGGTTCATGCATAATGTACACGGTAGAAGGTCATCTGACCTCATCTGCACTGACTGGAATACAATGAGCCTGCGAACACGCGGAGCTGCAGGTTTGATGCGGGAGATTAGTAGCGCACACAATGGTCCAATTCAGAGTTATTAATACATCTGTAGGATATTCAAAGTTAATCATCAAGTGGAAAAGAGCAAATACAGTGCTCTGGTGGACTCCGGTGGGAGTGAAATACCGACCTTCTGAGGGACTTGTGATGTCGCAGGATTATCGGTGGTCTGGAGAACACGGGCCTCGTTTAGAGGGAACGTCTGATATTTCTGCTCTGCCCGAATCAAAAGCGCGGACAGTTTTTTTTTTCCCTTCCTTCTTTCTTTAAACGGACAAAAGATCCATTTTTCTTTGAGATCTGACTTGGATTATCCCATTCTCCTCCGCTGCTCAGGGAATGCTAATGTGCTTGTGTGAGATTCATTTACTGGTGAAAATTCATTTGACTGCGTCCATCAGATCTGCTCTCTCTCTTTTTTTTTTTTCTTTTAATCCTTTTTTTTTTTTTCCTTTCAGATGTTACTGAAAAGTTTGCCGTGAAGTCTTCCAAGGCCAAGTAAAGGAGTCTGATTTGCGATTCCTCTCTCACACATTACGTCCCTTAATGATTAATGAAGCCTTTGCCTTTTGGAATCGCTCCCCGCTGTTTGAGGAGCTCATCGGCGTAAACTCTTCATTAGCTCCTCCGTCAGGCCGAGGACGCGGCGCTCAACACGCGGCGTCCTCGGGAGGCTCTGCCGCTGCGGTTTTCATCCGTTTTCCTGCAGGGGTGACACCCGGCACCAGAAGCCTTTCTGAGCCCCGCATCAAGCGAAAATGGGTGCAACACCCCCCCCCCCCCGCCTGTTGCGTACGCTGATGCGTTTCGGGGGGCCGGGGGACTGTTGTAACTTCTCGAGCAAACTTGTGATTGCTCCGCTGTCACATTAAGAATGAAAATCAATGTCTCTGACTGAGCGAGCTTGCTGCTCTGCTGAACAGTGAAATGACTCTGGTGAGTGGGTCGGACTGGGGTCCGCACTTAAAGGTCCACTTAATCGCATCAGCTTTAAGGGAGATGCGGCGCCAGTCGATCCTTTTCCTCACGTTCGGCGCGTTAATGTAAACTGAAAGGACAGATCGGCTCCGTGAACCTGCCTCATTCTTTTCAGCTCCATTTCGTTAGGCTAGGCCGACCCGGGCTCGGCATCGAGTCCGTGTCAGGTTTTATCTCGTTTCCCAACAGGTTCATCGTGGAAGTTATCCTGGGGGGGGAGGGGCTAATGGAAAGGAACGATGGGAATCTGTCTCGGCGTATCTGGTCAGCACAAACCTTTGCTTTGGCCGCTGATTTAGACTGACCTTTGTTTTCTTCCCACTCGTACCCGGCGTGACCTTGGCCACGCCTTCACCAACTCAACCCAGATACCCTTGACAAAACCCATTTAGCAGACAGATAACCAGTGTTGAAAGTGTCAGGGCCATGAAAGTGACTCTTTGTGCGCGGAAACGGTGGCCAATATTTAACAGGAACTCATTCAGTCATTCAGGTCCAATACCTGTGGGGAGGGGGAGTTTAGCTGTCATTGTCAAGGTCAGGAAGCCTTTGTTTGTGCCTGTTTTTCTTCCGAGCCGCCTTCTGTTGCTTCTGTTCTGCTAATCTCCACCTCCTGTTCTCACGTAGGCACGCCGCATTCTGCTGCGCACACACCGAACCTCATCCATCAGGCTTGTTAGGAGCCGAGAATGTATTCAGACGTGGGCCGCTCTGAAAGAGCCTCTCAGCGCCTTCTGTCACTTTACTCCTTTGTCCCTCACAAATGGGCTGAGAAACTTAAACATCACGAGAAGGATGCCGGCGCTCGATACAACCGAATATCGTGAATAGAAGCAAATCAACATTTCTAAGTATTTTTGTAAAACTTACACAGTTACCACATAATAGCTTTTTTAAAATGTTAAAAGGACGACTTGTAGGCCCATACCGCAGTATTAAAACATGAAAAACCAGAATTTGATTTAACAGGACCAACAAACGTGGACGCAGTCCTCGTGCCTATACAACGGATGGCCTGTAGGGGGCACTGTTACTTTAAAATTCTAGCGCTCGGTCCCAGGGAGCAGAGTTTGAGAGGTGGAAGGATGGGGCTGCTTCTGCATTTTCGATTCATTAGTTGTTGTTTTATTTATTTATTTATATATGTTTTTTATTTTCATTTCCAGCTTTCTCTTCATAGATGTTTACAATCCTCCGAGGTAGCAGCTGTAAACTCCGAAGAATCCTGCGATTTCTTTTCAAAGGTGTTTTCTCTGTCTGCAAATGGATCTGGTCTATTTTGGAGACAGCAGATAAAATGGTTTCAGGAGATCGCAACAAGTCTGTCACATCGTACAGGGTTTCAGACATACAGCGAGCATTGAAGAGCTTTTTTTTTTTTTTTTTCTTTCTTATGTTGAGGTCCAGCCTTGGTGCCTGTGTTTCTTATGCACAAAGATGGGGTGAAACCTTTGATCTGTGAGGGAATGAAGAGCCGTGGGGATAGAGTGTTTATTAGGCAGCAGAAGCAGTGGTGAGAGAAGACTGTGGGAGAAATCCACCCCTGACAGCCGACTGTTTCTCTTCACCGCTTACAGACAGCGGGGCCCTGCGTGATTGCCAGCAGCCGATCCACTGTCCTTCACAGCACTCCTGTTTGAGCTCCAGTCCGCTCTCCCTTCGCTGTTACCCCCCCCACCCCCTCCCACCTGCCTCATGTTGGTCTCCATTCGCACTCGGTTTTGTATTTTGTTTCTCTTAATCTCTACTCCTACAAGAATTGTCAAGCTTTGGAGAAGCAAATAAGCCGCACACACCGAGAGCAGAGAAAGTGTGCACCTTGGCAGAAATAGTAATGAGTAATGTTCTCTGTAACAGGGCTGCTGCAGCGGCAGTATTTCCTCTCACCTCTTCTGTGTACACTTAGAAGGTAATAGCCATGGCATAGGTGAGGGAAAAGACAGATAAAGCAGACGTTTTAGTACAAGACTTCTCTTTTTTGGGACATAATGTTCTTTCCTTTGAGGCCGTGCTGTGGTTATGAAACATCCGTGAAAACATACCCCTGTTTTTGCAGCAATGAAATATTTTAACAGTGTTACTGTGACTAAATTTCCCTCCAAATTCCACCAAGAATATGAATTCTTAATGAGATAGGAAATTGCCTCTTCCCTGCAAGTCTCCTGTTTGCTAAAAAAAAAAAAAACAGAAAAAAACCCAGAAAAAAACAACCCATCCCTCCACATAAGAAGACCTTAAGCAACTGAAATGAAAGACTGTGATGTTTGCTGTGTAGCTTTAAATGAGAATACAATTCCTATAACCCAGGGCAGTTCATTCAATATTTGTGAGCACGTATGAATTTCTCTCAAAGTTGAGCAACCAGGGGCTGTGCTCATAAATATGGCTCTCTACTGGCCATTTTGGATGCATTTTAACTGTTTCTCTCCCAGCTCCCCAAGTTTGAGAAATTTTGCCGTCGGCCAATCAGAAAATAAATACCGGGGAAGCGGCTCAATGTAAATCATGCAAACATTGTGTTATTGCTGTTCTTGGATCCATCCTTGCCATCCGTCAGCATCTCGAGGACAGTTTAGATTAGACTCAAAATGATAGCTGTAAAGCCAAGTACACATGGAGCGTTAAAAGATTTAAAAAAAAAAACAAAAAAACCTTGGGAAATCTGGGTGCTTAGAAAAACATTTGAAAAGATTTGTCAAACACAAAAGGTCTTGAATAAAAATGGGCCTTCCCTTAAATATCACCACTGAAAAGGACAAAAAAACAAAAAAAAAATACATTTGACCTCAAGGACCGAGGCGTTTAAGAATGTAGGACATGAGTCATTTTTCTTTGTTTTTGTTCTGGTTTCAAGTTCAGATGACTTACAGATATACAGAAGAAAAAAGGAATCTTAATTTGTAATCAGAATCGACTGTCGGTCTGTCTGAAGAAAGAAATGACCTGATGATAATTTTAATTGAAAACCTTCTATCCGTTGTGCGGCCATGTTGGGAATCCTCCGGGCAAACACAGGAGCTCGCTCGGGACACTCTCGGGGGCTCCGTTCGCGCTGGGTTGATGTTCTTGCGTATGGTAATGAAGCGGCGACTGGACGTACTGGTGAAATAGATTTTCCTTCTGTTGACACAAGTGATTGTGTGGTTACTGTAGGGCTTAGGGAACATGGACTCATTATAGACAAAGACCTTCATTCACAGCAACGGTAATAGAAACGAGGCTAGCCTCTCTTAGCCACGATTAACGGTCAGCTTTATGTGAGACGCCTGGCTGATATGAGTCTATTAAGCGTGATTGAGTTATTATTTTGTCCCGGTTTGCAGCTTACAAGCCGCTGTTTGATGTAACCGTCCAGCAAACAATGAGTCCTAATGAACGCCCATCAGTTTTGCAGAATCGGAACCCTGTCGGACTCGTTTATGAGCTCAGCTCTGTTTGTTAGAGGCTCTGTTAGCCCAACGTTAACATTTGATCAATGGAATATTCGCTGCACGTGCGGAATATTTAGTCAAGATGACTGACGTTCGGTCCCGAGCTGAAGCAGTTAATCAGATTTGATTGCCGCAGCGGGTTGTTTGCTCCAAGGGGAAGGGTTTTTTGCCTGGCAGGGGAAGGCTTGGGGCTGGAGTGCGACTGCAGAGGTGGTTAATGCAGCAGGGTCCAGAAGGTCGCCTGTCTAGAGCAGCTATAGACAAGCTGATGATCTCTTGTAATGCACGAGAGGGAAAGCAGTCGGGACCTGACTCGGAGGCAGCGCGACCTCAGACAAAAGGCGTTTGTTTAACCTCGCTCAGCTGTGGAGATATAATGGGATGATGGCTTCTACCATTAGCATGATGAAATGGACAAATAAGTGACTTTAGTGAAACCCACTCCAGTGAACGGCGGCAATTCGACCGGCCTTTGATGCTTCGGCTGGCTATGGAAACAATTTAATCTCTTTAATAGAATCTTTGTCCCATGTCCGTGCAGAAACAAATCAGATTAAGCCCCCAAACGAGGTGAAGACGGTGGCCGCTGTGATGGAACGGAGTTCCCAATACTGGGAAAATAAACCTTCCTTTGACCCCCAGCCGGAGTGGTTGCGTTTATACATAACTTAAAGATCTCTTACAAGCATCCCGGGGCTTTAACACATTAACTCGATGACGTTAAACAGGTAACTAGGTCAAAGAAAGCACGGAGAGTTACCAAAGCCGAGTACCTGCCCCCCCCCCCCCTTCTAAAAGTATTATCTGGGTTGCCGCATTATTGTCTTGCGCTTCAGCATAATAGTGAAGCTAATTATACCTCGAGTGGCTCAAAGTCTGGTTGTTAAACCGTCGGCTCTTAACCAGCTTCCGCAGACTCCTCTCTTTGATATGAGCTGTTAGGAAGTGATCCTTCGTCCCCCACTGATTTGTAAGAATGTGATTTGCTCCGGATGAAAGCGGATGAGGAAAAAGTGCAGTAAGGGAGAAAATCTCATGTTCTTCCTCTTGGGTTTTTTTTTTTTTTTTTTGGTCCTGATTTGTGCCACTTATAGAGACTCGAAGACAAGGTGCAAAGATTGTATATTAATAGGCACACTTTGAGATGTTACCAGGCTAGGGAAGGGGGGCAGGGCAGGAAAGAAAATAAATAGGAAAAAGTCATGACAGGTATGAAAGTCTGAGGAGGATGTTGTCTACACTCCCCAATTTAATTTCCCATGTTCCCTGGGTAATCAAGTGCCATGTGACCGTTCTCCAGCCACCGCTGCTCCCCAAGGGCCGTGCTGGGTACTTGAAGATGCACATCACAATCCAGTTGCTAGGTGTGTGCGCGCGTGTGTGTGTGTTTGTGTGTGTGTTAAAAGTGTGTGCAAGTAATTATTCCGCAATTACCGAAGACAGGTTTTAGGTTTAAGAAATAAATAGAAACACACCCGGCGTTTACAGGCTTAAAATAATCAATTGCACATTCTGATGATGTATTTAGAGCCAAGTCACACCTAATTATATTCGCCAGTTGCAAGAATTTATTTTAATTGGTGCCATTCTCCTCCACTCTTCTGTTATATCGCACTAGTGTAGAAGAGAGTTGGGATTGATTGGCCGGCATCAGAAAAGTGTTCAGTCATGGCTAAAAAGCCTCATCACGTCTAAAAGCAAATGACAAAGTGGCGATGGAATTTTAGCATTTGTGTCATTATATAGGCTGCTGCCCTTTGGTAATTATTGGGTGTCTGCTCCCATCAGCTTTCCTGTTTATCTGCTGTTTAACTTCGTCTTTAGTTATCTCTTTTTGCCAGTTTCACCTTTAAAAACGGTGAGGTTGAGGGGGTGACGGATGGATGAACTGAAGGGAAAAGCCCAGCTGTTTCATTTGTGCCGGTATTGAGAAAGCTCATCAGCACAGGCCAATACATCACTTTTCTGCTTAATGCTGGATTGGTTAAAAGGTTTGAGTCGCCCTGGGTAATCTTTAAAGGTCCAGTCATGAAATAAAGCTTTTCAAGATATCAGGGAGCAATTGAACTGAATTAAATCAGTCAAAATCACATTTTCAACTCATGCAATGAGTAAATCTTGTTATTATTTCCACAGTTTGGTTGTTTATTTTTGTCTTGTGACGTCAGTCTTGACAGAGCATTGGCTTTCAGGGAGATCAGGGTTGACATCAACCATCTCTCCCCCCTCCTCTGCCTCGCTCTGTATCCATCTGCAGGTATTGTTGACCCCATAGTTGTGCACTGACCTCTGACCTCACTGACCCACTCAGCTCCAGCTTTGATTACTCAGTGTCATTAATGTATTTGCATGTATGATAAATGTATCTGCCCCCCCCCTCTACGCATCAGCAGTCGGGCCACCCCATTTGAGCCTGGTCCTGCTCAAGGTTTTGTCCCTGTTAATTAAAGGGGAATTTTTCAGTGCAACTCTTGCTTCTTGGGGTCTGGCCCTGGGTTTCTGGAAAGCACCTCGAGAGAATTTTGAATATAACATTTATTAATAAGGATGAATTGAAGTGAATCAAAAACAGAAGGAAAAGCACAAAAAAAGTAGTGCTCCACATTCTTGATGCAGAATAAATCAAGCGAAAAGAAGCTCTGACTTTGAAAGCAGTCAACTGTCTGTTGACCGCCAATTGATGCCGTTCAATATTTAGCGAGCTCAATCAACTGTTGCAGCTCTGTGGCGGGTCCAGAGCAGCCCACATCGCAGCAGATTTGTCATTAAATGCAGACTTAGTCGTCCGCGAGGTCGTCGGAAAACCAGATTCATTTCTGACTTCCAACACCTTTTAAACGAAAACGCACAGAAACCCCGCTTTCACCTTCAGACTGTTTGGTGCACCAAAACAAAGATTTATTGCTGTTATGTTGGACTCATGCAGGTTGGGACTGAATCATCAGTCATGCTGGGGTTTTTTGTCAAAGCCGTAGAAAACAAACCCGTTCCCACTCTGCTGCTGAGTCCAGGAAGAATGCGTGTTTGTACACCCCTCCACCACCTCATCCCCCCCGCCCGTCTCACCCAACTCCATTTGGTAAAAAAAACCAAAAAACTCTGCCCTTGTCCATTTTATGTTTCTTGAGATTTCCAGACACCACCGTCCCTCTGAGAGCGTCGCCACAATAAACTGTGTTTAGGCTTTTGCCGTTAAACACCAGCTGGCATTTCAATCACAACAGTCACTCCGACACGTCAACGTGCTCCGTTTCGATGCTAACACCTTCTTTACGTGCCACTTTTCTTCTACAGAGCTGGAGTATGGATTGAAAGCCTCGTTTGCATTTTATAGGTTTTTTTGTGCTGTATCTGAGGATTATTGAGTTTACTACAAGAAGTAGGGAGATGTTGCCAGTTCTGACAGGTCTTTGATGAGGCCTTTATTTATTTGTTTTCTGTGTAGTCATTATTGAATATCTGTGAAACTCCAGAGACTGATGATGTTGAAGTACAAGTGTGTCTACTTTTCCATCATCAGTTATGTACCGTAAATTACACCTCTTTGGGCTTCGACGTGACACCCATTACACATCATTTACAACGTACGCTAATAAGTCAGTTATGTTTTGCACAGAATTCAATGTTTAAAGCTCTTAGTATTTCTTATTCACAACATCACTGTTAGAGATGTCTTTTTTTTATGAAATTGTGGTGGTCAAGACCTTGGTTAATATTTAATTTCTGTATATTTCTTCACTTTGGCTTTGTATGCTGTAATTTAACACGCTAAATAGTCTCTCTAAAGGGGGAAAAAATAATCTGTTGGTATCTAAAACCAGCAGAGTGGAGTGCACTTCTGTACACCTTCCCGGATCAGGGTTAGATCTGATCTTCATTAGAGAAATGGATTCTGTTGCAATTAGTAGCAAAGCTGTTTTATCATGCATTTAACCTTTGATTGCCTTGGTTTTAAGTTTGACACGGTTTACTTTTTCAATTAGTGGAGTTTTCCAGCTCTGTGGCTCCATGTCCCATGGGTCCCATACATGAGGCAGAAATCCTGAATAAAGGGGAAAAAAACACTTTGGTTTGAATTCATTAACAATGATCTTATTGGATTGTACAAATGAGCAGATTTTTTTTTTTTTTTTTTGTGGCAACTATACCAATTTACAATTTATCTAACCTCCTGGCAAGAATGATGTAGAAATGTGTCCCGCATGAGACTGCAGCATGCATTCTCAGCAGTGGCCTTGATAATGAAGGCAGTGTTTTTTTTATCATGGCAGAGGAGCGATAGAACATTTTAAACATTCATTCGTGCGTTTATGACTGTGAAGAAGTGCGCCCACACTGAGAGCACCAGCAAGAGATCAGGAGGTGGAAGACAAATACCTGATGGCTACACTCCCAAGGCATTTCTAAATGAGCTGACTGACAGTTTACAGCTACCTCTCAATATAACCCGCATGTTTTATAGATGAGGCCAAACTAACTGACTATCGGCAAATGGAAGCAGCTCTCAGGATGGTACCATAATGGCCCCTGAGTTTAAAAATTAAAAAAAAAGTCATGGCATGGGTTCTTAGCATTGTGCATTTCATCAAATTTATTATACATTTTTAAAGGGGATGGAAAAAGAGCACAACAGAAGATTGAAGCTTTTATTTCATTAGCTAATACATCTGATCAGAAAGCAGAAATAATGTTCTGATACTTTAAAATTCAGAAAGCAATTAATGTTGAAGCACTACTGTAAAAAGATCAATTAAATACTGAGTAGTATCTGCTAACTGGCCTGGTCCCCAAAGGACTTGGAATGTTATTTTTGTTTCATTAGTGTTTTCTTGTCCGTAATGGAGGCCTTGAAACCTTTGTGTTTGTGTTGTTAATCAAGCCTGTCACTCCTGTCTTGACTTCACAGTGAAATGAGCTACAGTATTAGTATGCAAATGGAACGGTGTTTTAAAAATGTGACGCTGATAAAAATGTTTGGGCTCAAATGAGGTACTTGTTTTTGTCAGTCAGTTTTGACATATTTTAATTTTGCTGTTTGCATATGTTCACATTTTGGCCTTGAGGGGTATTTTTTTTTCGTTAAATCACAATTGGAAAATCCACAGGACTGAACCCAGAAGAACCTTCAAATTGAACTAATCTTATTTCCAGGAGCCACAAATAAATCCATTTTCCTACACTGGCAGAGCAATTGGAGATTTTCCGACGAATTAATTATTATACAGAGTCTTTTTTTTTAAATTTAATCTCACATTCTTATCTCTGTAAAAGCGAGGTAGACCTCGGGCTTTTCTTTTTTACCACTGGATGGTTATCAGCAACTTTAGATTAGGAAATGCTGAATTAGCATCGAGTGGACAAAGAAGGAAACTTGCAAGGAATTATCAGGAGGTTGAACAAAAGATCGTACCAAGGAGACGGCGGAGCTCATTAGTTTCCACAGTTAGTGGGACCAGATGTTGCCTGAAGTTACTTCAGCGGAGAGGCTTTTGTCATAGCTAAGCGTTTTTCATTTCTGCAAAATGCTTATTGTTGTTTTCATCAAGCAGTCAGCCTTTATAAATTGGTAAGCGTTGTGGCGTTGTCGCGAAGGGCTCGTGACGCCCGCCTATGATGCAGAGCCGGTGGTGGGAGAAAGACGTGAGCCGCCGGCCCTTTTATTGCCCTCCAAACGCCTCGGGCCATCAAGCAAACGCGCACCCCAGCCCTTCCCCTCACAGTAACTCAATAGTTCTCTCCACATCACCCTTCAACGTCTCAACACCTTTCCACGGTTGAAAAATGCCTCACACCCGGGAGCTCTCCAGGACGGTGACCTGGCAGTACGGGTCATCACTCTGGGACAAAAAGATCCTTATCAACCCCGTTGGCCTCTTCTGACAGCCCTCCCTCTCCTCCCTCTCACCTGACGGGCGAGGATTTGTCTGAAACTCAATATCAGTGATATCATCAAGGTGCTGCTTTGTCCCGCTTAGGACCCAGAGAGGTGATGTAAAGAAAATATGGAGGGTGCCTTCAGGGAGTGTCGGACAGTTTCTGTAACCTTAAAGCGATGCGTAATCCAAGACGGAAAAGCAGGCAGACAGATACGCGCCTCCTGACAGACGAAGCATGAGCGAGGGGATAATGATGAATGAAGAGGTTAATGCTCCATAACTTATTTTCCTCATTTCAAACCCCAGTAATTCACCAGCATGAAGAAATTACAAGTGTCCCTCCTGCTAAATCCATTATGTTTCTCTTGGAAACTCTTTTGCATTTTTAATGTAGACCCTAGTTTCCCCTCCGCTCTTTTAAAGCAGGAAAAAAAAAAAGGATCGGTTGATTTAATCTGTGTAGAGGTTCACCAACGGTAATGTTTTTAATGCAGATACTATACTGTAGCATCTTTAATGTTCAATGAGTTGTAAAGGATCCATTGCAAACATACTTATAACAGTATATTTGTTTATAGGGGAAAGCACTGCTGTCTTACTAGTACGACTGATATTTAGTTGCGTTGATGAGGCTGGAGTCTTTACAGGCATCACTCTGGCTGAAAATTATCCAGCTCAGATCATGTTTTTGACTGGTCTGTATTACCAAGACAGACCAAGATAGTCGCCATAAATCAGAATTCTAAATGGTAGACTCCAGCCGAATATCTCTTCAAGGCCTCTGTTAAATTCGTTATTTTCTGTGTCCAGTCACCCAGATTAAGTGATTGCAGTGGTATTATTATTTTACATGCTGGATACAAACCGGCTGCATGTGCGGGCGCTTGAGGTCGCAGATAGACTGATCAATTGGTGGGGAAAATGCACTCGCACGCTGAATTTCCGTGGGGAAGATTCCTTCCTCTGCACTGGTCTCAGTTTGTTTTCCATGGTTTAAGTACAATTTTCCATTCAGTCGAAGAAAGATAAGCAGACTCCGGCCACGGCCAGCCGAGCCCGCTCCTCCGCTTGAACCTATTAAAATTGCAGTTATTTTTCTTCTTTTTTTTTTTAGTGCGACGGATGATGCAATCATCTTATCATTTATTGCAGGTTAATGTGCATGAAGTAGGTAAATACTAGCATGGCATTTGCACTCTGATGCAGCCGTCTGCCTCCACTCTGCGTTAACGGCGAAAACACACACAGATTTATATTCAGGCCCTCGGAGTGTGTTCATAAAGTTTTCATGAGGGTTGAATTAATTTGATCCTGGAAAGCTCGGCTATTACAACTCATATTGTGGCCGTCAACAGGCATCGGAAACCTGAACAGAAGATATATTTGTGACATGGGCAAACCTCATTACAAACCACTGAGGATGTGTCGTCGATGTTTTTATTGTTTCTTGTTTGCCATGCTGTCGCGGTTGCAGTGTGCGGTATTGTCCGGGAACCTTCGATAGTTCCTAATTAATCTTCCTGTTCACTAGTCTCAGGTAGTGTTTCGCCACCAGTCACATGATCTGATGTCTGAAGGGGGGGAGGGTGTAGTCAGCCCGCTCACAGATTTCATGCTCTGCATCCACTCAGCTGATCAACTAATCACAACAGAGTGCTATAATCAAAAAATCAATGAGCCATTTGACCATCGTCGATACGCCGCTGTTTAAAGCTGCCAATTTTTGCTCCCATTTATCACTGAGGTCTGACAGTCGGGCCAGCAGAACATCCTTTTACACTATCTAACCTAATTATGTGATCAGTGTTTTTTAATCTAGCTCAGTTTGCCTAACAGATAATTGTCGTTATAGGACCAGGCTGTTCTCCAGGGACGGTTTTGAAAATAAGAGGATCCGAGAAAGGATCAAGATGAATTTTTGATAAAACCGATGATGCCATCCCCCCGCCGTTCCTCCATACGCCACCACAGCGGGTTGAAATTGAAGTAGATTCATTTGGGATAAAGACTTTCAGCTTTAATTTGAACGGCGTGTCCATTTTTCGGGGGCTTGGGGGAAGTCGGACGATTTATTGACACTGAACTTAAAGACAAATGAGGCAGAGAAAAGTTCATTTTGCGTGTGTGATTGACAGCTGTTTACTGGAGGCATCAATAGGAAGACGGCAACGCGAGTGAAACAGACCATCATAACGAATGCGCAAACATTCGCAACATCAGCGATCTACAGGAGACAAGACAAAAAAAAAAGAAGATAATATGAAGAGGAAGTGTTGGGTTGAGATGATGTGACTGGAAAAGAAGTAAACAAAGAAGTCAGCCTGCTGCGGTGTTTGGCAGTGACATCATCCTCAGACCTTAATGGGCCAGTTACTCTGTTTACAGTTGAGGCGTACGAGGAGATGTTATAATATGATCGTGAGCCGCTCTGATCTGATGTTTATCTCCATAAGACCTGGAATTATGGGTTACTCTCAGTGTTCTTTCATGAAGGTGTCTCTTGATTGCAGGCTTTGATGGCGATAATCCACCATTCTCCAGTACCTTCTCAACTTGTAGTGGGAAAATTTGTACAATAGTAGACCAGTGTGAACTCGCGTAATGTAGCAAAACTAAACTTTAACACTTTATTTGAACATTTCAGTGTGCGTGACGCCACAGTCAGAGTTGCTGCACGTCTGTGTTGCAATATTCATGTAGTCCACCAGAATTAAATAAAGGCAAAACAGAATGGCAAAGCAATTTTTTTTCCCCTTTCACTTGTGGAATTGGAGACAAAATGAGAAAGAACATCAAACGCGCTGCTATTATGGCCACGGGCTCCAGACAGTTCTGAAATTGGGGGAAAAAACCAGCAGGCTCTGCATCTTTCATGGCTAGCCTCAGCTGACTGTTTTTGCATGGTAGGTTTTGAGATTCCGCCTCCACCTTATAACGACTGTCTCCTTTGGTCACCAGCCAGAGACGGTGTAGCGCAGGGAGGAACTAGATTCATTAAAGGACAAAATGGGCGAAAATGTCGGTCTCTGGTGGACTGAGAAGACGGTAGGCCTGGTGAATTTTCCTTTTTGGCAGCACCGTGGCTAAACTCAGTGGAACTAAGCTGCTGTCAGTCCAGATGGGGTCTGTCCACCGGAGATTACCACTCCTTCACCAGGCTCTGAAAAATATTCAAAAAGTAATACAGTGTAATCCCTCACTTCACTGTGACATTTGCCTTTCATGGCACACAATCCCTCTGACACCTGTCAACCATTCCTCTGACGCTGTAGAAACGCTGTAGTGCCTCAGCAGGGGTTGTGTTCTCAAATAGTTGTTTTAAGAGTAAAGAAAGCAGTTTCACTTAAATTAAATTACCCCTGGATGCTGTAATTCCAGATAAATATAATAAACAATGTCTCAGTCGGGTGACACTTAAATTACATCCACTTGGAATCATTAGAAACACCGATAAGGGTAATAATGTCACAATAATGACAAGATGAAGTGAGTTGAAAATCTAAATGTTGGAATCCATCGGGACTCCAGAATGTTGGTATGTAAGGTTGCTATGTTACCATAGTGACCCTCCATATGGCCCAGTACAAAGTAAAGGGGGCTCTTGGAGACATATGGCCCGTCTCTGGTAAATGCACTCAGCAAAGACCTAAGCTGTACCTGAAGAAGTGCTCTTGTTCACGAGTGAGCGCTCCTGTTTGGTTTTCTGCTTCTCTCCAAACACTCACAGGCGGTGTAGGACAGTCGGAGGTTAAGCCCCTTCAAAACAGATGGCTAAAATCTGCTCAACTCAAGGGTTAAATACCATCTTTATGTTTCCAGGTAACCTAAGCAGTCTTTGCGCTTTACAGAAGGCTCACGGCGACGCGAGGGTCGAACGGCGGATGAGTTTGGTGTCGGGCAACACTTTGCTGCTTCGTGTTAATCTCTGCCTTTAATGCGTGCTGCTTGTACGCGGGACCATATGCTCACAGGCGAAGGAAGCCCAAAACAAAACGTGTAAGAATATGTGCTACACTGAACGTGCCCCCCCCCCCCTCCCACTCCCCCCTGTAGTGTTGTCAATAAGGAAAGCACTGACCATGCCATCAGGGAATTGTGGGAAAGCAGCGTTTCTTCTGTGCAGAGGGTGGAAGCATGGAAGGATGAGCAGCTCAAAGAGCCAGAGTGGGGACCTGTTGAGGGGGTTGGTACGCAGGGGAGGGGGGAAGTCACAAAGGGCGTAGTTGGACTTTTACACAGCTTGGGCTTAAAGAAAAGAACCTGTAGGATTCCAAAAGAAGCTCCTCCACACTGACCGGTTCAGTGCCTCTCGCTGCATCCTCTTGCCGTTCTCACAGGCGAGCGACTCGGCGGACAGCTGGGCTCCAGCTCACCCCGCAGCCGGGAGAGTGATGGGCTGTGAAAGTGACGGCCTAAATGAGAGCCGCGCCACAGCCCATCGAAGGAAGAGGAGACGGCCGGGAGAATCAGAGGATTTGTAACAATAGCTTTTAAGCTCAATCGAACCTTTAGCTCGTCAATAACCGCAATCAGTGGCGGCGCGCTCAAGCGGGAGTTCTGACGCAATCTCATCAAACACCCAAGTTCACATCAGCGGCACCACGCTTTCCTCTGATGACGGCGGTGTGAACCTAGAACTCTCTTATTAATTTAAACTTCTTTAAAGCCGTCAGTGTATCGTGACTGTTGGTGCTTTTGCTGAGCTATAATGCTCTAAACAACAGATCCTGGCTGTTTTGGAGGCGCGTGTAGTTTGCATGCATTTGCATAAATGTTTTTGCAGCACTCGGCATTTGCATTTGAAGTGAGGTTGTCAGAAAAAAAATAAAAAAAATCACACACTAAAATACTAATCAGTACTAAATAAATTTGTATTTAATTAGCTGCTCATTTGCAACTGTATTGGTAGTCCTTTTGTTCACTGACAGGCGGATCGTACTCTCCCGTTAGCGCGCGACAACTTTGGAAAGACCTTCACAAGGAGAGCTTTGTTTGGAAATGAGCAAATGGGCCTTTCTTCGCAAATTAGGCAAACATAAAGGAAAGGAAAGGCGTTGGCGTTGATAGAACGATATGGCTTTATTTCAACAGTGGAAAATAGACATTTGTGTCTGTTGCAATGCTCTGGAACTTCAGGTTTATCAGACTTTTAATGGTTCTTCCAGTATGTCAGGTAAGCCAATTATCTCCCCTTACCTTAGGGAACATTGGAAATATTTGTAACAGTCGTCATCCACACACTTATATCGATGACAGGGTGTCATGGCAGCCCTGCTTTGAGGTAGTCCTTAGTCACATTTTGTCCGTCACTTGCAGTATGTCAGCGGTGTTCAAAAGGCTCGATGTGGGCAGTGCTAATGGTAACTCCTCTGATCAAAGCACCCATGAGAACGATGCGAATGATGCAGGAGAGTAATCCGTCATGGCGCGCCCATCATGTCCAAATGGGGCCTGACGAATGCCAGACTAGCAGCATTCAAGTGGGGGAAAAGTAAAAGGTTGTCAAGAAAGGTCCCAGCCTGGCGAATTAAATAAATGTTTCATGAATTTTAAACAGCTTGCTGTTTGTCTGCCTGCAGTTTTAAAAGACCAAAGGTTTAAGGGGGGAAAAAAACAGAAAATTGGCTGATAGAAGGAATCTGCATATATTTGCATTCATTTTGAAAGATGTTAATTTACCCCATCCTTAAAGTACATTTTTAAGTCTTTATGTTGAATTCTTCATTCTGTTGTGCTGTTTTTTAATCTCATATTTTTACTTTACAGGTTTAAATAAGGACCTCTGACTTTTATTTTGTGTGTGTCATCTATAAATTCTATCAGGTATTCTTGTTATTCAGACAATCTGAATTGATTCAATTCTGCATTGATCAAAACCTCCTTTAAATATCTGGTTGATTATTATAAAGCGGTAACTGATATTTATATCTGTTAAAATCAAGGATATAATTTGACAGATCGAGCTACGTGTTTATGCTGCCTGCTACAGCACAGTAACACGCACAAAAAAAAATTATTTTTTTTATGGCACACTAGTATATGTTTGCTGGTTTCTTTATCATTTGATTTGAGGTGTTTTTTTACTGTCATCTCTTCACATGAGTTATTAATCTGATCATATAAATTGATGGTGACAAGCTGACAGGTCTTCTGCTGTGCTGTTTTCTTTGCCGTGGGGAGGCCGACTTTGTTCAACTCGCATAACCCACTGAGAAGGTTTTGGAATGGGATCTGTGTTTATATCAGCTGCGCATGAGGGAGATTCTTTAAAGAAGGATCTAAAAGAACAACACGCTGTGCAGATGCTGCTCTCCATACTTTTGGGTCTCTTTGGATTCGGCGGTGAAAACCCAGCTTCAAAAACTCAAAGCTAAACTTAAATGAATACATCGTGTTAGGAGAATAAACAGATTCGACCTGCAAAAAACTGTGTGGAGATGAAGATAGGTGCTCACTTTAACTATGGTCCATTTTGCCACCATTCTGTTATGTCTAAACTAGATGTGGACTATTAAAAAAAAAAACCAAAACAAAACAGAAAATAATATTTGGTGATATAAATGTGAAAGGAAGCTTCTTTTTTCATATGAGTTGGAGCTGGGCTATTGATTTGTATTTTAATCCTTGAATCATCTCCTGCTGAAGGAGGATGGGTCTGAGCTGGCTGTAGTGAATCCTGACACATCTTAAGCTTATTGGGTAATGGTGTGAGACAGGTCTTATTGACCTGTCTGACTGATGCAGCTCCACAAGGTTTTCATTACAAACCTTCCAGCTTGCTAAAAGGGTTTTTATATTAACCGGGACTCTATCTCTATTGGAGAGACATTCCCATAATAACTGTTTGAGGGGAAATAACATTGCTTTATTGAACCATGGGTTAATTCAATAGCGGAATGTTGACAGATCCTGTAGCTTCAGTGTGTGCTGATGGCCATAGTAAGGTCTAATGTCGCCCTCTGCAAATCATATTTTAGAGGCACAGGATTCTTTTTGTTGGTTCTGTAACCGCATAAATTCCTCGGTACATTACACATTATTAGATTTGCTATTCTCAGTGGTAACGCACCAAGTTTAACTTTCATTTTGTCTGTTGCTCTGAGAGCTGTGATGAGATTTGATCTATCACAAAGCGGTGTTGGAACAGTCATAACCAGTGTCTCAAGGAATTTGTACCCGCATGCAGGTTTTCAGATGCCTCCCAACAGAAATTATCTCCCTCCTGACTTCATTCCTTGAAGAAAACGCTACTGTTCAGAGTTCAGGAAAATCTGCTTTGGCCAAGAATATATATATTCACCTTTTGTTGAAGTGTCAATCACCCAGCATTTTCAGAATTCAAGATGTAAGATATAAATCATTCATAGTGAAATCGCACTAAAGGGTTTGGTTTCACCTCATCTTGGATGTTATGATTGGTTTAAGCCCCTGGCCCTGCAGCTGGAGCTTACTTTCACTGTCAGCATCTCGTTTTAGGTTGACGTTAGCTTATGCTGCAGAATTAGAGGAAGTGGAAGAGAGCGCCGTATGAGCCGTTGCAACACTTTCACCTCCGCGTTAATCTCTACAATGTCAAAGACCTGCGCTGTCTTCGTTTTTAGAGATCATTATTAAAGTTCAGAGATGAGGTAGAGGTTCAGGAGCGGTGTGTTCGCTGCTTATTAAGTTGATTGTACTGCTAAAAACTGTTTTCCCATCAGTGCTTTATTCAACATAGAATCGTAATTTGTGAAAGCAGCATGAACATTGTGCACTAGGGAACTTGTTAATTTCAGCACGTATTTATCAATTCGAACAAAACCACCTAATTTAGCACTGAAAAAAACGATCTTCTCTGCTGGCCTTTAGATTGCAGATTTAAACTTCACCGTAAAAGACCTTCCATCATTTGGCACAGTATGAAAACAAATACATGTAAAACAGTCATTAAGACGCACTTAACAATAAAGGCAGGAGGTGTTAATAAGACAAAAATGTTTCTCGTCCCCTCTGCCTATCATCACTGTAAATGTAGGAGGCCTCGTGTTGCAACTCCCAGGAGGAAAATTGCAGGCACTCTCTGAGTCCTGAGCCGTCAGATCCTATTACAGGGCTCCGTGCTAACATCAGCTTCAATCAGCAGGTAGAGCAGTAGCACACGCCTCATTCTGCCGACACTTTTGTCTGAAAGGACTGATTTTCCCCCCAGAAGGTATGAGAATAGCCTGCTGCTAAAATACTACCCACAACGCATTTATCAAGAGGTTTTACACTGCCTGGCATCATTAGTTTTTTTTTTCTTTTTCTCCCACTTGGCACGGTTTAAACACCCATTTTCAGGTAGGAATCGTGTCTTTTGCTTTAATTTCCTTTCACTCAACAGTCAGTGGGTCCATGACAACAAAGCTCAGTACGCGTTTGTTCACTTATCTAATGGTCTAAATTGATGCCTTTTCTATGTTTTAGATCAAATGACCTTGATTTGCAGTCTTTAAATGATGAGTCCATTCACTGAAAGTAAAAAGTTTTTCGGTCCATGTGTCCAATCGAGCAATGTGATCGCTGGAAATGGGCCTTTCGCTTCACTGTGGAGGAATTTTGGTGCATTTTATTTTCAGAACTGTTTTTAATTAGCCATGTTTAATGGTCAATAGGCATGAACAACTTGTTTAAAGTCATGCCATGGTATCTCTATCAAGTCCAGACTGTAACTGGGCCACTTCTTCTTCTTTTTTTTTTTTTTTGCCTTTCCCGGCCTTTCCCCCTGCCGATGTGTTTCGGATCAATGTCCTGCTGCGGAACCCAAGTGAGGTAGAGCTTGAGGTCACAAACTGATGGCCAGGCAGGCTATTCAGATAGAGAGCAGAACTCAGGGTTCCATCAATTACAGGAAGTTGGTCTGGGTCCTGAAGCAGTAAAACAGCCCCAGACCATCACCCTATCACCACCATGTTTCACTCCTGGTGTGCTTGTAAGGACATACTGTGGTGTTTTTATGGTGAGTGTAGTGGGCCAAAAAAACTTCCACTTTTAGCAGTAAACAAAGTATTTTCCCAACAGACTTGGGGTTTATTAAAATGTTTTCCACAGAGGTTGGATGAGCTTTTGCAATCTTCTTTTCGGTCAGCGGTGACTTTCGGCTCGGAACTCTGCAGATGCTGTTTTTGCCAAGTCACTTTCTTATTGTTGAATCATAAACACTGACTGTAACTGAGGCGAGTGAGGTCTGCAGTTCTTCAGACATTGTTCTGGGATCTTTTGTGGCCTTCAGGATGAATCACCAGAGTTCTCTTAGACTAACTTTTGTGGCCACTGGTCATTTGTGGATATGGGGTTCCTTGGAGACCCCCCAGAGCCTTAGAAATGACTTGCTACCCTTTTCAGATTTATTGGTGATAATGACTGTTTCTCATCTGTTCATGATTTTTTTAGATTGCTGCATGATGGGTGACTTTTTCAGATTTGTTAAGATACTTCACCTTTCCAGATAGAAAATATAAAAGATGAAGAATCCACTTTTCCCACAGCTGTGTGTATTTCTATTTCTCCTCAATCTATTATAATCGCATTCTTGTATTTCAATGCTAGATGCTGTTTGTTTATGGGTGCTTCATATCTGTGGCAAGTAAAGTTAGAAAAGTTACTCATGTCCATGACTGAGTCTGACAGGTTTTCCATATTTTCTCTCCCAGCTGCCACATTTGATTTGTCAGGACACTTGAGAAAAACGAAAAACTCTTTTACTGTTGTTATATAAAACTTATATAATAGAGGAATGGCCCGTCTGAGTAGGTGACTACGCAGGAACACCCAGAACAGTTTAAATGTCCAAATCCCTTCATTAATCATGGAGTCTTTTTCAATGAAATATTAAATCGAAATGTAGTTCTGAGTGTTGAAGCGGAACCACCCGTCTTTCCCTCGCACTCTTACTTTCTTGGGCCTACTTACCGGGCACGGCTATCTGAGATGGCTTGAGACAAATGGACCAAGAGGGAGGCCGAGTAATCAGTCATGAACTTGAGGTTTGAAAGATTGAGCTATAATTTAATTTGACTCAGCCTGATAAGGATTGGAGCAAATGAATGGAGGCCATATAAGCAAAAATGCAAATTTAAATCCAACAGACAGGTGTGAAAGAGGAACTCAATTAATATATTTAAAGACAGTGATTTAAATGCAATGAAAACATCAATAGGATTGATAATATTCCACTTTCCCTGCAGCAAATGAACACATGCACAGCCCCACATTCAGACACCAAAGAAATAATTGTGCCGGTTATTAGCTCAGTTTGTGCTGTGTATCATCGGAAAGTGCATTTCTCAGATGGGTTGCCTTGGAAATTTATGGCTTCTCTCTATCTGCAGCGATGAGTCAGTTAGAACAGTAATGAAGTTATTTTTCCACAGAGTGAGAAATGGGAGAAAGAAAGGGAAATCAATAGTGATATCTTGAAGCTAGAGTCTAGCATCTAATCTCTCACTGGTACTGGAAGTGCTTCATTTGGCCTTTCTGATGCCTCCCCACCCACACTCTGCTGACAAAAACACCTACTCCCCTGTGTTTCTGATAAGTAAACATGCATAAATGGACTCGATAGAGGCCTTATATCAACTATTACTGCAACAGAAATTTTGGGAAATAGTAACTGAAAAGTCCGTCAATAACCCACCCCAGAGGGGTGACATACTTTGAATTCCTCTCACCATAACCATATTCAGTTAGTGTTTATAGTTTTCACGGCATCTGCACAACCATTTATATCTTTTTGTGAAAAAACATATACCAGATGTCCTAATATAAACATTCAGATCAAATTTGCTGTATGTTGAACAGACTGTACTTACCCTCACGCTCATGTGTTTGCAGCCACTTCTAAAGAATACGAGGCAGCTAAACTGAAGCTGCAGTTTTGTGGCAGCTGAGGAATGTTAAATTAAGGTAATGCATGAAGGCCCTGCACGTCTGATGTAAAAGCTGTGCCTCACATGAGCCTGCAACTGAAAGGGTATGATCTTTATTCTTGTTTGCATTTGCCATAAAGCAATACTCAAGTCATCTACCATATGATTAAATAAAAGTTACAGCAATGAATAATACATAATTCACAGTAAAGCAGTCATGAGGGTTGTTTTTATATTAAGGCGGGTCCTAAGGCATGTCCAATTTATTAATTTCATATTTATGTATTGCGCTTTAATAATAATAATATTAATGTCATTAAAATACTGACAGTTCAATATTTAACCAAGTATTTGTGCCAAATACTGTGGTTCTAACTTTAAAATACCATCAAAATATGCCAGTTGAATCTATTACTAATGACACCACTATTCCATTCTCTGTTGTAGCGAGTGAAGCTTTAATTAAAAATTTCAAATCTCCTCCATCCATAAACATCCATGTATCCATAAACATAGTCAGTGTATAGAGTAGAACACTAGACATTACGGTTTCCAGTCTCTCCTTGAGTGCCTAAGGCAGGAGCTGACAGTTAGTGTGAGGTGAAGTTGTTAGGCTTCTTCTCAACCTCCGTACCACCTTCCTACCTTCTTTTGCAGCTTTGCCTGCTCTTTTTCTTGCCCTGTCAGGGTTCTTGGTGTCACAGTCCCACACACTCTAGGTCAGGTAGAGCTGGCCGTCTGCCTTTAGCAGCTATTAAAGGAAGGCTGGGCAGATTAAGGGCAGATCCATCTATCAGGAAAGGTAAAAGTGAGAAAAATCTCTTGCAGGCTCTGAATGTAGCGGTGCTTTCAGTGATGAGGAAAACACTGCTCGTTTTCAGTGTTGCGGGTGACATGTTACAAAATAAAATACTCTGATTACCTTCTAGTAGCTTTTAACATGTTGTTGTAATCAGAGTAAAAATAATCATTTATTTTAGTACTTTTTTAAACAAGCCATTTTGTGTATTTCTCCGGATAAGGAAAAGGACTGCTTCCTGGACCTGCTATTTTTCTTTTTTTTTTTTTAAAGGTGCCACCCTCAGATACCTAATCTTATTGATGCTCATATTGACCAGAATTTGATCGTATCTTCTGTGGTCAAATATAAGAGGTTAAATAAAACTATGTGACTAGGGTCAGTTTAGATGACTTTGTCACATTTGGGTGCTGCGTTACTTGCATTCATAGGTACCGCTGTGACGAACCAGGTCACTTATTGATAATAACATTGTAACCTAATTACAAAGTAACTATCCCATTATAATGCTGCTCCTTTTAAATACGACAACATCAAATCCCACATTTCACCTGCCACCTCAAACCCACTGGACTGTACACTGGAATGCTATTATAGTCCGATCCAGTGATTGCCACATTCTTGTCTCCTAGGAGCTATGGGTCGCTCTGCTACCCAAGGGACCTAAGTGACTCCTTCTTCTTTTCCTTCAGGCTACATCTAACTCAGCTTCTCTATCTGACTAAACTCAATTTCCTCCTCCACTGCCTCGAACTGCATCATCAGAATAGGGCGCAGTAGAGCTAGAGCCTATTCC
Organism: Lagocephalus sceleratus; assembly: GCA_911728415.1. Taxonomy (NCBI): domain Eukaryota; kingdom Metazoa; phylum Chordata; class Actinopteri; order Tetraodontiformes; family Tetraodontidae; genus Lagocephalus; species Lagocephalus sceleratus. Next base: position 2,347,365 of record CAJVRN010000040.1, read on the forward strand.
CAATGGCCCGATTTGCATATGTGCCACTGTACAAAAATCCACTGTCTGAGTTTCAGTGAGAAGGAGCTCTGTACCTTCTCTTTCATTCCAGTAAGCCATCTTTTCATCCCCATTTTTTTTCTTCAGTAGATTAATGTGTGAACTTAAATATACATGTTTTTGGAGCTCAGGCCAGTCCATGACTGGAATGGAATGGCCATCATAACAGGATGGCGACTAGAAGCAAGCACCAAAACAGGATGTAAGTCTTTATTAGCATAAAGGCTTTACAAGCGCTGCGCTGGGCTGAGTGCGTCTTGTCGGGCAAAACACAAGTTAGCAGTTGCTTTGTGTTTTCTTGAAATTAGCTGAAGTCAACAAACCATTTATGCAACAACACGGAGTCAGGTCGCCAGCTCATTGACCGTTCCCCTTAACTATGCTGCAGATTCAGCAGCTCGCTGTGGAGCTGTGTTCAAAATTAACCCTGGAAACCCTCCTTAAATTTTTATCATTCCACAATGCGTCCTGATGAAATTTTAATGTGAAGACAAAGGCTGACATTAGAATATTTTATGTTGCTAATACCTTTTTAAAGGCTTTTCCGTCTGATTGTTGTTTTGATCCTCTCACCTCTTTCACACGAGAGCAATATAATTTAAAATGAGGTTGTCTGGCAGGAAGATGTCCTTTGGGGCAAAATAAGATTTGATACAGTGCAAAAGCTAATGTGATTTCTGCTAAGGAGCTATCAATTCTGTTTATCTCCTTGGAGTCCCAGTAGCTTTGAGCACCTTCTTCAACAGTAATGCACAGAGCTCTCAAAATAATGGAGAACACATTGTTCCTTCGACATGACATAGCCCAGTCACCGGGGTGTGCTGAGTGTCCAGATGAACACTTGCAGTCCTTTGGCAATGGCAACACAATCAGACCTCACAAAGTGAAGCTGTATGCATGGGCGGGTGGGGGTGTTGTGGCAGGATATGGAGATGGGACGGCTGCAACAGGATCACTCTTTGACACACAAACACACAATGCTTGCTGCATGGGTGGCAGTCTGAGGCTGATATTTTTACAGCTGGACTCATATCCTTTGACATCCATAGATGCTTCAAAGCATTCTTCACAACCCCTGAAGAAAGAAAAAAAAAAACACATACATGCAAAAACGTGCTCAAAATGTACCTCCTTTTGGATAAGGATTGGAGCAAGAGGGCAATTCTCGACATATATTTTTGGCCATTAAAAAAAATAAATGTAGGAGAAGACATGCTAAGAAGTAACACATTTATTTTTATGAAAATTAGACTTACATTGACTGGAGTCTTCTTGCTATGTGCATGTTAGACTCAAAAAAAACGACATTTTCCATGGTTTTGCCTTTAATAATACAGACCAAGCTCTTTTATAGCTTCATGTTGAAGGACATCTTTATTTAAGACGTTGGTCATAACCTGGAAGAACATATTTAAACTCTTTTTTTTTTTTTGAGTCTGCTGAACAATTAGGCATCAAATCTCATGTGCTGGCTGATATGAATGTGTGCCTGGCTGTGGTCAGCCGTATTTAACAAACTCCCCGGCACTCTCCCACAATGGGATTTGTGTGCAAGCACAGGAGACTGAGATATGAGCTCATAAGAGATTAAAGTTTAGTATATTTGATTGTTTCGCTTGTGTGGTGGGACTTCAACAATGGGTTTGGCTAGATGAGTTCAGTCTGAATTAGCCCTAGTGGGAGGGAGGGGGACTTTAAAAGGGGGCTGCAGCTAATCCCAGGATATTGAGCAGGATTCCTAGGATGAGGCTGGGGTCCTTTGCTTTCCCAAGTGTGACGATGGGGAGTATGGGGGGATGAGGGGAGGATTTGGGGTCTCTTTTTCTCTTCTGTCCCCATTGTGAGGAAAGTTTCACAGTTTAGGGGCACAGTGTCTGGGAATCCCTGTCCACTGAAGTGAGTCTTTTTTTGGGGGGAAATGGTCAGGCGGTGCTGGCCTCGGAGGATTAGGCCCACTGGGATAATCAGGATCAGTTCACAGTGTCCCTGGAGGGGGTCTTAGTCTGTGTCCACCAAAGTAGGAGCAAGGACGCCACTGTCCTGTGCAGTTGTTGGCTGCTTAGGTGCCACTAGTACACTAATGACTGAATTTTCTTCTCTTCTTTACTTTTCTTGTCTTATTTATTTTGATTTGGAAAAACACTGTTTCATTCCTTGGTTCACACAAAGATTTATTGTGTCATGTGTATTCTTCTTCAAATACTCACCTTTATGGTGGGTGCATGGCACCTGGATCATCAAACTCAGCTTGTATGCTAAACTAAAACTGTTCTTGTGATCTCCTGTGTACCCTGCAACCACACAATGGGTTCCACGTGTTCGATGCACTGAATACAATAGAGAATCGGAAGGGCAGAAATTGACATCCTGTCACTTCCTGTGATTGGACTTTCATATGTTATTTTTCTTTGGAACATTTGAGTCACATACCAGTGCCACTACCAAAAGAAGCTGTTAAAATGAAAGGTCCCACGTTGTTGGTCACATCTGCTTTTCATATTTGCCCATTTACTCTTTTTATACCCTCTGAAACAAACAGGTCAAACAAAAGCCCAGGAAATGGGTGGAACTGATCGAGACTGTCACTGAGCCCACATGATAAAGGGAACATTGACGCAAACGGATACCCAGGTGGTGCAACCTTTCTTCTTTCATATATCAGGAAGAAAATACCTTTTTGCCTGGCACCATTGGTTCCCTTTTGTTTTGATGTGAACCTTTCACACATTCAATCGCGCATGAATTTGGCGAAATATCTCATTTTCCGCAGCGCTGTTAATAATTCAATTTTCTCAGCAGACAGCAGCCTTTGTTGTTTGAATCTGTCATCCTTGACCATATTTACAGTAAAGCCCTCTGCAAATGTTACTTGTCTTGTGTTGTTACCAGGAAACGGGCGCTAACAACAGCAAGTATGCGGGGTTGCTGGTGAGCTACACCGCCACGCGCACGGACCGAGCAGTTCGCTGCACAAAGGCCAACAAATAAGCGCTTTCATATCTGCCCTCCCCCTTCTCTTTAGGACAGTTGAGGGGTTGAATGGAAAGAAGGGATGCAGGCATGTGGGTTGTGGGGGTTGTGGTGGTGGGGGGTGGGGGGTCACTGGGAGTATAGGGAAACCAGTGTTAGAATCATGATGTTGGATTTCATGGCCCTGTGTTCATCCTCTTTCTTTATTCCATGCTCTGGTTGCATGTCTGTCATGATGGAATGGAGTTGTCTCTGAAGCCTTCCTTAGCTGGTTTAGATCTCTGTTACCATTCAGCTGCCAATGTTTTTAGTCATAACTAGGTTTAAACCTAAAGAGGTCAACTGTTCCTCTAAATTGCACTCTTATGGTGATAATGCTTACAACAGCACTTTTTACAGTTGAAATTAAAATGCATAATTTGCAATAACAGTAATTTCAGCACACACCATAACACCTGGATTCACATGCATCTTTACTGTCCACTTGCTATCTGGTCATGCTGCTTTCCTTTTGATTTTCTCTCCCTCACTCTTGTTAAGAGAGGCGATGGGTGATGTGTTCGATACCTATTCCAGAAAGTATGCCAATGTCATTCCCACTACAGCTATATCCATCCATTCATTCCCCCATATTTTGCTATAATTAAATGATATATAGGTTTAAAAACCTTCTTACCCTTCTATGTTGACTGCTTATTTCGATCGTGTTATTTGTTACAACACACAACAGACACCCAATAAACATGATAACCTGGTTGAAAACACTGTCTCGTGCAGGTGCACTACCTGTTGTTGACTTTAGCCTTTGGACGTCGCAGAGGGTGCTAAGCAAAATCTGTGGCGTAATTCCACACAAGCATATAGCATCCTGCAGGAATGGTGGAACAATATAAGCAGAGATGGCAGCATTCTATTACTCTTATGCTCTCTTGGCAGACACTCTGTCTCAATAGACCCAACTGCTGTCAAATAGTGCACTCCATGCAGCAGTGGAAAAAAAAGGCTTCATTCTCCCCTAACACACCACATATATTCTTCTCAGACTAGACCCAGTTACTGTGTGGTGTCACACTCGGAACTCAAAACTTTCCACTTTTCTGCCAGTACTTTTTTCCAACTTTAGAAATCATCACAATTACAGGATTATACCTATATTTAAATTACATTTGTTATATTCATTATTGATGTATGTGGACAGTGGCAGTTTTTTTAAGACCTGCTTATTCGCTGTCAATTAAGAGTTATACCTCATCATTTCAGCCTTTAATTGTTGTTCCTCCTCTCTGTGCCTTTCTCATTTCTTTATTGATCATTTTTAAGCTGTCTTATGTCTTATGCTGTCTCTTTTGCTTGTACAAACATGAATAATGGAAAAAATAGCTAATGGTAATAACCATAAATACCATGTATTACTTGAATCTCCACAGTAACTAATGGAGCATTGATGTTTGTTGGTGTGTAACTGTAATGGGATTGCATGACTTACAGTAATGGCTTTCGATATTCCACTCCAGGGAAGTAATGGGATTACTTATTCTATTTTGTGTCATGTTACTCTAATATTTCTAATCACCACAGAACACATAACGGCTGCTTTCTTCCCTCCTAGCCTGAGATCCAAAATGTATTAATCCATGCTGTATGTTTTGCACTTTGCCTCCATCAGGAATTGCCTTCTATAGGCAGTAGCAGATGCTACGGTCCATCCTATATTAGCAGAGTTGGTGCACCATTTCCATCTTTTCCCCCATACTGGATGGTGTGGAGTGCAGCAGCTTCAGCGTTGGCTGGTCTGCGATGCACATCTGCCGCACTCCCGCTTTATTAATGGGATTCAGGAGCTCATCTGAGTGTTACGATAATGGAACAATGGAGAAGCCCGCTTTGACAATCCTTCATGTCTGAGATGCTACAATTGATCACCAATTCAATTGCTAACTGTAGAAAATTGAATTTCTAGCCCTAACATTGTTCGTTAACCATGGTGCCGATGAGATGACCATCCAGATTAATGATAATGGAAGTCTGAGATGGCTTCTGAGACAGCCCGTGCATTTGATTAGCTCCAGACAGCTGTGGAGACAAAGAGAAGCAGTCAGATTCCGTGTGGAAGTACTTAATGAAAACCCTGCATGGAAGGTAATTGGGAAATGTTTTTCGGACTGCACACTTCTCAACTTACTGTATTCAATCTTCGAAATTCTCTCGGAGGTTTTCACCTTTGCTTTCATAAGCACAGTGTGGGCTCATTTGCTCCAATTAAATATCGTCTTTTCCTTATTTGAAGTAAAGGACTTGACGCTCTACAAGAAGGAAAAACGATCTAATTAATCTATTTTTTACTGACGTTTAACCAACCTTGGTGCAGACAAAGAAAAACAACGCGCTCATCGTTGTCACTCTCTTCCATTTGATTCCGCTGTCATTTTGTGCAGAAGACAAAAACACCAGTGAGTCATGGTCTTGACGGTTTCATCGTGTCACCCTGACAGTCCCACTCTTGTTTCTCATCGGTGACTGTTCTCTTCTGCTGTCGCTGAGGCATCCAGTCAACAAATATTCCCAGATCATGACGAGACTGACGTATTGAGGCTGTTGATATGGTAATTTTATTTTATTTTATTTTTTTTTTATCACCTCCATTAAAAAGGTGGAGGAGGACTTTGGTTGCAGACTATGGGCAGCTGGAAAGAATCAAGTCATTTTTGTGCGGTTTGCGTACAGTGGCAGTGCCGTGAAACCCTCCGGATCGGACTTTCTTTGTGCCGATTAATTACGCATCAGTGATTAGAGCGCGCTAGCGAAATCCTTTAAGCTGAATCTGTGTTGTCTTCCTCAAAGTCAACTTATTTCCAAGGATAACCACCCTTGTAAATCTGCGCTAAACTGGCAGACAAAGCCCCAGTCAGCACTCCTGAGCGGCAGACACATGTGGTATGCAGCGCGCTCGCTCTGCGTAATGAGAACAAACGCCGCTCAGATGAAGTTGGACACGTTCCTCTGTTGACCAGCCATCGATTTGGAATGCCTGAAGACCAGCAAGCCGTCATCCGTCCGCGCTAACGTGGACCACACTGTCCATTGTTGCCGTTTTCTTTTTTTTTTTTTTTTCTTACCCGGTCCGGGTCAAATCTTCTTTTTGTTCCTGCTCACCTGCTGCAGCCTCTTGACCGCGTCCATACTTCCTTGTAATTAAATCAGAATAGATGTTAGGCCGCTACCCTGAGTTTGTGAATAGTCGGAGCGGTCAGATGTATTAGAAACAATTATATTCAGGGTGCAAATGGCAACCAAGGCTAATTTCCTGGCTGAGAACGCTGTTATAACCCCCCCCCCTTTAGCGTGCGTTTTAATTGACCTTTCTAAAATCCCCCCTGAAAACAGGAGTTAATTAGGACACTAACAGGAGGAGTCGAAGGCAAGACGTTTGCTTTTCGTTTAAACTGAAAAGCACAAAAGTGTTTGCATCCGCACTTCATTACTTTTTCAATGCGCTGTTGAAGTGCTTGTTTTGGACTCTGTAGTTCTAGAATTATTCACTTACACTGAGCAATATTATTAACCGGTAACCCCAACAGAAGCTCTTTGTGAGGTTAAACCTGCTTCTAATTAACACAGGATGAATTTGAAACGGGAATTATTCTGTGAAAAGGATGTTGTTAATGAGGTGTGTGAATCGAATGAAAGAGGAAAGCGCGTGGCCTCCCCTGCTGGAGAAAGGTTAATGGCTGTATAGAGCAGATCAGGGGTGTCTTTCCTCCGGCTGCTCTCTGGGTCCTGATCCGGAGGGCCTTCCTGCTTGTTTGATTTTGTTTTGCATGCAGCCACATCATTTTCAAGCACTCCGCATCCAATTATATGGGTTTGTAAAATTACACTGCACCTTTTAAGATGCATTTCAGTTGCTGATGGGGATACAGCAGAATACAGCGACCAATATAAACAGTTTCACTGTATTTCTAGAATCTCAATCCTGACTTGAATCCAATTTTCTTTCAATTTTTTATTTATTTTTGTTTTTTTAAACATCTCCCCGTCCAGCCCCGGCTTTTATTTAACTTGCAGCGAGTACAGAAGTCGTCTCAGGATAAGCCACAACACTGGCTCTAGAGCCAGCATCCACTGTATGTTAATTCTTTTTCCAGACGTCGCTCTGTCTCTGGCTGGCACTCTTGTTAGAGATGTGGGCCGGATGGATAGGCTTCAGCAGTACAGCAGTACTAGTGAGCCTGTTAGGGTTGGGTGCAGAATGTAAAAGGATTAGAGTCAATATGTGAATGTTTTTGACAGTTTAAGTCGTTTTTTTTTTTTTTGTCATGCCTGTGTGTATTTTATTGGTAATCTTATTGCTAACAATGATCTTCTCTAGTTATTTGATTCAATATGAATGAGATGAGATTTGATGAGTGACAAGGGGAGGTGTGGTTTATCTTTGTTAGTGTCTGTGTCCCATTTCCACTTTAATCGAGCATTATCTTCAAGACTGTTAATGACTTTCTAATGACGCCCAGCTGTAATTTCTGTTTAATACTAATGAGCAAATATTATAATGAAAATTTGTAGTAAAAATGATGTTTTTGACATGCGAGAGCAGCTCAAAGCTTTTCTTTCAAAGAAATCAACCCCACATTAAAAATCAGTGACTTATAATCTTTTGATGAAAAATTAAATGCAGCAGGAATTCACATCTGTTTCTCTTTGAAGACGGTCTATAAAACTAGTCTTTTGACTACACAAGTGCAAAACGTCATAACTATTATAAAATGCTGTGTGTAAACTGCTAAAAAAAGCTCAAGATTTCAACAGCTCTCACATTTTCCTTTTTCTTTTTTCCTTTTTACTTTTGAGAAGGTTAACAAGCTATCACATAAGCTTCCACACCCTAAAGGAGAAAATCTTCTCGAAAAGAGTTCACAAAAAACATGAACCAAGCTGTGGGAGGTGTGAGGACGTGACTATAGTAGTGCAGGTTTCAAACTTCATACTGACCAAGAGGAAGAAGAAGAAAGCAACAGAGGTGCCGATTTCTGTTCTTCCCTATTTTCCTGATGGCGAGATGGATTCTGCAGTGGCCATTAATGAGAAAACTTATATCACGGTTCATATATCAACCTTGTCTCCTTCCACTGCATTAATTCCACATTGCTGATGAAGTTGCCGCAGTCACACATTTTAATGGATGCTCACTATCACAACTTTGTTCATTTCAGCCCATCACACTCCCTAGTCATGCCGCTTGATTTTAATTGTCCCTGACTCTCAGATGGAACTGAACGCAGACAAGGCGCAGGGATATCATTCTTCATTTCAAACAATATAGAGCCACTGGGGTGTAGTTTTCATTTAGCTTAGATTAAGGCCAGATGTCGTAGGCATGACAGAAAGTTTTTTTTTTTCTCTCACTAATTTACTAATGCAATTTGACACCTACGGATTTATTTGAAAGAAATATGAGGGTGCCATCACACAAAGTACAGCTGTTTTTGTGGTGCAAATATGAACCCAGTACATGCATACAAGTACAAACAGGGCTCCCTCGCTGCAAGCCTCACGGAACGTTCAAGGCTTTTCGGCACACGGTCGTTTTAAAGAACACGTTTGTCATCTCAGAGGTCGCCTTGCAGTACTTCTGACTGAAGTCTTTTCCGCACGCTGAAATGTCGTGCCTAAAAGAAGCCACAAAGTTGGAGGGTATAAGTGTAAAGCGCCGCACCACTTCCTGCCTTTGCCTCCTGTCCAGCTGGCTTTGATCGCTGCGATGAGGCCAGGTACACTTTTCACTCCAGCTTTTTATTGTTGGCAGAACACTTGCCTGTTTTAGGAAAAATCCACTCTCTGTGTGTTCTCGGGGTTCGGTGCAGCTGAGGTTTCAGTTGCATCTTGGCCCACCTCTTCATCAACCCCTCTGCAAACCAAAATAGACTCTGTAATTTTGTCCCAGCCGCTCCGGCAAGAATGTAAATAAAGAACAAAAGTTGCCTGTTCTACACTATCAGAGTGCCTCCTCGGGAATAGAAGTGTTTTTTAATGCTGATCCTGCTGCGGGCTTGACCCTGACCGTTTCTCTCCACTCCATTTTCTGAAGCAACAGTGCGGGGCAGTGCGCCATAGTGTCTGTGCTGCCCTTATCTTGCACTGGCAGATGCTGGGTCTCCCCACAGTCTGGATTTCTGCCTGCGCCTGAGCTCCAGTGGGCTGGCTGCTTCTCATCTGCGTGACCATCTCCCATAATCAGCTTCAGACTAATTAACTTAAGTTTGTCTTTTTTCGCCCTCATAAGTGAAGTCTACCTCCTGAATTTGTCAGTTGTAGGAAGCGTAAATTAAAAAGGCATCATCCAATAAAATTTTGTGGACAAATGATGTTAATTATTATCTAGGGTTTATGGTGCATGGTACAGGTCCCAGTCTGCCTCTAAGTATTTGATAACCATTTGGTTATGCATTCTGAGTGCCATTTTGTAGGCTGAGGCTAATGAAGCTTATCCGCTAAAATGAAGCTCGACTGTAAAATGGCCTCATCAGGTACATCCTGACATAATCGCAGCATTAACGCCTTCACTTGGTTGCTCTCGCACTCACATTTTTAATACCATCACAACCAGTAGCCACCTAATTAACAGGGATGTAAATAATAATGTAAAAATACGGTAGCATCTGGATTATAGTTCCTTGTTTGTCAGTTTCATTATCATTAAGCCATTTCCCCATTTTCACTCCATTATTTTCCCGTTTATGTAATGCTACATATGATGCATACTTTAATTTTAAAACCTAAAATGCAAAAGATTGAAAAAGCCTTTCTTTTTTCTGCATCCTTTAAAGATTGTGCCAATATTAAGCCACTTTAACAAAGACATGGTAATCAATGCAAATGTTTCACACTGATACTAGAGCGCGTGTGTCAATAATGTACAAACATTATTGTGTGCTCACATCCGAGGTCACCAGTTTTAACAAAATAACTTAAAATAACTTACCATAACATGATTTCTGTAGCTTTTGTGAAGAAATATTACATTTTTTGGGCCTCTTAAATGATTGACTTTGAAATAATCTGCGGTTAAATTGCAGAATATTAGTAATCAGCAATCGCAATTCAGAAATGGCCCTGATAAATTATTTTCATTTTGAATGCATTATAAATGGAAAGATAACTGAGAAATGGTGGTTGAATAGGTGCAGCACCAGAACTCGAAAGGCAGGCTAGCACACGTTTAATATCGAGATGGCACTTCAAGCTTGTAGTGCTTTGGTGAAATGAAAACCTCTTCCACCAGTAATCGAGCAAATCTTGTATTTATTGTTAGCACTTTGTTTTTCTTGTACTCCACCCCGGTGAGTGGAGCAGTGGGTTCTTCATGTTTCTTCGTTCCATATCTCTTGACTCTTCTAGTCTCCCCTCCGTAGTCTCCCCTCCGTAGTCTCCCCTCCGCAGTAGTCCCCCACTCATCAGGTACAACAATCACCTGTGAGGTTGTGCATGCATTAATTGTATTTTTTTTTTTTATATGATCAATTGATTCTTTAGAAAACTGAGTGACATTGCAAATTAGTGTGGAATATTTCTTAATTCTGGTTCCAAATCTATTAAAGCATCCTGCATATATAACAGTTAATCACATCCACGATCCTGCTTAGAAACAGCCGGTGCAGATGAAAACATAATTTGGGTCATTAGTTGCTTTAAACACAGTCAGCTGCTCAGAACTCAAGGCTCTCTTCAGAAGACATGTGGTAGAGTGAACTTAAGAAGACCTTGATTTGACCTGATATCAGCTATCAGTGAGACTTGAACATCATGTGTCATTCAGAATGGGAAACGGCATAAATTTAGCACTGTTTCAGGATTAAAAGCAACTTTTGTTAGAATCCATACGTAATCCTTCCAGGTCAGGCCGGAGTTAGAGGCCAAGGTTTTGTCAAAAGCAATTTCATTTTTCTCCCACCAAGCGCTTTTGTCTCTGGTTGTCAGACTTAACGATAAATTTTTTTTAGTTAATTTCTACCTTCATTGTTGTTTTGGAAACATTAATGCCATTTCTGATGATGTCAGAGGAGTAAGATCCAAGTTTCTGGATATGCGCTCCATAGACATCCATATTAGGTGATTTGGAAACTCTAAATTGCCTCTAGATATAACTGCACGAGTGAAAATGTGTATGTACCCTGCAACCAACTGATAAACGGTCCAGGATGCATTTCTGCCTCCTGCCTGATGAGCTCTGGGATCGGCTTATTACCCAGAAACCCCTGTGACTCTGAGGAAAACATGGTGGTTAACAGAAAAGGAAAATCAGGCCTAAGTCGTTTGCATGATTTCATAATTGAAGCGCCGTAGGAAACCTAAAGAGGATTCCAGACAGACAGACCGACAGAGTGAGAGGGTTACACGCAGGAAACGGCAGACACGGGCCTCATCAACAAGGAGGGGGCAGAAGAAAGAGAGGAAGTGTTGAATCCAAACGTGAGAAGGACAAACCCTGGGGGGCCTATAAACAAACCCGCTAAGCTGTACTGAAACCACATTCTTATTTTCTTCACTATATTCTAATTTTCATTGTTCAATTAAAACAGGAGCTTAAATCCAGATACATAATCACATTTTAATTAGCACAGCAACTTTGATTTGGTAAAATCGAACATGTAGGTATGTCTTTCAGCCTCAGAGCAGTGTCACTGATGCTTGCTTTCAAATGTGTTGGATGTTTTTTTTTTTTTTTTCTAAACTGTTCTACAGACCATGGCAGTGTGTGTATCAAGCTCTTGAAGAGCACTAAAGACACAGATGTTACTCCATGAGTGTCAATTCAGAATATCCGTGAGCGACTTTGCCGTTGCTGCGCGGAGGCCCTTCCTGCGTTTTACACAAAAGAGCGTCTTCAAAAAGAAGACCTTCGGCTAATCTGAACGTGTTTATTTACGACGAGCAGCGCGGCAGCCCCATAATGGAGCACCCGGAGTTTGATTTTTTTTTTATTTTGATATGTCGTAAACTGACATTCCGCAATCAAAGAGACATGATGAGAACCACAGCAGCTTTAGATAGAATGTAATCTTTTGCAGATGTGACAAGCGGAGCTTAACAAACAACCATATAAAGTAGCTGTAACATCATTTCCTGGGTTGTAATAAGCTCCATGATGTCATCCGCTGCTCTTATTTTAAGCAATTTAACCCTGCATTGTCTCTGTGATTTGTAAACACGTTTCTTTTTCTTCTTTAGGCTAGCTGAAAGTGCCTTTTAAATTCGGGTTCACTTTGTTGTAAGCGCAACTTCTAACCATGTCATCGCTCCCTCTTGACCACTCCACCGCTTGGTCGAGTTGGTGCTCCGTCCTAACTGTGCAGTAACCACGCCTCGCCGACATTAAAAACCAATGCAAACCTGCTGGAGGACATTTTGTTTTAGAGAAAGCGTCTAACGCGGACTGCCCGATGCGGTGATCCAGTCGATGCTTCAACTGTTTATTCTGCTGATTGACCCTGGCGCCGTTTTCTGGAGTCTTGTTACAGCCACTGGCATTTTTAAAACATTTTTGTCCCCACAACAAACATTAAAATTCAAGGCTGATTTTCGCCTTGTGGGCTTCAGTTTTGGATGCTTCAGTTTTGGATGCTTCAGTTTCGGATGCCTAATGCGCTGAAAAGAAAAGTAGCATTAACACCCACTGCACTCCAATTGTCACCTTCAAGTCGATGTGCAGAGACTTTTATTGTCTCATTCTGCTGTCAGTCGAGCACCTGAGGTTGTTTTGACCCAAGACATTGTCTGTATAGATTGTAAGGGTATATTTTTTTTCACACTGATAACTATGTCAGCAAAATGGATTCTTCTGCTTTTACTAAACCTCTCCATTAATGCAATCCAGATGGTCACGCAGTTCACCTTCACAGCATTTAACATTCTGGATATGTAAGATAAAGCATGCTCTGGCAGGTCCACATTAACTTTCACCACCAGTGTGTGTGTGTGTGTGTGTGTGTGTGTGTGTGTGTGTGTGTGTGTGTGTGTGTGTGTGTGTGTGTGTGTGTGTGTGTGTGTGTGTGTGTGTGTGTGTGTGTGTGTGTGTGTGTGTGTGTGTGTGTGTGTGTGTGTGTACTAACACACACACCTTCTTGCAACCCAGTACAAGAAACACGGGCCGCTGCAATAAAACGTTTCAATCAATCACCCTTGAAAAAAAGATTTCCATTTTCCAAGGATTTCTTTACGTGGCGTAGATGTATTTGGGCATTTACATTCGGCTCACACTTGGTTTGAGATGTGAGCTCAAACGGTCATTGAAATGACAAATTTCACGAAGCTTAGATCCAATGGCATTAATATTTCATCTGCGCTCTGTCAAATACACATTAAAAATGCTCAAATGAACTGCACCTCAGGACAGGACCAGGAGTCCTGGATACGAGCGGGCATACCGGATCACCGGCTGCGGATTTTTTGTATAAATGAAACAAAGTGCGGCTTCATTCCAGAAATGCCTAATCGTCATCAGGCCGTACGTTTCTGGGCGTGCCGGTCCGACGTGCGGGGGGGGACAGACGGCGGCTTTGTACCATTAAGGAGTCAGAAGATGACCCCAACACGGAGCACCTGTCCGTGAACGGATGGGCCGCTCTCTGTGTTTTTGCCTTTTGGTGGATTTGGCATTAACCCCACTGTCACGTCCCCTCGCCTCACCTTTCACCCCGGCCCAAAGACACACGCGACCTGCCAGATCCACTCTGTCATCGCAGGATTAATTAAAACACTGCACAGCAAAGCCACTGGATCCCTTTGGGGACGTGGCGTATGCACGGTTGATGCATGCACGCACGCACGCACAGACAGTGACATAGTGCCAAGTCGTTGTGTTAAGTCACCTCGGGGGACAAATAACCAAATGATGACCTCCAGTGATGGATGGTCACATCTCACCGCGGTATCTCCCGGTTTTATTGGTTTGTGCATTGGCCATATGTGTAATGTCACATATTATTTCTGCCCGACTAAGTGGATTTGCCCAAAACTATGACCATCTGGCTTCATGCTTCTGTCTAGCTTTTCTGCGGGTGACAATTACGCAATCAGAAGTTCCGAATTAGCGTTTCTCATTGTGCTTAATTCATGCCCCTCGCAAATGGCACACCCTTCATTTAAAGGCACTCAACTGAATTTAGGAGAAAACAGAGGTTACTTATTTATCCAGGGACGGGGACAAAAGACGGGAGACATTCAAGATGAATTCTCTTGTCCTGTCTCTGATCCCTGGCTATCAACATAATTTGATTAGTGACCTGGTAACCGCCTCTGTGTGGGACCTCTTCATTCAAGTCCATCGGGGTTCCTGGGGCAAAAGTCTGTGTTCCAGGGCCCAACCCCCCTCTTCCATTCTATTGCGACCCTGCCCTTGTGTCATGTATACACACAACCAGACGACTGGATGATTAATGGCCAAACTCGTGGGGCCATTGACAACTTGTGGTGACTCTACACAAAAGCCACCTTGGCCACATTAGCACCAGTATAGTTTTATTCTGCTGGAACAGGGACTCTGTGGTGGGTATGGCCTGAGCAATTTTCTCAGCCTACATTTTCTGGTTTCCTGTGAATTCATTAACACACTACGTCTATAAATATATCAATGTCTTTTATGTCAGTTGTGTCTCCACCTAATAATAACCCACCGTAATTAGAAAATTAAGAATGAGCCTGCCAGCATTCCCAGCAGTCTGATTTTTTTTTTTTTTTTTAACTCAAAACTCTTCTTCCTAAGTTTTTGTTAAAGTAAAATGTCTTCATACTTGAATGGATAATTAATTGGTAGCCTTAAAACACAATGTTTCGTCAACCCTTTTTTAAAAAAAAAATCAGGGCTAACACAGAGTAGTCTTTGTTTAACAGGTCGATATATGTCTGGATCTCTTTGTCGACTGTGATTCATTTTCTCCAATTAAAACAGCTGCCAAGCTGAGATCAAATACATGCACGTCTTTAAATTTAAAGCCTGTTCAGATGTATTTACCTTTTACAGGAACGCAGCGAACTGTGAATTCATAAGCCCCGGTTGCTGTCTTCCTCCTCTCCAGTATCTCGCTTTCACTAGATATCACCTTGATGAAGAATCGTTGTTAATGACATCTGCAGCGGGGTGTAACCTTTAGCGCTCCTGCCTCCGACAAGACATTTTTATTTCAGCTCTTCACCTCGCCGTAAATGACTTCCTCGAATTCACAATTAACATCCACACATAGTGAGTGCCAGAAGCTGACGCTGCTGCATTTGGCAGATGTGCATGCTGTGCGGGGCGGTTAAGTGAGCTTTTGGTCTGATTTTGAAGCGTTTTAACGCTGCTGTTGACGTTCGTGTATAAATCTACATTTTGTGCCACACTTCACTTCGTAAATGTCTTAATGCTGCGTGTTTTTATTTCAGCTGCACATGTGAAATTATCTTTGAGAGCTGTGACAGCCTTGTGTGTTAAACATCAAAGACCCTTTTTCATAATGAATGTGTTTAAATCTAGTATTATAAATTGCGTGATGCTTATTGCATTTCATGGATTACTGATAATTATACTGGTATGTTGGGATTTCTAAGAATCCGGTCTAACAAGTGGAACTTTAGATATATTGCAACGCCAGATGTCCGTTTAAGCTCCGTGTCACAGGGTCAGTACAGGCACACATCACCCTGTTAACTTGAGCAGGTTTTAAGCAGCAGATATCTCTGGATTACAGTGGCTTAGATTCTTTGACCTGTCCCTCCTACCAGCCAGAGTATCTTGTGATTAAAGCAGATTCCAGCGACTTTTCTTCAAAACAAATAAATAATTGTAGCCCTGCCGCTCTGTCCTGTACTTGGGTTCAGATTGTCCGTTCCTCTCTCTCTCTCTCTTTCTCGGTACTTTGCAGCCCGCGATGGGGGCGAAATGAGTTATGGGAGCCGTGTGGTAATCGTGTGGCTACACATCATCATTACACCACAGTGACAGCAGCTTTTAATTAATCCCCCATCCCACCCTGCGCATGGCAAACTTTTGACTCCTAACCTTCTGTGTGTGGTCTCGTGTACAGCAGCCTCTGTACCCATTGCACTGTGTGCATAACCTGCATAGCTTCAGGGTAAAAAAAAAGACAAAAAAATCCCCCATTCTGGAGTGCAGAAGACAGCCCTGTAACTGAGCTCACATGCTTAACCTCAACGATAACAACTCCGCTGTCTCCATTAGTTTGGAATGTCTGAAAGTGAAACTGTGAATCCAGATCACGCTGCGGTGGTTAGGTGGTTTCAGACAGCAGAATATTGAGAACTTGAAGCCCTGTGTTCTCCGTCTAACACCTTGATGGATGGTGACAGGTTGTATTTATAATCCTAAAATCGCGCTGATGCTGCCAAATTGCTCACCTCTTAGTGACAAACCCAAATACCGCCTAATACCTAAGCCCATATCCTCGGAACATCGGGGTAAAACAAAGTCGGAGTCGGAAAACACAATAAATCAGAAGACGTTTTTATTTACTTCTTGTTTATTTGATGCAAGAAGACTTTCAGACAGATGGAGCATTTTCCATCATTACCAATGGGCTGGTTAAGAGAGATACCTCCGAGTGTTCGTGTTTTTCCTTCCAAGAGATCAACAAAATAAGTCGGGAGCACTCAGGCAGCTTGTTCAGTTTGTTATTCAGTGTGACTTGGATGTAGTAAGCATTAGTTTAGCAAAGTGAGCTGAAGTTGTCTGTGATTAGGCTGTCAACATCTGAAAATAATGAGGTGCAGACAGAACCACATTGGCATGCAAATACTGTACTGACATTTAAAGCTGGCTTAACATTAATGAGAGAAAAGAATAGCTTGAAAGAAAGCTTCGGTTGCCCTCTGCAAGGCTGCAGTTCTGCTGGAGGAAATTGAAAGTGGGCCCTCAAAAAGCGATTAACCAATAATGTGGCAAGCCCTTAACACACAGGAGGGTTAAAATGGCCAACACACATGCACACACACACTCTGCTGAGGTCCAAACCGAGGGAAAGGTGACTTAAATGACTTTGAATGCGGCGCAGCCGTCGGTGCCAGAGGCAGGAATAAGTAGTTCCGAAACTGCTGATCTACTGACGTTTTTAAACACAATCATTCGAAGGAAAGGAAATATCCAGCGAGAAAGCGCTTTGCTGTCTGGCTGATGCCAGAGGTCAGGGGGAAAATGGACAGCACTGACAATAAAACCGCGCAATGGTCTTTCAAACAACCACTTATTCCGACTTGTTAGAGCTCGAAGAGGATTTGAAACGCAGCTGCGGAAGATCCGGACACCCAGACCCGCTCCTGAAAACCGAGCCTGCACTTTACTCACCCTCCATCTGCATCTCTGACCTCACGGACACGCGCGTCCCACCGTCGATTCATTTCTGAAGTGATGTTGATCTCATAAAGGGCATCGGGAGATGTATGGCTCCTTAAAACATCATTTAAAGCATTTAATGGGAGACGGGGATTAATGGCTGCCATAGAGCAGAGTCAATTATATGGATATTTTTATAACTTATTGTTTTTCATAATTCATCGTGGAATGGAAGAGAAACATCGTCCCTTATGCACTTTTGTTTTGGTTTGCCCCAATTTAATGAGAATATTGACTGTTTTGTGGTATATAATAAGCTTTTGTCTTCATAGTGATATAGATATGTTGTTACATATCAGACGCTGCGCGGTGTTGCTGTCTCGATGGTGGCGGCTCTTGTTAATTTGTATTAATGTCACATAATTTAGAGCTACGATGGATGTATATGCACGCCTTGTGCTCTCAGGCAAAAAATTGGATTCATTAAGAAGACAGAGGAGATAGCGAGAGTTTTTGGCCCCCTGGTTTCAGGTCACTGAATAATGTGAAGAGATGGAGAGGGTCTCGGCCCGGAGGATGGTGGTGGGGGGGGGGGTCGGTCAGAGACGGAGCGGAGAGGACAACACCCCGAAACACGAACGCATCACTCACACTGACACGTCTCTCACCGGACACAACATTTTCAGCCCCTCTGCTGCCTGACAGTGAGAGCAGAATGTGCATATGACCGAGTGACAAAGTCACAAGACGGTCTTGGGACAATAGCGGGGAGGAGGGGGGGTGATGGCTTCAGGTTATTCTGCATATCTGTGTTAATTAGTCTTTTAATGTGGCCGTGAAAGTGTGTGCAAACATAATGTCGGTTAAAATCGCACTCGCTTGAAGAAAACTCAGAGTGCTGACTCACTCGGGGCTAACAATCAGTTCACTGTTCAAGAATAAAAAAGGAACACCTACTTTTGATTTGTATCCTCAAACTGTCATTATTTATATTCTCTATCATACTCAGGCCTGCAGACCTGATGGAAAGCCCTCAAAAGCTTGGCAGTATGCACATGACTCACATTTAAACTGTGTATAAAAATGTGCTAGTCAGGAAAAATGTTTAATAATTACAACCAAAGATGTTGAATATTAGTGTCAAAAAAGGAATTTTAAATGAAGAAAGTACATGGATACTCTGATTCTTTAGGGAGACCAGCACGCTACTAAGGTTTGTAGATTTTGAATGTTGAACTGTGATATATATTTAAAACAGGTGAAGATATTCCCCATCATTGTGATGCAGGACCATGATGTGGTCAACTCTTGTATTTGTTAGGCAAATTAAGATGTAGTTAAACCCCCATTTCTTAAATGTGGTTTTGATTCCCAGATGTCTTTCGACGCTAAAACTGCAGAAAAGATCTGTCCTGAGTTGCGCTGATTTGATAAGCGTTCATTTTTCATCACTTGAAATCCTTGACCTGGGTCTGACCGACCTTACCTCACTGACCTATAATCAGTCATAGGTCACGTGTCCCGTGCTTTTTGATCCTACTAATGGTGCTGACTGAGGACAACCATGCAGGGCTACTGGCCGTAGTGAGGTCATCCAGAGGTGCTTTGATACAAGCATCTATAGGAATGCAAATGTGACCGGCTGCATGGCCACTAGATTACAATAGGGCTAACAGCAGCCTGGGGCAGACACTGCAGCTGCCTTCATTAGTTTCATTCTCCGCTTGCATAAAAGACAAACATAATTAGATTCTGTATGTGTCACACAGGAGACAAATTCGTGTCACTGCTTATGTTGTTCAAAGGCTAGTCTGAGAACATGAGAATGATTAAGGAATTGAGTAAAGGCACAGATGGGTCAGGGGTCGTGAGTGATAAGTGAGGTCACGCAGGGCCTGTCTGTCTGCGTCATTAATTTTACCCCAAGCTTGGGTTCGGCAGAAATCCACTTAGTCGCTGTGGTTGATGTACGATTTTTAGTGAAACTAACAATAGCAAGCTTCTTTTAGCATTCGGCTAAACTGTAATTTGTCACAGAGTTGAGAAAAATGTGAGAGCGGCTTGTGAATGGTTCAAATTGTAAAGTCAGCCACTTCAGCCACAACAAAAGTGTGCCAAAGCAACCCTGACGCTACAAAGTGACAACTTCTCAAGAAGTGAACAGTGATCTCATGAACGTTAGAGACTCTAAATGAATAAATGTGCTCTAGCTCTGAACTGTAGTACCTTCGATGCAGAAAAACATCCTCATCACCAAACATCCGCACAAAGACACATATTGGCACAGGATAAAGAGCAAGAGGGGCGTTCAGTGTAGAGCTTAAAAACACTTCTACACTCGCTGCAAATCACTGGATGGATCCTCTTCCCGTTGAGCCACGGCAGCCCCCAACTCAAAATTAGTGCATTTTTATAGCCACGTATATCATATTTGGCAATAAAATGACAAAATTGCATGGTAGATTCTCAACACTGCAAAATCTGATGCAAAACTTTAATCTGGATGATTTTTACCTTTTAATAGTGGTGAGAGAAATGCCAATAATCCAAGTTATTTTCAACAACTATAAATTGAAGTCAAAGAAGGGCATTCATGTGCAACCCATTAGTACCGGGCCTTTCTAAAAGTAGTCTGTTTACTTTAATGCCATGTTAATCTGGCATATATTTAGTGAGCAGGCTTAGTGTATATTGTAGGTTTGGATAGCTTGCACAGCTTTTAGTGGCTCCCCTTACAGTAATTAAAGCTTTCAGTGTGTTAAGAGGTTAAGGGTGGTGTGTATCGGTATGCTCAATTCTACTTTCATCTAAAAAGTAATGACTAGCCTTCACAAGCTCTCAGTCGTATACGTTTGCATGTGTGGCCGATTTCCTACTTATTTTAAATCGTGTCTTTATTGAATGCTGTCCTTGGTCAGCTGTAACTCTGTCTTAAAGGCTGGAGTCACATCCCGTACAGAGACAGGCGCCACCTCACCATATGGTGACTCTTCATTAGTTTTCTGTTCCCCGGTGACACAGAATTTCATCAAGCCCCAGAGTCCAATCCCACCACAGACCTATTTCTTCTCCATTGTGACATTTCTCTCTCTGGCCAATCAGATAAGTCACACATGACTTCCCCCCACGAAAGAACAGACAGAGCCTCGAGCAGATGCCGCATAGCAGTCACAGAAAAAAGAAAACCCAAAACAAACCAACAATAACAAAAAAAAAAAAAAAAAAACTGGATGGCATAACGGGATAAAAGAAAACCATCAGAGTCACAAGTCTGAGTGGGAAAAGTTGCATTCAATGTAGATCAGATACATTTTTTTAATCCACTTTTATTTTGTAATATGACCAATATTTTTCATATTCAAGTGTGTATGAAAAAAAGTCACTGGTTTCTTAAAAAGCTAAATACAATAAGCATTGGATCAAGGCACATACAAGACTGGCCAAAGGGCATACAATGCACTTTGGTTTTAATTGTTAAGAACAGTTAACTTCAAATTCTGAAAACAATAATGTGTGTTCGGAAAATAATACAAAATAATACTCATAACAAGGACTTGTTGCCACTGTGTTGGGTCCAAAGAAAGAAGCCGCATTTTGTCTCATTGGCGTGGTCACAATGACGTACGCACAACTGGTACTAAGGACTGCTGCCATCGTCATACAGCCGTTATGGGCCTCTGCAGACACAAATCGTGGCATGTTCTCTGTGTTTGCCAGCTCTGTCTACTTTTTGTTCGAGTAGAGCGCTCCTTAAGGTCACTGTGCTTCGTTGGGCTGTTGTGCCTGCTGTGGCCTGCAGTCTAGAATCAGAAACACTGGAACCCCGCCCGGGTGCGCACGTGTGTTTCTCCTTGCAAACAGAAAAAAAACCCACACAATGAACAAAGCAAAGAATTAAAGCATGGCACCTCATCTTTAGTTATTTACTCCATACCAGGTGAAGTGAGACGTTTGGTCCAGAAAATTTGGAGATAACTACTGACTGTGCATCTGTTTTGAGGGCAACATGCTTGCTTTGCGAATTAACTCATCAGCTGTGCCTTAGTTTACATTATGTGTCTTTTTTTGCTTTTTCTTTTTTAGACAGCCACAAAGTTATAAGAATGACCTGTGCTTATACTACAAGGTTTTCTAAGGACTGATTGTTCAACACAGCAATGAAAACCCACTTTCACAGTTGACAAGTCATCATATCTCAGTAGAACACAGAGTTTCTTTTAGTTGGTCGAGAACCCTTAGCAAAGGAAATACAGTACAAATTACTACAAATCCCTAAAATATAGAATTGCAGTTAGTTACAATACCCACTGATGGTCCAGTGAAGGCCTGCAACAGGAACGGTCTCCTTCATAAAATGTCCTTAAATATAAATTATATGGCAAATGTACAGAACATTACTTCCAAAGTCTTAAAGATCCAGTGTTTTGTAAAAGTCTTGCCACTCTCTTGTAGTCCCGAACTCGTCATGAATGGCTATGCGCAGTATCATGAATGGGAATGGTCTGAATCTGGTATTCCACTGTCTCTGTAGCTTCTGTTGTTAATACTGTTCTCGTTGTGTGGGCTTTTGTATAAACTCAGGCCATTGGGGGGAAAGATGGTATGTATCACAAACTCCTCCTTGGAGACAGGCAGGTGATTTATAGGAATCATCTGAAAAGAAGTCTCTCGTATTTCCAGGATGGAGTTGTCCTTCTTAGTGCCGGCCTCAGCATAGTCATCCTTTCTCCGTCGGCCTTTGTTGTAGGTGCAGTTCCTGGAAAACAGTGAACCGTTCCTGTGGACATACCAACACACCAGCGCCAACATAATTATTGCCAAAAGAGCCACGGCGCCTCCGATGATGGCAGCCAAAGGCAGATTGGAATTTTTGTAAGGCTCTTTCTCCTGCTCTCTGTTCAAAGTCGTCGTCGGGTTGTACGATTTGTGAGAACCAGTCTCTGTCTCTATGCAAACAGGGGTCTCATCTGACAGGTAAATATTGCTGGTCTCCATGGGAACCATGCATATCCTGTAGGAAGACTCTGGCTCAAGTGCAGTCAGCAGGTATTCCCTCTTCTCCCCCTGCACAATGGTCTCAGTGATGGAGCCAAAGGCTGGGCTGTGACCCAGCTTCAGCCAGCTGAGCCGCAGGGCTGTCATGGGCTGTGATATCCTCCATGATATGTGTATTGTATCTGCGCTGCTAGACTTGACACTGATAGTGATGATCTTTCTGCCTGAAGACGTGGTGGTGCTGTGGAAATTCTTCCCAGCGTCAGGTCTGTTTACCGCGGGTCGCCTGGTCACGAACAGTGGCCACTGGGGCTGCGAGGGGCGCAAAACGTTGGAAACCGTCGTGGCTTCGTACGTGGGAATGAGTTCTGAGTCCGTGCAGTCAAACATGTCTGTCGTCAGGTCTTTAATGGCCATTCCTTTCACCTTGTCAGGACCCTGGCACATGAAGCCACGCACGTTTACCTTGGTCGGCAACGATCGCAGCCAATCTCGCACCCACTTCATCCTGCAAGTGCACTGCCAGGGGTTGTTACGCAGCAAGAGTTGCGTTAGATTGTCCAAATCTTCAAACACGCCCTGAGGGAGGCTGCTGAGGTTGTTGCCAGATAGGTCCAGACGATACAGTTGCCTAAGGAAGGCAAAAGCCCCAGGCGGGACTCTGTTAATGTGATTATCTTGGAGCTGCAGCTTCTCTAAACTGGTGCCCGGTAAGTTGGCTGGTGGTGATGTCAAGGAGTTTCTCACCAGCGACAGCTCCGTCAGGTTAATCAAGTTGATGAAAGCCATCTCACCAATCCCACGGTTGTTGAGCAGGTTACCATCCAGGATTAGCCGCTTCAGATTGATGAGATCTTGCAGGGATTGCTCCGAAATTGAGGAAATGCGGTTGTCATCAAAGCGCAGCTCCTCAATGCTTGTGGGCAGGCCTGAAGGGATGGTGCTTAGGTGGTTTCTCGATAGAAAAAGAAGTCTGAGGTGATTACTGTCTCTGAAGGCCCCCTCCTCTATGCTAACTGCCGATACAGAGTTATCATCCAGGTGCAGTTCTTCAATGAAGGGAATTTGGGCCAGAGAGGCATGTGTAATCATCCGAACGTTGTTCTCCTGAAGGTGGAGCTCTTTCAAACCGAGTGGAAGGTTGGTGGGAAACTCATCCAAGTTGTTGCAGTAAAGATAGATCTTTTCTACATTTGTGAGCCTGCGCAGCTCTGCGGGAATGCCTGAACTCTTGATGCGATTGTTCTGCAGAAAAAGCACTGTAGCGTCCTGCGGCATTCCAGTAGGGATGGAAGTCAGGCCACGGTCATTACAGTAGATGAAGGTCCCATCGCAGCGGCATGCTGAGGGGCAAGATGCAGAGGTGACCAGGGGGTTAGCGAGACCCAGCAGCAGCCCAATCCTGATGAGGAAGAGGATCAAGGCCTTGCAATGACGGACCATGTTGAAAGTGTGTTGCCTGGTTGTCTAATCACTCAAGAACCCCTGGAGAGAAGACACATGGACACATGTAACGTGAACATCCTTTAAAAGGGAGGGAAAAAAGCAACACTTTTGTGAGTGCTGCAACACACATTTCACTGAAATGTGTGTTGCAGCGCATTTCAGTGAAAGGAAAAAAAAAACAGAAAATAAACAAAAATACCTGAAGGACTATTTTTCAGACAGACTATTCAATCATGGCAATAGTGTAAAAGTAAGCTGCATTTCAACCACGACCCCTTTTGTGTTTTTGGTTTTCAAATAAAACGTTGTTTTACACTTTTCTGGAACTCAAGGCTGCCTTTCATTGCCACAGACCACTAGGGCAAACAAAGTCAGGCTTTGTTGTTGAAATGTTGTGGAAAGGACACACTCTGAAGTCCAGAGATCATTATGCGTTCACGTTCTGAGGTTTAACCAGCCACTTCCAATGGAGGGAAGATGAGATCACGCTTTTAACAGGAATGTTCTTAGCACAACCAAACTGTTTTATTGCATTTAAAATGTATTGAAAATGTATAAAATATTACAAACGGGGAAAAAAAAAATAGTGCTTAAATCAAAAGGCGCCATTTAGCTCTATCAGCCCCCCACTATTGATAGGTTGTTCACTTTTAATTAGGCTGATACGGATTTATTGCTTTAATTATGTATTCCTTCCATGACCTCTCCCTGCCGATCTAATTAAAAACAGTGGTGCGGTCAGTGATGTGGAAATAACCAAAGAAATCCATGTTTGTCATACCTGATTTATACGACGTGGTAAATCCTCTCCAAGCCGCCAAAAATCCAATCAAGACTTGCTGCTGAATTTGCTCTTATCCTTTCTGAAAGGGAAAAGTTTGTCCGAGGGGTTTCTGGCGATATCCTGACCTGGTCAGTGTTTGCAGAGCTGATCCTTGTTTGGAGTCTGACCTCCCCGTGTTTTGTAGGAGGCTCAGCTGTTCAATGGCTTTACCATGGCAGATAAGCCTGCAGAAAAAAGCATCTCCCCCTCACTGACAAAAGGGCACGCTCGCAGGTGATATTAAAAATCATAAATGGAGCCGAAACCGCGGACTTCAATGGCCATAACCGCAAATGAGATTTTTCGGATGTTGTACGGCGATCCCCGTGTGAAGCGGAGCGAGCGTTAGCAGAGGCTCCTTTCTTGCATCAGGCCTGACAGGCATGATGAGTTGACACAAAGCTGGTCTGAGCCATGCCAATCCCCTCTGCCACAGGCTCAATCCAAGCCTTTTCGCTCGTGCACTCCAGGTCTTCAGGTAACCCAGAATCCTTTGCTACCTTGTCGAGCCTGTGTACGCATTAATCCGGGGTTCTGATCCCTTTGCCTGAAACAAATAACCAATATTCTTCTTCCCTTTCAGGAGGCAAACAGGTATAGCGTTTATCCGTCTCTGTGATGCCTTCCTCACGTATCCGCAGCCGTGGAATTCTCACCCTGAAAAATAATCAGAGAGAAACACATTTAATGTCCACATATGCCACTTGAGCTGTTTGAGACTGTAAATATTCTCTTCAGGAGTCTGCTTGCTTTTCATTTAACATATTACATATGTTAAAGAGGGCCGCGCTTTTCTGTGACGGCAGCAAAGAGAGCCGAGGCGTATAAAAGCCAAACACGCTCTAGACCCCAGTCGATACGACCGAGAGCGAAGCCTCTCTATGTTTTCTCGCTCCGCTTCCACGCTCGTCCGAGCATTTGGAGGCTCTGATTGATGATTCGTAATTTCGCCTTTATTCATTTTAGTCCCAGTTTAGTCAAAACTCGGAAACTTCAGAGACGATCCAGCTATCATTAAAAAAAAAAAACATCCATGAGTAATGAGCTTGATTTAAATTTCTAAAGGCTGTGGCCTCCCTCCCAGTCAACCCCGGCTTTCTCTGTGACCCCTCACCCTCACCCCACCCTCTTACATTCTATGAATATTGTTTCTTCAGTAAAAATAGAATTTCCTCTTTCCAGAGAAAATGTTATGTTTCCTTTCGTGACACAATAGGCCTCGTGTTCAAGCGACCATGTGACCCGTGGGCAGCCACGTCTTGCTGTAAAACTTGTAAAGGTAAATTAGGAACAAGTGGCCCAGCCATTTAACAGTTGTAACTCACGACAAGGAGAAGATTAGGGGATTGAGAGGCTTGTAACTCGATTACAACTAGTGGGTGCCGTCTAATAATAATGCTTCCCTTCCTTCTGTTCCATCTAAACACGTCCTCTCAGGCCAATATTACATTAGCAGTCGATTAGAGTCTGGGGGGGAAGCACCAGATGTGACCTCTAACAACTTCTACAATATAGACTGACGAATGGGGGGAAAAAAGATGAATTTCAGTAATGGAGTTTTTGAAAATGGCAAAATGATGGAGGAAAGATCTGCTGTCTGTTGGAATGAACTTTTAATGCAGCACTTTGTCAAGCTATTTCAATTTTAAATAGCCCTTTACTCCTCGTTTTGTTAAGATCTTCATTCTCTGAATATTAAGAGCGTAGCATTGGTTGAATCCTTAGCATGAGATCAAATCATTTATTTATATTGAGAGTTTTTTTTTTTCAGTGCATTGAGAACAACTGGTTCTTTTTCAGTACATGCACTGCCTGATTTTTCATGGCTAACCTTTTTGCAACAAAGGACACCTATGGGCAGAAGAGAGGTGCATCTGCTGGATATCTATATCTTAAACTAGCCTTGCTGGCTGCATGAGAAAGTCCCTGCCTTGTGTTCTTCCCCTCTTCTGTGCCTTCAGAGTGGCCCCGCTCCATTGTTCATTTACTGTGTGGGCCTTGGAGCTTCGAACCGCATGTGTTTGGCAGGCCCGCGGTATCCTAACGCTATTTCGCTGGGCTTGACTCTCCAATTGTCCGTCTTATCTCAAAATGAAATTTGCGGACAACTCAGGCCCCCACAAATGTCGACAGGCACGCACACACGCGTGCTGTGTTCCCCTGCACGCAATCATTTTGAGAGCGATGCAGGCCGAGATAAACATTTTTGGTGATGGATGTCTCTCTCCATCGTTCTAATAAGCCCTCTCCACCGACAGGAGATTTCTCTTTCAGCCACAGCGGCTTCTGCTTCATTTAATCCGAACTGGCGACGTTAAATTGAGCATCCTGGTTAAGAAAAAAAAAACAAAAAAAAACAAAAAAAGCGCGAGTGTATCCAGCTTGTTACCTTTGAGGGGAAAGTGTGGGAGGCTCACACAAAGCCGGCCACTGATCGCCATTATGTGTTCAACACGCATAAATGCACATTAGCCCACAATAAAGGAGCCCACGACTAGGCGCCCCCAGTCATACCCTGTACATGAAAGGCTTTGTTAAAAAAAAAAAAAAAAAAAAAAGAAAAAAAACCCCTCCAATAGAAACAATTTCACGCCTGTCAGAAGTATCACAGATAAGGGTGACTTTTAGGCCCCTAAAATCCAGAACAACATGACACGGGCTGCATTTAGCAGGGAAAGAGCTGTAGCAGTTGTGATGGCTGACTGCTACATTATTCATGACCTCCGAAATTAATTTTGAACCACAGTAGAACCCTCCACTGGGAAATCAACGTTTGTATCCGCTGTTGATTATTCCTTCAAATTCATAATATAGCATTAAAGAGCGATTATATGTTTTGTTTGCTGGGATGTCTCACAAAAGAACTCGCAACTAAAAATAAAATCTCAAAGACTGATGCCTATGATCTATTTTGAGGGGGAAGTTGGAACTAATCTGATATGAAAGTCAAATATGCGATTTGTTGGTTTCCTCCTCTCGACCGAGCGGAATTTTTGTACACAAAAGCGTGTTGGATTTACATATTAGTAAGTTGTACGTCAGAACGGCGGGCAGCGATCTGCACAATGGAGCATTCATGGCCACATCTGAATTCAGAGACACTGAAAAAAAAAAAGGCTTCAGCCGAAAAGAA
Organism: Lagocephalus sceleratus; assembly: GCA_911728415.1. Classification (NCBI taxonomy): domain Eukaryota; kingdom Metazoa; phylum Chordata; class Actinopteri; order Tetraodontiformes; family Tetraodontidae; genus Lagocephalus; species Lagocephalus sceleratus. The sequence continues at coordinate 2,375,091 of CAJVRN010000040.1, forward strand.
AGTGGGCGTAAATCTGCGGTAATTTTGGCAGATTTGGCGCGAGGCCTCCCGGCATGGTCTTTAGATGGGGGGGGGGCGAGCAGATGATGCTGCTGCTGCTGCCGCCGGACCATTAAGATCACGGAGGCCTGGGACAGAGTAGGGGGTGTGTGTGTGTGTGTGTGTGTGGGGGGGGTCTCTCTTTTGTAGCTGCCTGAAAGGAGAGATCTGAAGCAGCTGCAGAATTTTCTCCCCACATGGGGGTGGTAGGCGCTGCAAAAACGAAACGGGAGCAGCTCCACGCCGGAGCTGCCGTGGCTCCACGCCGGAGCCCACCTCGGCTGAAGCACAAGTGTTAACCTCCTGTCTGGCTCCTGACTGACAGCACCCCCCCCCACCACCCCCGTAATATCTGTGTTTACCCCAGTACAGGCATGTTTGTACCTCAGCTTTAGCCCCTTGCTGCTGATTGAATTATGTAAAGGTCTGAAGCGGGCCCTCTCGGCGCCAGAGGACCGAGCCAGAACCACGTCCGGTTATTAAAGTCCCGTTATTAGTTTTCGCCTGGCACGGTCATGCATATTTGATGCTGTAGCCCCCCCCCCACCCCCACCCTCGGTCACAGGGGACGGTGTCCGTGTGACCCGGTTAGTTGTTAGCGCGGATTCGCAGTGAGAGCAATTGACTGGGGACTTCAGCCGGAGGCGGTCATCACCGAAAGACAATTGATCGGGGCCTCGTGTCTGCCATGTTTAACGGGTTATTTATCTCTTTGTCTCTGCAACACACCCGATCAGCTATCATTACAGCACTTCACAGCCCAAGGCAGATCTGCCTGCGCCACGAGTGGCTTATCAAATAAATAAATAAAAACAGGCCCCAGTCTGTAAGTTATATAAATGGTGTCAGTCGTTTGGATGACCTTTCCTGTCTATCAAGACGGGAAAGCGTTGATCGGGTTAGGCCAATGAGACTTGAAGCTTGGATGAGAATCGGACTACTCTGCTACTTTACTGCGTCGGTCTGCTGAGGCAGAAATGTGCGCCCGGTCCGTCATATGTGTCATCTGCAAGCCGCCTTTATTTCTGGGGCTCCTTCCACCGCAGCGACCACCGTGAAATCCTGCGGCTCATCCGAGCGTCATGAGCAATATAACGGAATCTTGTGTTCAAGCAGCCGCTGCTCGTGCGCGCACAACTTGAGAAAAGCCGAATTTCGGTGCGTATTTTTTCCCAGGCGCGGTGTGTGTGTGTGTGTGTGTGTGTGTGTGTGGTGGGGGGGCGACTGCGCCCTGACGCGTTCTCACACCGGCGCTTTTCTTGATCTGCAACCCAGGCTTTCCAGTTGCAGACAGTGCATCTGAAAATGCCTCAGAAAAAAGAAAGGAGCGACGCGCACTGACGCCACGGACGCGTTTAGCGGAGTTTCCCCATCTGCGTCCAACTCTGCGGGATCTGCGCTGCAATTTCAGCCGCGCACCGGGGGTGCCCGCTCGGTCTGCGACACCAGCACAGCCCCCCACTTTAATCCGATCAAGTTTGCGTATTCACGCCTGACTATTTGAGTCGAATTCACAGCGCAGATAGTCGGAATAAGTGCCCGCAGACGTTCCCCGCAGATCCATGGCTCCGACGCGGAGGATGGATGAGTCCGAGAATGACGGCGCGGAGCTGGAGAGACAATCGGGGGTCCTGTTCGTGCGTGGTCGGTTATCTACATTTAAAATAAAGGGGGGGGGTCGTTCTGCTGTGTGGGATCGAATCTCAAGTTGCTGATATGAGAGGGGTTTGAGAGGATGGAGGTGATCTGCTAAAGTCGGGGCACATTCACCCGCAGCGCGTCAAGTCATTAAATGGAAAAAAAAAAGTGCTTTAAAAAAGAAAAAAAACAAAACAAAAAAAAAACGAGGATGTTGAGAAACACAGGAGTTATGAATATTAAAAAAAGAGTGAAATGCATAAGACACGGAGCACTCCTGATGATTCCGCATGACTTAGGATTCCCTTTGCAAGAAAAAAAAGATCCAGAAAAAGATTTTTTTTTTTTTTTTTTTTAAAGGACGCATTCTCCGCGCCAGCAAAAAGCGCACTTACCTCTATATTCAACCCCCAATATGCCAAGTAACAGGTATCCTCTGAAAACGGAGTTCATAATATGGGGAGGGGGGGTAATCCAATCCGGTATTTCAGCGGAGATCCGACGGAAAAACTCCTGTCACTCTCAAAGCAGGTTCTCTGCTGCGGCTCGGATGTGTTTACTGGTGCTCTCACACACAAGCACGCATCTGTAGGCTGTGCATGGAAATCGGTGCACGGCCAGATCTCAGCACTAATGTGTAGTTGTGTTCGCCCCGAGCTTCTGTAGGGCGCTGATGTCATCGGGGGGCGGGGCCGAGAGTCCAGGCCCCGCCCACCCCCGGCCGCCTCTCTCTCCGTGTTGGGGAGACGCGCTGGATGGATGCAGTGTTGGATGGATACACTAGGTGGAGTGGAGGGAAGGGAAAGACTGGCATTCCGGCAAAAAAAAAAAAAAAAAAAAAAAAAAAAAGAGCGTTTACCAGGAGCAAACAGCCACCGGTTGAAGGCAAAAGCTCATTGAGAGGGAAAAATATTCATGCACTTTAATTTTCCTTCCTGTTTGACATATGCTGTTTTGTTAAATGTATTTAAATGTTGGTTAGTCATTTGCGTGCACTGGGAAATGTATTAATCATTTAGACAACAGAGGCTTTTTAATCGGCCTTTATTTTAAGCCATTTTGCCAAAAAAGACCCCACAAAAACCGCCGGAAACAGTTAAAATATGATTCCTCTTATGACTGAAATACGCTTGTGTTGGTTGTTAGTGAACCAGAATCATTGTAAAAGCTATATATATATATATGTTACGTGTTTGTTGTGACATAAATGTCTCCTGAATCACTCTGACCTCAGCTCTTCTTACTCCCTACTTAACCCCCTCTGATGCATTTTTAAATGCAGCCAAACCGAGGGTTCACTCCCTTCCAGGCCCGAAACAACCGTGAGTCACCCAGTCCGTCAGAGGGTTGTCCAGCTGGGCTGACCCAGCCGACTCTCTCTCCTGCCCTGCATCATCTCCAGTGTCTCCCCCTCCGGCTACTTGACAGGCCAGCGGAGCAGCTTTGCCCGCCTGTTCGGCTACAGCATCCTGCCGATGCCACCGGGTCAGCGGTTTGATCTGCGTGACGCTCACAGCTGCCTGAACAATGTGGAGGCTCCGCTCATGCATGGCATCCACTAAAAGCTACTTTTTGTTCATCACCTCAAGCTTATTAGGCTTTTGCTTTTGAATGTTGCGCCGGGCCTGTCTTTCAAGTTTGATTAACATACAGTAGTTTTTCTTTTGCTTTTGGAGAGGTGCTAATGAAACTTTCAGATGTGATTTCTCACTTCTTTGTCTGTCGGTGAAGTTCCAGTCCCCTTTATTGAATACTGCTTGTAAGCTTGCTTTACAGATCCAGGCCCAGCTGAATGACAAAGCCAGACAGTATTTTACAAATTACCACCATTTAGCTAAACTGCTTTAATTGAGCGTGTGTGAATAAAATGCCATTTTATATAACCTCCTGACATGCAAACCACCGCACAACTCATTTATTGCCTTATTAGGAGGGAGCACACTACACTCCCAATGACCGTTTAAGCGTCTGACCAGAGCCGAAACCTCATATCTCGCTATTTTGCCAATATGGAAAGTGTTCAAACTCTGGCCTTAACGTGTCGGGATGCGGTTTAAACATGATTGCCATCCGGACTGTAGTACCTAGTGGAGCAGACACTTTAGCCTGGAGCATCGGCTAAAATTACTTCTAGTGTGTAAATAGTGTTTACTTTCCCGCTAAAGGGGTCCTGTCTTTTGTTTCAGACCATAGTTAGGGTTTGAGACCATTATAATTTCTCCATGTGGTTCTCATGTGGAGGCAAATTTGTCTGAAATAAACGTCCTCTTGTGTTGTGGAGTTTCCACCGAGCCTCCATGTTTTCTTTCCCAGATTCGCTAATGATCTTATTTTCTTTATTATATTAGTCCAGGCGAGAGGTGAGAAGAGGTCGATCCTGGACATCCTGACTTGATCCCCGTCTTCCCCCCCGGGGGGGTGGAGGGGGGGGTCGGCAGAGAAACCTGCGCCTGACCTCACCACGGTTTCCTTTTCCCAAATCGACTGCAGACACATCTGTCAGCAGCTCTTGACTGACCCTCACTCAGACGTACAAAGAGCCCCACTGGAGGACGCGGGTGTTGGGTTTCTGTTATCTGAAAACAGGGGTGGTGGTCTGGGGGGGGGGTGTTGCCCCGTTCATCTTTTGTTGAAGGGGACTGGTGGTCTCCATAGCTCCAGGTCCATTCCAGCGGCGGTGGATATCGCGGCGCTCGGGTCGGCCGAGGCCCTGTCTGCTGTGGCTGTTCTAAAAGATAAATATAGAAATCCACGTTTCTAAGTGGTGGTTGAGGTGGCGCTGGACTCTGGCAATAATAAGACAACTGCAGTGCACTTGAGCTTGTTCTGCTACGGACTATCCTGAACCAGATTTCGTCTGTCATGACAGACGTTCGACTGGTTAATTGATTTACTTTTCTGCTCTGGTGATCTTCAGATAGTGGCTTGCAGACTTCAGTATGTGCTATGTATATATATATATATATATATATATATATATATATATATATATATATATATATATATAATTATATGCCATGATGGGTCCAGTCTAATTGCTTCTGTGCACGTTGGGTATAATAAATATTACTTCAGCTCCGTCAATTTTCCCTTTATCTGTCAATTATGCTTATTGTGTGTTCACGGAAAAGCTCGTGTGAAACACAATACGCCCTGAAACTGCTCAAGGGGCTGCAGGGGAGGAGCGGGGGGCAGATTTCCCCTCATGTCTCTCCGTGCTTGCTCCGACTGGAATTCATTATTGATAGACGTTGCATGTTCTTAACCGGTGCCAAAACCCCCCCGCTTTGTTTTTCATTTACCGTCTGCCGTATTTGCATATTCATTTTCTACCTGCAATTAGCAGCGATCTTCGCCGTGGGCCTTTTATTTCCACATTCCCGTCCTGACAGGCAGGTTTTCAACTCTCACAACAATTTAGCTGGGATCTGCGGATAGGCGGCGGTGTCGGGGTTAGCAAAAGAAGCTGGATTGTTGAACGAGTCTGTAGACAGATGTTGGCTCTCTCACGTGTGATTGAGTTTTAAAGCAAGCGTGGTGGCATTTCCCGCCGAGAGCTCTGCCTAATGGGTCTTTTTTGGATCTACATGGATGCATAGGGTCGTAATGGACAAATTACATGTAGGCTTTGCAATAAGGTGCTCATTTCTGATGTAGAATCCAGATGTTGGTGCTAAATTGCTGCCCAGAGTAGGAAAAAAAGGGACCAAAGCTATGGAAGCCCAGGAGCCCTGCTCAGTCGCCATTTAGCCTTATGTTTGCAGGAGAATGACAAGGCATGCGAATCGCTGTGCGGTCGGCTGTTTTCCCCGCTCCTCTTTTGTTTCCTTTGCTTGTTTGTGTTGTCTACAGGGACAGAGGAACTTTGGGATGAGCCAGTTCCACAAAAAAAAAGAAATTCGGGGGGGTCGGGGCTGTCTTGTCAACTGCAGGACCTCCCAGGGGTTAATGACCCCCCTGAACACAATGCGCCGTGATCAGATCAGACAAAGCAGCCCCCGACCTCACCGTGCCTATCAGCACAATAAAGAGGATAAAAGAGAGTTTTCACAGTTGAGCATACATTTCTAATGTAGCTAATTTAAAGCCCTCTCTTCTTTTGTTGCCAGCTGACTATTGCTGCACTAAATCTTTAATTAACCAACATCTTTTCTCCTAACTTCCCCTTGTTAAATGCTAGCATTTATCTTTACAAAGGACTTTTTTTGTGCTGCGTAAGCGCCAACACAACCCCGAAGACAAACAGTCCACTTTATAATTCCTAAACTCAGCAGCACGCTGAGGATTATGAAATCAGAACCGCGGCCCTTTGAAATTAAGAGAGGGCCCTTGGAAGGGTCACTCGGGGTTTGCCCCTGTAAGGACAGGAAGCGGGGACTAGTGTAATCTAGTTGAACAAACCGAGCTTTTGCCACTTCAGATAAGATACGACGGCCTTTCGGGCCTGTAATCATCTGGTTGATTGAGACACATACAGGAAGCATGTTTATTAGGGAAGCCTATTTTGGGTAAAATGAAGGGAGAGTCCTGAAAATTGGCCGTGTTTTCACAGGGACTTACCATATTCATGATCAAAGCATTAGGAGCTCGGATGTGTTTACTGGTGCTCCCACACTAGGAGTGCCCCCCCCCCACCCCACACACACACACACAAACAATGTAGATAACCATTTCTCCCACGAGTCACACCTAAAGATGACAGTTTTAAATAAGTTCTCCTCCGGTTACGCTTTTTTTTCCCCCTCAAGAATCAACAGCATCTACTGCAAGAAGAAATGCCCCCCGACGAGGAACGCTTTTTAAAACAAACCTGCTATCATTTCTGCTTTCTACTTAGAACTGATTCCACAATTACATGCTTAGGGAAGCCGACGTCCTCATTATCCAACTTCTGCGCGGTTGCCCAAAGTGATGCGATTCAGCGTGCGTCAGGCCGCCGATACGTGCCGCTGCCGAGCTGACTCGTGTGGACGTTTTTGTGGCGGGGGAAAGTCGACTTAAGTTAGTGGAGAAACCAGAGAAACGGCAGCCATTTAATTGAAACGTAAGTGCGCCTGGAGGTGCTTTCAGGTAACACCTCCAGCCTCTGCGACAGCTGGAAGGTTCTACACCTCGGTGTCTGACACGGTGCTGTGATTTGTATATCGGATTTCTTGTTTCTCTTCAGCCCCCCCAACCCCCCCACCAGCCCACATCCCCACATTCAAAGGAAACCCTTTAGAACGTGATGATGGCTGAATAAAAGGAGCGGCTGTGCGAAGGGGACATTTATGACTTTCTTGAAAGACGCTCTCCGAGCCCCCCCCCCCCACCACCACCACCATTAGCATCGAAGTGGAAGGTGCTTGTGCCGGAGTTGTGAATGACATGTTTTGTGTAGAACTAGGAGTAACTGGAGAGGAACCTCTTAATCCCACTCTGCTGGTATTTTTCTCAGTTCATTCATGTGCAGGAAGTCGTGTTGTGGTGTGTATCACACCAGCGGTGATGAGGAATATTTACACTTATTACAGATTCTCCTCAGCTAACCTGTGCAGTGCACACACTCCATCAGAGGCAGCATTAAAAAAAAACAGGCAGATATATTGAAATATTTATGTTGCTCGGGTTTATTTCGGGGAGATCTTGGATGTAGGGAAATCGCTACAAATAGCGGGATGCAACACTTGAGCCATGTCCAGAGGAAACACAACTAATCCCCATAACAGACCATAACACACTCACAAAATAATTTAGACGTTTCAGAGTGTAAAAACAGCGAACATTTGCCAAAGTAAACACACAAGTAGCAGCAAAAACAATCCAGTCCACTCGGTCATGATGGAAGATAAGATCTGTTACAGTGTGAACCCAAAACAGGCCTCCGCACCGGGGTTTAATTAGCACGACTCCTGTTGTCCATCACAATATGCACCGTTGCATTAAACAGCCGTGCTTTTATTCCCAAGGGCTGCAATAAAAATCGCTTTTTATTAATACCAGAAGCAATTAAACACACCTTGACTTTAAAAAAATATAATCCTTCAAATCTGTTTCAGTGGAGGAATCAAGGAAAACCTTGGGAAAGGATCAAAACCCTTAAATTGCTTCAGGCTTGGAAAATGCATGTTCTCTAACGTTTCAAAACAGATCAGATTTAGTGTAAATTAAACATAACTTATTGCATTTTATAACCTTTTTTTTCTTTTTAAACAAAAAAAATTAGTCTCCGTTTCAACTTCACAAATGAACAATAGAGGCTAAAGTGTGTGTGCGTGCGTGCGTGCGTGCGTGTGTATGTGTGTTTGTGTGTGTGTGAAAGGCAACCAATAAAAGAGAGAGGAAGTCGGCCTGCAAATTGCTGATCAAGGATATGGGTGGATGTAATTGGTAAATAGCAGCGGCGCCATTATAACCATCATCCATCACATCGAGAGCAGCAGAAATTAATATTTATAGATGTTTCTCAGCGCAAGATCATCTCAGAGGTGTGTGCTCAGCTCAGCGGGACTGACTCCACGTGCCACTGAAGCAGACATGACACAGACTTTTTGTGCCGCGAATTTTATCGACAGGCAGAAGATGGATCGGCTTGCACCGCTTATTGCAAATTTAGCATCATCTACATCTACATGCATTAAACATATCGGACAAACAGCTCTCAGCTGAGCGAAATCTTACTTTTAAATGGGTCACAAACGCAGAGGTCTTTGACGTTTAAAAGGAAATGGCGACCGCAATGCGCGGACCGATCTTTGAACTGCAGTTAGTCCTGCTCCTCCTCTGACTGTATCACTGTCTTGGCATCCCGACGGACTTTTTTCTTGTTGCACTATTATGACTGGGGCAAACGAGTAGGTGGCAATTCTTGCTACTGCATCGCGGAAAGAATCTCGAGAGAATATGTTGATTACACCGGTCGATTGCAATCTGTTTAATCCCGCTAATGACAGCCTTCAGTGTGTCATTTGCAAAGCAGAAACTCATCTATACTCTGTAATAGAAAAAAAGAAAAAAAAACTTGAGGTAGTGTGTTTAAACCCACTGCTCTTTCACTGCCGATGCAAATGGCTCTCGTTAGAAATTGCCTTTCTTTATTCTGGCTGCTGTTACTGGAGAGCAGCTCTTCTGTTGTTACAGCTCGTATTAATTTTCTTCATAAACATCTGAAAATTTGAAAAACTACTTTTCTTCGTGGGGGGGGGACCTATTGATGCCACCATTGCCTGCCTGGAGTTGCTTGACTTAAGCTTTTTATTTATTAAAATTTGCTGCGCTTTTCACCAGCAGTCCTTATTATTAAGTGTTCTGTAACTCAGAGCCACGCTGGAATGGTTGTAAAGGCTTTCAACCTAAAAAAGGAAAGTTATGGTTGAGAATGATTTTTTACATCAACTCTCTGTCGTTTATCTGATCTACTGTGACACATTTTTTTTCCCAGTGTGATCATAAAAATGTAATTATCACTATTATCAGAGGCAGTCTGGTATCATGCCTCTCACCTGTGTAGGGTACCATGAGATTCTTTGAGTTCAGGGGATGCACGCCTCTCATAAATAACCCTGTCTCTGTGTTTGTATTTATAGGTTATAAATTAGAATTCCTTTGCATAGGTTCTAAAAGTCGAGCAAAAGTTCTGCCAAATATGTGAAAGTTCTGTGAACACTTGCTGCCGCCCCCAGCTCTCTCATGGAGGAAACCCCAGAGGAGGCACCATTTACCCCCAAGGATTAGGGCTCATGCCTGCTTTAGTGCTGGTGAAAGGGAAAACGTCTTAGCACGTTGAGTCAATAGGGACTCGGAACCAGTCTGCTGGCTTCCCACACAGAAACCAACCAAAAGAAGGGAAGCAGAGCTTTAACACCAACTTAAATAAGGGCGAGATGATTCCTCAGGAAGCCATCTTCTTTGTCCTTCATCGTTTCATTACCAGATATTTTAGGCATTTCCCTAAACACAATAATCTTGGTGAAATATGCAAACCTTGGACTCGCCTTGATTATTTACTTTAAATGACGTAGACAGCTTAAAATTAGAAGAGTTCTGTTTATCAGCACAGTGCAGATGCACGTTGCAGTCTTCGGTGTGTTTGTACAGAGTTTTGAAACTGATTTCTTTCATCCTAAATTCAGACTCTGTTTAGAAATGAGCTTGACAGTGTTTTGCCACGAGCTTGTATTTGTATCTTCCATTCCTTCCCTGACTAAGTTTGACAGTCGGTATTCTTCTCTCTAAACAGTGCATCTGAAAATATTGTCCCTGAGTTAGGTATCTCCAGTAAAAGCGCTGGAGGTATCCAGCGTGGGGCCCGCCGAGCGAGACGGTCCGATGCCGCGTCGGAGGGCGTCCCCCAGCCGAGCCGCGGCTCCGGCTGTTGACTTTACTCCCGCGGTGACATTCCCCCCGTGTTTGTCTAGGCTTTCATTGCGGCTCCGTGCAAACAAGTGGCAGCAACTGATAAAACACATGCTCTCCATAACTTACAGCAGAGTACATGCACAGAGACACTCACACACTCACCTCAGACTATTGACAGCCTTCACTTAGATTCCCCCTACATGGTGTTTAACGCCATGTTTCCACTGCTGGAATGGGCTCTATTTTATTCACTTTTGGGAGCGGGTACTTTTTTTTGGGGGGAGGGGGGGACACTTTTCCACTGCTATAATAGTGATGTGATTGTCAGCGCGACTAAACCCAAACAGCAAACAAAAGCGTCATTGATCAGGAGGTAGCCGCTCTTAAGTTTCTCAACTTTTCACGGCCCTGCCCCGAGGTCCGATGGTATCCGTGGAAACGCATTCGCTCAGAAAGCTGGTCGCGCTTGTCGGCGAACATAGTGAGGAAGGTTTGTACCTCCGCCACGGCGTGCACTTTTTCGCTGCCTTCATAACAAGAAGGTAACCGTTTAGGTTAGGGTTGGTGTTAACAAGAAGGTAACCGATTTACCGTTGCCAAGGTACATATAGTACAATTAACATTTGCATGTGGCAGACCTACAAACCAAGGATTCAGCGCTGCAGTGTTTACTCTGGGCGTGGCAACGGTGTCTACCTCATCTTTCAGTACCTGAAAGAACCAGGCAGCGGGTAGTTTTTCTCAGTAGAAACGCACAAAATTGTGAGTAGAGGATAGACGAGCTGATACCATCAGTGGAAACGGGACATTAGTAACAGCAGACACAGGTGGTGTGCATCTTCAAAGATGGCCTTCCCCTCTCTGAATGCGCCATGTGTTTTTGATTCCGAGCAGGGCTGCAGTGAAATGTCAGAGGGCTGTTTTTTTTCATTGTTAAATAGGAGTGTCTGAGCTGCAGGGCTGAAATCAAGCATCAGAGATTTTTCTGTCAGTCATGCAAGAAGGCTGTGTTCCTGCGGTGTGGATGGCTGCCTGTTCATTTGTGTGAACAGTTTCCCAGCCTGCCAGGTTTTACACCTGAAGCCTCAGAAGTGCAGCGGGGGCAGCGGGGGGAAATGGGCAGCCGCGCTGGGAGCGGCGGAGAAGGAGCGAGGGCTGCCATTCAAGAGTGGCTGCCTGAGTGTGTTCCTGCCTCATCTCTTAATGAATTGTCCTGTATTTCTCTTTTTGAGAGCGTGGGTAGAAAAAAGGATGGGTTTAAATGGAAATGATGTAACATTCCTGAGAGAAAACCCTCGTTCTTCTTTGTTTATGCATGCACACGTTGACTTCAGATCAGTAATGATTACTGATCAACTGTGATCATGGTCTGATAATGAGGAGCCATATGCAAAAACAAACAGATGCATTAATGCAAAAAAGGGAATCATTTGGTGATTTTTCAAAAAAACAAAAAGGGCAAGGCTACAGTAATTTTCTTCATCCTCTACATTTACTGACTTGACATTTACTTTCCTCAGGTGTCTGCTGAGAATAGAAATCACTCACAGCCAACAGCATTTCATTTTTTTCCACATTTTCCAAACATATTGTCTTTTCTTTTTAGCAGTTATAGTGAAATGAAACACCGGCAAACCCATCGGAACCCAGCAATTCTCACATCATCATTTTAGTTTTTTTTCAGCAAAAGTTAAACTTGAGACATGATCATTTCCTCAAAAACAGAACTGGTGTTATTGTAGGTTTTTGTCAAAACAACTGCAAGATTAATCGTTTTAATATCCTTTTGTGGCATTCATCACTGTTTCTTCATAATTGTGGTGTTTGTCTTTAAATACCATTGCCAATTCTGGGCCAGCGAGAGTATTCTTTTAATTTCCAGAAGGCTATTTTTCATCTATTCCTAACTCAAGTTACAGAAGAGTATTCATTTTCCCAACCATAGAATGTCAGCGCCTATATCCAATGGGCTTTAATTGAGGCAAAGGCTCACAGACCTGGGTCTGATACCTCTAAATTCTGTGAATTAGACCTGTCCGTGGAGACGGAAGGTGTTATTTTTCTCATATTTTAGACGGAGGTTTGTGGTTTCTCACTTACCTAGGTGTCCGTTTACCTGAGACGCACTATATTTCTGTTTCCGACACTTCCAGATGCGTGCGTGTGAGTGAGAGTGTGGTCTTATGCGTGACCGACTCGCGACACACACATTCTGTGCTGCAGTCTGACCATGATGTCAGCGACATGTTGTTCTCCAAATTAAACTCCAAATTAAAACAATGTCATCATTCCTTCTCTTCTGTATCGCTAACAACACCACGTGTGTACATGACAAGCTGACCTTACCGCAGACCCCTCCCTGTTACACACATTCACTCCCTGTTCCTACAATCATGTTGACATGGAAACTGAGCTGAATTTTCCATATGGTATGATTTATTGGTGTGGAGCTCTTATCCACTTGATCCCGCAGAGTGGTTGTATAGGAATGTAGTTACAGATGCTGGCAGCTAGAGGAGCCCCCCTGAGAGCTACAGTCCACTGGCTGTTTATCTGGTCGATGTTGCCAGTAGGAGCTGTTTTCTATGGTATTTGCAATATATTGTATTTACAATATGACACCACTCAGTATACGAATAACATGAACCTACATCCATGACTGAAGGAGAGAAACTGTGAGCCCCTCCCCATGTTGCAGGGGCTGGAACAGGGGGCTTCAAGCAGTGCAAAAATGCCAAGAAAATATTTCTTGCGCTGAAGAGCACGAAGACTTGTGGAGTTCAAAGGAGCCATCACTTCTGTCATTGTCAGAATGACTGTAATTGTGGTTTTAGAAATGACATGTGGAATAGCTGCAATGAGGGAGAGGTGATATGGAATTACAGAAGAGCTTCAGCGGCGGCCCCTCCCACATCGGTGGTCATTTGGCATGCGTCAGATTCGACGAGCTGAAGAGACGTTTCAATGATGAAAGGATCGTTTGTTCGCTGGGCACATGCAGTCGTCACTATTTGCACAGAATCAGATCAGTAGGGTCTCACCAACACTTAGATTACCGCTCGTCTTCATAATCCACTTGTGAAAGTTCAGATGTTCCCTTTAGTGTCCATTTGTACCATCCCATTTTCTGTCTGTGGCACCCTGTGCATTTTAATCAAGTGTCTTCATTGTGTTTCTACTTAAAGACTTTGAAACACACTCCAGAAGCTGTTGCAGGCTGTTGGCTGTCCGATGGAAAGGCTTTCAACTACAGCTCCCTTCCGAACCCATCGCTGCATCACTCTGAAAAACAGCATCTACAAGGGTGAACTATGAGAGGGGCTAATAAAACAGACCGCTCTGGCTTCTTGGCAAAACACCATTGGAATCATCTGGAAAATAAAGCTATTTTATTACACGATGTGAACTTGCAAATGTGCCAGTTTAAGTTTCATTTTTATTAAATGTCAAGGGCAGAAACAGAAGTAGGGTTGGTGTTAAAGTATGGTTAGTTATCAGAATAAACTGTGAAATCCATAACGTGCACTTGATTGCACAAAAACAAAATTCTTTTTTCCATGTAAAAACACCAGAATTGTTGATATATTGATTTTATATTAGATTCTGAACGGCCAAGCCTCTTTCTCTTTATAACGTCTTTTCATTGGTTGTCCCATCAGGTTAGAAATTGAAATTAGCACAAGGCAGAGGGTGTCTTGTCTTAGTTTATGCATTGCTGTTTGTTTGGGGATTACTGCTGCAGGTGTCGCTTTGGCTTTATGGTTGCCTTAACGTGATTGGCTGTGCAGGTGTAATTACTAATTTAGGTAAAGTGAGGGGAAAACAAACAGCAGAAAAGCCGAGCCGATCAGACGCCGGCTCCCACCAGCTGCCTCCAGCTCAAATCTGCTCCTCCAACCCATTGATTCCATGCGAGCGATTGAATTTCAATGCATCTCTGATGAGACAGCGGCGGGGGCGGTGGTGGGGGTGGGGTGGAGGTGGGGGGTGGGACAACCTACCTGAGCACTCAGATGGATTGGCAAGCAGATGCTCGGTCAGAGTGACAAGCGATAAGTGCCTCAGCGAGCTTTAAGTGAAATCTTTATGCATTTGCTGCTCTATGTAGACACGCTGTCGCTGCCTATTTTTCATGTGGCCCCTCTGATTTGCTGTGCGTTTCAGCCTTTTTGCTTTTCTTTTCTTTCCCTCTCCCCGCGGACCAGGCGGCCCTCCCAATCTGATAAGCAACGGTGACCTTTCAAATCGAGTGCGCCGCATGTTTGACTAGGTGCTGCGAGGATAAAAGACGGGAACACTGATCTCTGTTACTTCATCAGCTGACCCCTCTGACCGCTTGTTTTCTTTCAGATGCCGTGCACTCAGCAGCCAATCGAATGGAAGCACGGCTTCCATTTGAGGCTCACGTTAGAAAACAGGCACATGTACAAAATAGAACACGGCCCTGTTTGCTTTTTGCCTGTTCTTTTCTTAGTAGCTGGAGTTTCGAGTAACTTCAGGCTAGTTTTACATTATTCCATCGCCTTTCTCACTGTGATGTCACTGCACCAGCGGGATGCGCGGTGCACACAGAGCACTTTAAGATGCTTTAGCCCCGCGTTTAGCCTGTTGTGTATGGTAACGTGAAGCCAGCTTAATTGGAGTCCAGGGGAGAATCTCTGGGAGCGCTCTCTATGTACTGCCTCCCAATTGTCTGCGGGTCAGAGGGCAGCTCGGAGATTTGCATGAAGATCCATTCCACATTACGCGCTTAAGCCCGCTGTTCCATTTAGAGCTGCGGCAGAAGCCGTTGGAATGCATGGCAATATCTCTCCGTTCCCTACATGAAATGTCATCAGCCACCCTCATTTATTCATCCCTTCCCCGCATCTCACTATATGTATATTTCATCTGTTTAGATTGGATGCAGATTGGTTAGGGGGCTGCCTACTTGCTGGCAATTCCCTGTCTCAACATCATAAATTGATGGCGATTGGTAAATTGATAAGTTAAGTGCAGTGGCAGTGCATTAGTAATGGCTTGTGATCATAACTGCAGAGCTGTGGATCAGGGTAGCTAAGCCTATTGTCTCTGAGGACAAAGCCAGTGAAGCAGCCATAGGTCACTATTCTAACTCCTTTCTCTTCAGCTCACAAAGTTGAATTTCCCAGATTCGAGGGTCTAATCCCTCTTTTCCCTCTGTAGCTTTTGCTCGGTCAGCTGTCAGCCCCCGCCTTCCTGTGGATATTCGGGCTACCGTTGCATCATTAGCTGAGGCTCAGTCCACCATCTTTAGCCCTCTAGGAGGTCCCTGTTGCTCTTTTCAAGAAACGTTCCCTGTTTCCAATAGCATAAAGTCTTTGGCAATTGGACTGTAAAACTCTAATACCAGCATCTTAAGTTGTTTTTAATCCTCTTGAGCAAAGACCCAGAAAACATGGTGATGAGACAGCCATGCATGAGTCTCACACAATTCCCTACATCCAGTCCTAGAGTGGAATTATTTAAAGGGTTTTTAAAAAACAAAAATAAACAAAAAAAATTGCCCAGATTGTTAAATATAGTGTAGTGTTAGACAGAAAATAGAAGCAGTTAGCGTACAGTAAAACACGAGGGAGTCTATTTTATTGTTAGGAAACAACCTATTTAAATATTCACACCAATAGTAGTGTGTGTACACTCATTTTAAACAGGTAAATCCGATTTCTCCCGATGCATCTTTTCAGTCGTCATCACGTTCTAGGTGTCAGAAGCGTTCCCACCACTGCCAAATGGAGCTGGATTCAATAAAATTCCAGGTCTGTTGCAGGGTCCTCAGGCCTAGGACTGGATGCTGGTTACAATCACCCCCTCTCAACTAGAAAAACCAAATATTTGTGGGTGTTTGTGGGCTTTTTTTGGCCGTGAAAGAGGTAACACTGAGCCCCATCACCAATAATCACAATGTAATGAATTGTACATTTGGCACTTGTTCATGGGAAATACTTGTATAAATAACAGAGCTTTACACTTTTTCTTCCTCTTTGTGGATTTTTCTGCATGAGTGTTTTAACAAAACAGAGACAGTGCTCACCAAGGACATTAGTGTGTCTTTGAAATTGGATTTATTACAACTTATAGACTGGGAGAGTTGTCCTTCTACAGTATAGTCAATGAATGAAACACTCACGATCTACAAAGTCCTGTTTAGTTTCTCACATCCCATTAATTTTGATCAATGCAAGTTTTATTACTGTTGTTCAGGAACATTCACTGAGTGCATCGAGAGACTTTATGACAGGATATCAAGTAAATGTGAAACAGTGGTTACAACTTTCACTTTTTTTTTTTTTAACCATACTCAAGAAACTGCACTTTACTCTGCAGCAGGCTAGGATGGCTGAACTGCACTTCTCCCAAGTACATAGATAAAACATCAATGTATAACTAATGTGTGACGTATGATGGTATTGACTAAGTATTAGTAGTACTAGTACTATTGTCTTACAGAAGGAACTTTTAAATGTCAGACTCAACCTTAGTGATCTTAAATGATTGCTACAAGCAGCTTATCACCGTTATGATCATTATTTCTTCTCGTTATGAGAATTTTTGAATGGACAGTGAAGACAAACACAAGACCTCAAGGTTTGTTTACACAGCGGTGGAAGACAGACTCTGACTCAAAGCAGAGGACTAAAAAAATATATATTCCATTCTTCTGGAAGTCAGTTAATTAAAAAGATGACTCAGGTCAGGACAATTACCCCAGAATAAAGACGTCACATTCACACAATCACAATCTCTGAGGTGGGTAGCATTTTTTTAACTGTTAAGTTTGTCAAAATTAAATAACAAGATAACTGACAACTAGTGACAAATGAAATAAATGTTATAATTATCCGGTCAGGAAGAAAAAAAATGCGCACAAACATTTGTCTCAGGATCAAATTGCTTATGTAGTTTGGTAAAGTAGTTTAGTAAACCTCGCCCTCACCATTTCTCAGAGACTTTGGTGAATAATGCAATTAGTATCATTTGCAATCTGTTAAAAAATTCAACTAAAGCAGCTTACAAATGCAAAAATGTGGCATCTCTCCCCTTTGTCTGTGTGGAAAATAGCCTAATGTTGCATATCAGATAAACCAGCAAAACGAAGATTCATCATCATGGGCTAATGAATGCGTTAATGGGAAGTGAGCAGGTAAATATCGTCACACCTGGTAGTTTCATTGATCATTTTCTTATTCTCCTGATTTAGGAAATTGCTCTTTTATTTAAATAAAGGTGCAGCCTGGAATGTGAAATGAGATGCACTCTTCCCGTTTCAATCCCTCAGTCCCGACCCTCCACATGGAACATGTAACAAATGAGCCACATACTGATCTTTCAAACCAAGAATGATTGTGGAGATCGCATCATTCCAATCCAACAGGTTTCTTGTTTCTTTGTCATTCGTTTTCAGTCAGTGGTGATGTTAATGAGCCCAGTTTTTCATGTTTTTTTAAAAGAACAATTGGTTGGTATGTAGGATTTTAGGGTTTTTACATATTAAAATGATCAAAAGCCGTCACATTTGCTGTAATTTGGCATCCACCACTGGTTCATTCTGGGTAAATTCTTCCCATATAGTTGTCCAGAAAAGAGATTGGGTATTTAGGTGACATTATCAATGTATCATCACTTATCTGGGCTGCTGGAGAGCTGCTGTGTATGCACACTTAGCAGCTGCTTTCTGCTGTTTTTGATGACTTGGTAGTTGTGGACAGCCATGATAAATCATGTGATCATCGCCTGTATGCATGTACTTCAGGCACCCTCTCCACATGATAAACCCCTCTGCTAAAGCAGAGATAAATGACTATTTTGCATGTTAAACACTTTTTTTTTTATTATCTTCCCAAACGAAATGGCATAATATGAAAAAAAAAAGAAGAGGGATCATTCAGAGACCTGATGGTGGATAAATGTCTTTTCATGCACGCTGAAATTGATTCATCACGGTGCAACAGCTGCTCTGTTTGGAAACAGCGTTAAAACAGTTGAACGCAATTACTGTTGCTTAAAATCTGCGTGTGAAATTGCAATCAAATACATATTGAAAATGAATACCGTTCCCTCGTTATTGATCTTCATGATGTCTGTCTCGACTGTGAGACTTGAGGGTCATTCAAATAAGCATAGAAGGACAATATTATTTAAAACAATGGATTGAATCTAAATTGATTGGGTTTGTCCTAAGTTAAAGGTATGTAGCTGTAGCATCAAACTTAAAGACACATGATTCAAAAGTGGGCCGGAGGACACAGTGACTTCATCTCGGGCAGATAGTAAACACTCACGAGTGCACTTCCTGTTGGGCTCCACCGAACGATGGATTTATCTGATCAGATCTGCTGAAGTAAACATCCTTCTGCTGCCTTCCTAAATAAATAACTGTCATTTCTTTTACTGGGCCTCCACTTCTCTGACTGGACAGTCCATTTCCTGGCTCCACGCACTGCTGTTTTCTGTTCCCTCAGTCACAAAGAACAGCGTTCTGTTGGACTGTAGGGGAAAGCTCCACCCTCTGCTTCTGAGAGGAAATGAAATGAAATCAATCATCCCACTTTGCTCTTTCCTGTGCATTTTCTAATGTATATTAAAGTTTATAACCTATGTCACTGCAGCATTTTTACAATCTCAGTATGTCACTTACTTCTGGAAATCAATTCGTGCACAGCATGCCCTGTTATTACCACTGAAGCCTGGTCTTCTGATTCAGAAGACTAATTATCCAACTCAATCACCCCTCTCTGAGGTTTGGACAATAAAACTTTTCCATTTTTTTTTTTTTAGTACTCTTTAATAACAGCAGTTAGATTGATTCTTTAAAGATATTGACGTTTTGTTCCTTTTGCACCAGGAGTTGAGCCTAAAGCATGGCACATATTTCAAATTGGACTGAAAGGAAAGTGGCCTTCAGAATCATTTATTTTGAGAAAACAATACGAGTGTGGGACGATGGGAGCGTGGCCGCATGCTTCCAGATGGGCTGGGTTATATGTGCTGTTAGCGGGCCCCGTGACGCGGGGCCCACGTGCAGCCTAAACAGATGCTGCTCTTTAAAAAAGACTTCTGACATTACCAGCGGTTAGTGCACTCCAGCGAGGTCTCTCTTTACAGCTGTTCTGAGGCTATTTCTCCTTTTAATTGGGATGGGAGCGATCATAGATTACATTAGGCAGGTGGGAGACACTGCCGGCCAGTGGGCCGCCACGGTGGGACCTTTCCATTCCTCTTGTCCTCTTGACTGTTATCTTAAATGTACATTTCACACTGGCCTCCCTTACTGACACCAACCAGTTTCCAAACCTGTGTTTTGGATTAGAACAAGTTTGAATCTGTCACTTTAGTGCACCCAAATTTAAGATATATACTCGAAATGACAAAATGTATTAGTAAATACTTTTCTTTTTTCTCTCAAAGCTGGACAGTCTGTCTAGACTGGGGGGCTGTAACTAATACCTGCAGCCCAGCCAGCAGTGACATTTTATATATTTGTAGGAGACAATCCCTGTATTTATGTTTGAGCTAAATATTCCCAGGAGATGTCGGCCGGGCTTACATATCTGCAACCGGAGTGCTGGAAGGGATTGACATACAGCTGTTAACTCAATTCAAACTTGATTAGGCCAAATTGAAGGATGAATGCTCCCTCTCTTTGAGCAGCTAGGGGGAGGAAAAGCAAAGAGAGGTATTGACAGAATATCAGCACCGTCTGAGCAGACCACAGGGCTCGGGGAAAAATGTTGGATACCTCCAAGGTTTCAGGCTTTCGGAGCATATTTAGGATGGGAAGAGTCGAGTGGATGTTGTTGGAAGGCGCACCTTCTCTATGTGCTTTGTCCACTTTCACTAACCATGAAAAAGTAATTTATTATAGTCTTAAAGGTTCAAATTCTATCAATTTATCACGCAGCATCTTCTCCTGCGAGCAGCACGGCGGATCCGCCTTCTACGATCCTGCTGCATCCTGCATCGGATCTCATTAAAGATGGAAGCGAAGATTACGCACGCTGCAGCAGAAGGCATCCATTTCCGTTGCGTGACTCATACTAAAGATTGAACAGGCTGCTCCTGCTGTGGCGAAACAAAACAACACTTCTTTGGCACGCCATCGAAAGTGGTGGTGGGGGTGGGTGGGGGGCGGGGGGTTCTGGTCGAGTTGATCGATTGTCCAGACGCCATTATCAGAAGTTGCGTGAATTTTGATGAATTGCGCAGGGCTCGGTTTGGTCGTCCTTCCTGTTTCTTCAGTTTCACAGAGATAATCTAATTAAAGGCTTTAAAGAGGTGAATCTGGAGTTCAGTTTAATAAGTGATAAACAACATGAGAGCCGGCACTGCTTTATCTTTTCCTGGTAACTAGGATTTCCATTAATGATGACAAAAACACTGTTTTCAAGCAGCCTCATTCTTTAAGCATGCTTACTGGAATAAATCAGAGGCCGGATCTGAGTCTGGTTGTGCGTGAAGTGATACCTCGGTTTGTCGCACTTAATTAAAATGATTGGAAAAATAATCTGTCCAGCGTTCCGTGATTATCGGTGCTGTCAGACAGGACTTTTGTCTTATTTATAGATATTTGTATACATGTCGTTGCTTTGCTGTTTTAAAATTAAGGGTGTGGGGGGGGGATTTGTCTTGCTCTTCATCTAAACTTTTTCTACATCCGTGACCCGTGGCTGGAGTGACACTGATGGACGACAATTTAGCCCGAGTCGATCTACCTGTGCAGCTGCTGATTCTATTTAGCTCACTCATCAGTCTGACCCTCCCAGCCAAATTGCATTTTAATCATGTGTCCTTTAAGCCATCTGGGGCTTCAGTTTTCTCTCTACTCCACAAAGCAATCACAATTTCTGCAGGAGACACGTAGTCGGGAGCCTTCAGCTCAGCAAATGGACCGCCTCGTGGTCGAGGTAACCTTGAACTACACTTAGATCTTTGCGTCAAACGGGGGTCAGGGAGACATTTTCTCCATCCTTCAGGTTTCTAGTAAACGGCCCCTTTAACCAATGCGTCACAATTAGATTGTATTTGTCAAGCGTGCGGCTGACCTGCGGTATCTTTTGAAGTCGTCGCGTTTGCCATTTGTCTTATGACGGAGCGAAGCTGCAAAACAGCGAGGCAAAGGTGCAGCGTGGCTGCGTGTTGAGACTCGGGGCCCGTCCCTGCTCATACTCCCTGATTGGTCTGTGACAGGAAAGACTAGCTGAGGTTAATTCTGGGAAAAGGATATATCACAGTGCGGTGGCACCCAATGCATTTCAAATGATGTGTCCTTGGGATGCAAGGTTACTGCTGACTCTTTCTCCCTGCAGCTAGAAACAGGCCGTGTAACTATATTACTCAATGTGCCTGACAAGAAAAGGTCTTGTTGACTTTTGCGCACAATGCTAACAGCCTTTTTTACTCACATTGCAAAGCACTTTTTTTTTTTTTTTTACTGGTGCAGAAATTACAAGCACACTTGCAAGTAGGCTGACGATTATGGAATTATTACTATTCTGTCTAGACATTCTTTTTGATTTTTTGGTCTGTATTTGTAAAAATGTTGTGTGTGTGTGTGTGTGTGTGTGTGTGTGTGTGTCTACTATCTGTCTATCCTACTTTACTGTTGAGTGACTGTTCAGTCACTGTTGGGACTGTGCTGCTCTATATATTTCACTATATATACTTCACACTTGGATCTGTGTTCAGAAACTGTCTGCCTGAGGTGATTGTAATTCAGTTAACTTCCTGTTGAGGATTCCACGCAGGTTTCATAAGCAAACTAGTTCCCCGTCCACTCATCTGGCCCCTCCATTTTAATTTCCAACACCGCATCAGCCTCGCACACTCGCCGTGTGTGCCTTCATCTTCCCAGAAATTTGCTCTCCAGGTCTGACAGCTCCATGACAATGTATGCTACCATTGAAAAAAAAAAAAAAAAAAAGAATAAAAAATAAATGGCTCGGATGTGTCATGGCAACACTGGTCCCTGTTCATTGGCCCGCCTCCTGTAACACAGGAACACAAAAGCTCACAGTTTCATGCTAAACACGCACCGACTGCCTAGAAGGCCTGCAAAGTTTCCTCTTGGCTCGAACCCTGTCGCCACCCCCCCCCCCCCATTATTTGATGGGAACCGTTGGGAGGGTGTCGTTTCAGAAGTCTGAAGTCTCGCTCTGCACCTCGCAGCCACGTGCCACCCGAGCACCCTAACAGGAAACGGCAGGCGTTTAAAAACCTGTGAGGAACCAGATGCCCACTATATACGTTCCACATATTTTCCCCTCATCACTTGGTTGGGGTTATGGGGGGGGGGGGTGGTCTTGTGTAAATCTTTACAAACATTAAGACAGCCGCGGCGAATGTGAGCTGGGGTTCGGCGCGGAACTGAAGAGCTCAGAGGCATTCCAATTATCTGCTGCAATTAAGCAACTCTGCAAAGTTCAGCAAGAGGACGGCAATATCATTTAGCGAGATAACCGTTGTCAATCTTTTCTCCACCCCAAGTATCCCCACGACAACTATTTCCCTCTCTCAGTCTGCAACACGTGTCAGTTATTTATTGGGTGCGGTCATGATTACGCTTCCCCCCTCTCCTGTGTGCTCGAAGATGGCGGCAGGCCGCTACGGGGGGCTGAAAACGGATCGTGATGCGTCCCGTCACGCCTGTTTTTTTTTTTTTTTTTCCTTAGAGCGTGACTGCAGCTCCAAATGGATGATTTTAGCCGTCCATGCAAATGTGGATATAAAGACTTCACATTATTTCATGACTAATATATTTGATGAGTTAGAGGGCTTCTATTGAGCGTGAAAATATCCTCTGTTTAAATACCATTAAAGCTTAGTTCAAGTCTGACTGCAGACTTGATGATGAGGCCAATAGTGGTTTTTAAGCCGGGCGTTTCCACCACCGGTCGCTTGATCTGAGCAGGCCGGTGATTCATTCTGCTGACTCGGACGAATCACTATCTAGGAGAAACACCAAACGGGCGAGCTAAGACGGTGGTAGTACTGTGGAGAAAAAAAGGGGGGGGGGGCACCAAAGTCAACTACAGAAGTCCTTTTCTGCTTTTTATCTCGTCAATCCTCCGTTTTGTTCAAGCTTGGATTGTTCTGTGACACAGCCAAGAGGAAAGCGCTCCGCTTGTCTGATTGCATAATTCTCACAGTGTCAGCACTTGTTTTGCTGTTTCATAGGACCCCCCCCCACCACCCCCCCCCCACACACACACACACACCCCACCACCACCTTTTTCTCTTTTTAAAAACCCTGTGAATATGTAACAGAAACAGGATGGCTTTTTGTTTTGTCGTAACAAAAGGACGCAGATACCGGCGAGCAGGAAATCATCCACGGGGAGTGTGCGTGGAGGTGCTGGTGGAAGGAACAGATGCTGATGTGAGCGCAGAAGTGAGCGCGCTATCCTGAGGTGTTGCAAAAGCGGCTCAGAACAACAGCAAAAGCCTCTCCCTTCAGATGGTGCCAGTTAAAGCTACTTTTGACATTTTCTGTTTATTTGGTTTTAGTATGTTTTGTGTTTTAGGACTAAACTGCGGCGGGTTTCTTCTCCCATCGCAGCCCGGCTAGAATTCTGTTGAGTTGAGCCAGCACAGTGAGTGGTGACATTGCCTTTGAGGTGCAAATTGGTTTTATTTCCATTACAAAGGACGGCAAATTACCAAATATCCCTGATTTTAATGAAGCATTGACAGTTGTTTTTTTTTTTTTTTGGCTGTTTATTATGTCCATATACCGTGTTAACAAGTACAGTAGTGCAGGTATTAGATGATGGGAATGAAATGGCCTCAAAGTGACCTCTTGGGAAAAGGTGTTTTTTTTCGTGCTTACTCAAAAGCTAACTAGGGTTTGATGTCGTGCTTGCATGTGACATGTCCTATGACCCAGTCACAGCTTCCTCATACTGTAGAATTGTCATTGAGCTGAACGGTGCAGCTCAATAAATTTCCCCAATTAGATGGAATGGGATGGATTTGTTTATGGATTTCCTTTCTTATAATTAGAAATGGTGTCCTTAAAGTTTGCACACATCGTATTTCAATGAGGAAGGAGACATCGTAGTGTCTGGTTAGTGTTTAAAGCTCAACATAAAATGGATTAATCAGTGTGAAAGAGCAGAGCAGCTGCAGCTCTTGCACACTGTAGTCTGTCACCTACAACAGCTGCTTTTAACTTTTAACCTGACGTTCTCCCATTACATGAAGTGCATGTGGCTGGCAGCGCAGAGAAAAGGGAACAGGCGGAGCGGTTGACACTGGGACACTCTGAAGGACAGCAGCGTTTCACTGCCCTAAGCGCGTCCACCCCGCTCCTGTGCAAAATCAGGACGGCAGCAGGAAAGAGTGGCATAGAGCTTACTGCAGACAGTAAATGATGCGTGTCCATCATTCTTGATTACCTCACTTCCTGTTCCTGGCCCGAGCTGGGATTTGTTAAAGCCAGCCTTCTAAGTCTCTTTGGTCGTCCTTTAAAGTGACAGTGTGGTTGTCCCCGTCCATCTGTCACATGCATATGCAGAACTGAACAGACCGATCCTGCGACATAAACTTCTTGAGCCAGGGATAAGTTCACACATCACTGCAAACACTTACACCACTGTGATCAAACTGACACCAGTGGGAGCGAATCCTCTTAAGTGCCGGTTAAATGCATTTTACTAAGGAAGTAAGAGAAGTTAAAATACAGTTAGTGTTAAAAAAGACAATGCACTCTCCTTAATGCAATGTTCTGCACTTAAGCCCTGTAGAGTCGAGTGTATATGCTGTACTTCTGCCCGGCTACTAAGTCCAGCCTCAGTTTACAGAGCGGGATTTTCTGTGTAGAGAACGAAATAAGATGATGGACGTCAAATGAGAACCCACACTTCAGTAGCTGAGGATGTCCAATTTAATGCTGCTCTGCTTCTTCCATTTGGTGAAATCCCAGCCATGTTATTTTGGTCAGAGTGAGGGGAACTGTGTGGCAGGTACCTGTCCTCGGGCTAGTGGACTGTAAAAGACCCGAGAGGCCATAACCACACCACAGTCGCTGGTAAGGAAAGAGGTTGCGCTCGCTTGAGGAGAGCAATTGGATACTTAATATTTTGTTGCTTTTCCAAATTCTGTAAAGGCCCTGCTGTTACCATGGACGCTGGGAAGCTTACAGCTAAGCAATTTAAGCTCAACAGGAGGATGGCATAAATTATGCAACTTTTTACATAATTAACAATAAATATTTCTGTAGATATCGGCAGTATGTCCTCAGTTATATATTTTTAGTGTACTTTCTTCATTAATGTTACATGAATCTTACACCTATTCTGCAAGTTCTACATTCCGCTGCTGTTGTGGTATGCTGAAGTTTAGGAGAACACATCAATAATTCAGTGTGTTTTTTATTGAGTTTTGGCTCATATGCAAACAAAGAAAAAATAAATAAATCAAAATACAGGTTGCTTAAGTTTAAGGTGAACAAGAAGTGGGGAAGATCTACATTGGAGCACGGTTCGGTCCAGTTTTGGAGGGTGGAAGCCCTCATTAATGACCCGTCTCCTGCATCACTGTCCCAACGGAAAGTCTTTCCCCGGCGAGGCCACCCGGCTGTCTCTCGGCAAACAATAGTTAAGCAACAGAGCAGCAGATGAAAGTTGTTTGCTGTATTTCAATCTGGTGGCATTGACTTTGCCTCGGCATCGACTTCAGAAGGAATCCAAACTTTGCACTTTGCGGAGGCCTCCCACGGCTTTATTTCCTTGCGATTTCAGGACTGGGGGTTGAGCAGATGCAGGTGGATGTATATTTATGAGGGGATGTGTATTTCAGGGAGAAGCAGTCTTGTGGAAGGTGACCTTGTTAGATAAAAGGAGGGCTCGGAAGCCAAATGATGAAAGAGAATGGGATCATCCTGGGCTCATTAATGTGGATTTGAAGGTCAGGTAATTATAACAATAGACGTGTGGGCTGGCTTTGGCATCTGGTATTGTGGCTTTGTTACGAAGGTGACAAACCTGCGGAGGAAAGGGATTAATCACTGTGAAGCCGGCATGTTGTCACAATGATACATTCAAGCATCACAACACCGCTGCTGTACTTCTAAAGTGAAGCTAAGCAACATCAGTCCAGCCTGCAGCGGTGCTGGCTGCCACTTGAGTGGTCCAAGGAGATACGGGAGACTGTTTTGAATATTTCGCTTAGTAAAAAGGTGCTCCAGCTAATAACCGCAGGTATTTTACTGACGTTCTTAATACAAGAAAAGGCTTTATTTTGTGGTTTGCTCCTCCTGCTGATGCAATACAGACGAACCGAGTGCTACACAAACAAACCTGTCACTTGACGCCTGCATGCATCCAAGCTTCCTCGCTGTCTGCGTACCTCTGAACAAGCTTCCTCCTTACTCGCTCCCGCACCAATTTCGACGCTCCTCCGTACTATTCCTCCCGTTTCTCCGCTGTTGTAATTGTTCCACCTCCACCACCAGTTTGTGGGGATCCTCGGGGACCAGTGGAGGCAATAAAGAACAAAAAACTCCAGTGTTGTCAAGCACAATGGCGTGTGTGGTACAGCATACATTTTTAATGTGCCATTAAATAAGATACGGTGGCTTGTTGGGGGTTTTATTTTTATTTGCGCACATTTTGGCAGCTAGTGAAAGCGAAATAAAGCTCTTTCATTACATTTTGGAATCGCCTCCATCAAAGGTTGAGCAGAAGAAATAGCAGAGGTTGGTCTCAGTATAAAAATCCAACCCAGAAATCTCCACTTGAATATTTGTTCATAGGTTTGCTGTGTATTTATGGGTGTAATTGGGTTGCACCTAGGCTGCTAACAGATGCTGGCGGACTGGAAAAGCATCTGACATGTTAGATAGCGAGGAAGCATCTATTTGACATCAAGATGTCAACTGAATCTCTGTGAAATATTTACTGTGGGCAACCCATTTACTGTGGAGGGTATCCGTTCAAGAAGCAAACAATGCAGAGCAAATCTAATTTGCTTTAAAAGTGGAAGAAGAGAGGAACTGATGTGTCTCAAGGAGTAGCCCTATTGGTCTGCATGGAGATTTTATCTGGAGCAGTCTGTATTTGGAATTGAATTTAAGTCCGAATTTGCCTCACATGGACAGACATGACATGTTTTAAACGCATCAGCGAGCCAGTCTCCACGAAGCCTGCACGTTTGCTGTTGAATGAACGGATGGAGTGAATGAACGAGTGGGGAGGGCGGCGTTGTGCAGGATGTGTTCTTCTTTTGAGGCAGCCGGAGCTTTAGGGTCCTCATGGAGGATGATCATCTTCTGGTCGATGGACGGCCTGATAGAACGCTCTCAATGATAAAGCTCTCTGACTCAGGTGTTTGTTTTTCCTCAGTAAATCTGAAAATTCCCCCTCCCATCCCTTCCCATGAGACTGCATATCAGTCATATTTCTCTTTTTATGATCACATCTTTGGTTTTGGTGGTGTTGTAAGTCAAAATATTTCCTATACATCACATTGGCAGCCCCTCCGTTCCACCCCTGTATTTGGACTCGCCCCCTCCCTTGTGATGTACCCCCTGTTGCGTCATCAGAGCATTGACCCAAGAGATGTTGCAGCGGCGTCCTCTGAGACCTGTTGCCTCTCCAAGCACACTGGTGTGTGTCCAGTGTGGGTGCGAGACGATACGACTCCCGACCAATTTGTCAGGGCACTTGACCGGTCATTTAAGGGCTGCCGGACTGCTGAGCCATGCTTCCTCCCCCCTGTGGCATTTGAACTAGCAACGAGCGTAACAGTCACGCATGTTGACTAAGATATCTGCATTCCCTCATTATCCTGAAAGAATGACGAGAATATGCAGAGAAAGATCAGTAGGGCTTTTGTTTTTGTTTTTTTTCTTAAAGTTGTACTGTCCCTTTACAATCGATCTTGTTCTGCTGTTAATCTCTTGAGGACTGGCTATAAGGTGCTATATAAATGAATATTATTTTTATTTTTGCAGTTGTTGTAAAACATTGGAGCCCGCCTATCGTTGTCCCAGCAGTTTATATATTTACAGCTGAAGAGGTAACACAAACCTTTATATGATATCAGTACTTAACCTCTAATCCTCGAGTACTAGCAAAGTACACTATTAACCTCAGAGCTTCGTGCGAAGTGTACGAGTTGCTGCGAAGGCGAGCGTGTGTTCGATGGAGCATGTTAAAGAGTTCATTTAAGGAGACAGAGACCAGAAGGTAGGCAGTGGATCTGTTTACTTCCTTGAGGGTTTGTGGTCATGCACCAACACTTTCCATTTAACTGCATGATCTAGGGCTCTGCTGAGGACACGCCACACACACAACCTAGACCCATGCCTCGCTGCCCCTGCTCATGCACTCACACCAAGGGCACATGAGCCAATTTTATAAATGCTATGTGGAGACACTGCAACAGAAGGCTGGTCTCTCACTTTTATTTTCATAGTGTTTTTGTCTGTACTTACTTACTTCTTGATGAAGTGCCACAGGCCATAAAACTCTCCTGTCACCCTGCGGCGGGGGGGTTATCAGTGATCCCTTGCTGTGAAAATACAGAGCGTGGGCACCGCTGGACTGAGAGATGAAGATGACTGACAGATGAATGAAGCCACTGCCGGGGTTAGGAGTTCAAAGGGCAGACAGGAAGTGGAGTGCTCCCACTGTGACGATTCGGGCATGTCTTTGATGGGCCCGGTTGATCCAAATGGAGACTTGTGATTGTTAACTTTGGGAGACGGTGACTTATCAAAAACTTACACACACTAGCCATAAACTGCATGTGTAGAATAGAGTTGTGGTTTCACATGTCTCGTTCCCTTCAGCCTGTTTGGAAAGAATACACTGGAAATAAGGTTAAGGTGCTATTTTAAGAACCAACAGTGAGTCGATGTCAGTACACCCACAGTCAGGGAGGGGGGGCACATGGATCCGGACACTTCAGGGGGTGTTTGAGTCCAAAATACTTTGAAAGAGAGAACCTCTCAGATGCCTCATAATTCTAATTGTTGGGTCTCCAACTGTTTTCCTGAAGGCAGCAATGTGTTGATCTGCCACGAGATAACCAGACTGAGCCCAGGGCAGGCACAACCAGCAAGAGGAGCTAATTTATAATTAATGCACACTCTGAAATATGCATTATAGGGTATCTGCGGCCAAATATGGATTTCTGCTTTGATTTACACTCCAGGTAATTGAAGCACTTCTCATACTAAAGAATTGATCACGTAAAAGCCCGACAAACAGTGCGGGGCCATTTTGTGTATGTTAGCCTCACTCGAAGCTGTTTCTTATGTTTCTCATGCTTGAAAACTAGCTGTTAAAGTGAGGCCCCATCCATTTTGTGGCTGCAGTGCCTCCACTGATATATGTTACTGTGGCTCATTAACTCTGTAGGTTGCAAATATCAGGTTTGCTCAGGCAGCAGAGTGCCAGCACATATTTTTTATGACATTCTGAAAGAGGAGATGCAGGGGAATGAAGCAGCATAAAGTTGAATATTTTAACCGTGTTTGATGGAGGCAAACACGGCGCAAAGATAAGACGGCGCGCCAAAGGCTCTGAATCTCCACGTCGTCTAATGCAATGATCGCACCAAGCGAGAGGAAACGTCTTAACCCCCACGACCCCCCCAGCACACACTCGCAAAGGACAGTCAAACTGATTAGCAACCACATCTCCAAATGCTGATTAGGTGGAGTAAATGAAGACCACCCCCTCCTATCCTGCACCAGGTATGCATTTCCATAATGTCAGGTAATTAAGCCCCAGTGTTTTA
Organism: Lagocephalus sceleratus; assembly: GCA_911728415.1. Lineage (NCBI taxonomy): Eukaryota > Metazoa > Chordata > Actinopteri > Tetraodontiformes > Tetraodontidae > Lagocephalus > Lagocephalus sceleratus. The sequence continues at coordinate 2,404,866 of CAJVRN010000040.1, forward strand.
ATAGCTCGGGAATAGGCAAACTTCCCAGGAGACCAGAGAATGAAGATAGACTTTGCTGCAAACCAGCATACATTAGCTCGCTTTTAACTCGCTCTAAAACTATTACCTTCACTGTGATGGTAATTGGCTAAACAACCACCGTATCGCACAGATACTCAAGCGAGTTGCCACAGAATCAAAGGTACTTGGCTAGTAAAGCTTTTTTTAATTATTTTTTTTTTTAGTACATGATATCTATTTTTCTTCAAATGAACACTTGTGAAAATAACAGACAACCTGGAGACATATTCTGTTCGTATTCTATCGTAAATATGACGGTTGTGTTTTCTTTTGTTGAGTCTGTATTTTTAATGCTCACACACATCCGTTTATTTCTTTGTGAGGACTCCGGCTCCTATCCCTGACCCTAACCACGACCCTGACCTAAAGCCAATTCTAACTCCAACATTAAAACCAGGTCTTAATCCTCATATAGTACTTGGAAGGTTTGAGGAGGAGCTAAAATGTCTTTAGTTCCCAAAAATGTCCTCACTTTGCTGGTAGAATGGGTGTTTTTGGAACTCAATATGTAGCAAGTACAAGGACACACACACACACACACACACACACACACACGGATGAACACACAAAGGTCTTTGATGAAATTTTGCAGTGAGCAAGCTTTTTTGTCCAGAATGCTCTCTCTCCTTTGTGCCGCTCGAGTGACAACAATGCAAAGCAATAATGGTCCCACAGAAAGCCGTGGAAGGTGGGAGAAGTCCAAAGGTCCTCTCGTGCATCCAGTCAGTCCGGAAAATAACAGCCACGGGTCTGTGCAGCCATCGGAGCACTCTCGCTAATACCACACATTCATTATCTGTTGCATGTGCGCCAAAAGCTTTTCAAGAAATAATAAGCTTTTAATGGGGCAGTGTTCACGGCTAATGATAGCTCTGCTGTAGCTAGAACTGCAAATCATTAAAGGCATGTGTCGGAAAATGATTTCCTCCATTGCCCGCCGCATGAACTACACTTCAAATACAAGCTACCTACTTTCAGTAACACCCAAATTAACAGATGTGCTTTAAATCCTCTTTAATCTTTCTTCTCTGGTGTGGAACAGATGTTCCTCACTGAAAGAGCAAAAGTGTTGGGGAAAAAAAGAAGAAGAAGAAGAAGCCTTTTTTTTTTTTTTTCTTTTTTTTAAATAATTCACCCTCGTGTTGATAACTTTCAAGCCTCACCGTGTGTAACAGCAGCAGTTGATGAATATTAGAAGGCCATTTGAATACGCGCATCAATGATTGATGGGCGACGGGCGGGTTTTCTTGCGATGGTGGTGCACTCCCAGTCTTTCAGTCCGTATATTCACGGAGCTCACTATTGCTCTTATTTTCACTCTTGTTTTCTTTTCAAGTCTATGGAGCCCATGCGTTTGCCTGTTGATCTTTAAATGAACTTTGCCGAATGCCGAAATGCCGAAGCTGCATTAATTAAGAACTGTAAATGAGAATTTGGTGGTTGCGTGCCTGAAAGTTTAAGCTTCCATAAAAACATCCACACGTCAATTGTTATGTGCCATCTTTTCAAATTAATCTTAAAATCACTGCAGTTATTACAAATGCAATTTACTGTGCAAATATTGCTGTCAACATTTGCTGCTTCTTTGAATTTTAATGGCTGATGTTATTTCCCTTTCTTTTCAGCAAACTCCAGTCTGCTGGGAGGAGGAGGAGGTGAGTGATCACTTTAAGTCTTCCTTTGCTGCCTGTGTTATTAAAGCAATTAGAATGGCACTTGTCAGCGCTCCCGTATTGGCACATCTGTATTCCTCTGTGCCATTCTTATGGTTTATGGCAGAGTTTAGTGTCTATTTTGCTCCAAGTATCTGTGTGGAATGTGTCTGAATGTGAGACCAACACATTAGAGCGTAGCACAGGGCTCAGAGCGCCGCGGCGCACCCAGAGATGGTCATTACTTTAGCGGCCTGCCGAAGAACATTATCATCAAAGCGATGGAGGAAGTCTGAGGCAGCCAAGCATGGCGTGGGAATAATAGGTTGGGAACTCCAGTGGAATACTGCTGCCCAGTCCCACTGTTCTTCTCTGAAATTTGACTTTTACTGTGACATGATTGAAATAATCATTGCTGGTCTCGGTGAGATGAGGGGTTTTGGGCTAAGATCTATCCAGTTACTGGAGATGCGGACCGCCGATTCTTAGTCAGAAGGGGAATTTGTCATGATCTGCTTGGTTCCCATGACAATGGAAAAAGGTCACTGTTTCATTCTTCTGTGTGTATCCATCTGTGCTGCTTGTCACAGCGAATGCGTCACCGTCATCTGACAGCGTTCACTAGTACAGACTGATCCCATATCTGATATTTAGAGAAACCTTTAACAAAAAAAAAAAAAAAAAGGATAATTTGTCCAACATTCTGTCTCATTTCCTCTGAAACACACAGTCCTCCGACTGACTGGAGTGGAAAACAGCCCATTAGATGATCATTATGAAATTTGCAAGCTGACATCTTTCTGTAGGCTTTTTTTTTTTTTTTTTTGATCAGTCGGATTCAAACACCTGGCAGGAAATATGCCCATGGCAGGTAAGAGCTGTGCATAAAGGAGCGTCACGACCGCAGCACGTTAACTCGCTGCATATGGGATCCATTCAAGTGAGAAGAAGAGAAGTAAGAATTTCATTTGGGCGTAATCACTCCGTCTGAAGAGGCTCTCATCTCATCCTCTGTACGGGTGAAACTCTATACTATCCATCACTTGTTACCAGCACTTGGACATCCTAATCAGTATGAGCCACGTGAGGCCCTCACAGCCATCTTGTGATTGAGATCAGAGGTTACCGACATAACCAAGCCGCGTTCTGTAAAGCAGCCGACGCCGCCTTGATTGGCATCTGTCCGTGCTACAGTCGTCTCTCAGTCTTCATTTGCGGCGCGGCGAGTAACAATAGAAGCAATTTTCTTTGCTATTATGTTTTCATCATTGTTATGTTATGGGCAATCACCCCTTCAGTGCACTCTGAATCTCAGAGCAAGGAGCCCCCCCGTTGATCGATCGAGGTTCTCCTCCAGCTAGTAACGGGCTTTGGTGAAGCTCACGTTTCTCCGTTTGAACGCAGCGGTGGCATAAATGAAGTGGGATTTCTGGGCCCGTCACAGGCGGCGGTGGGCGTGACCCTCGGCGTCAATCGGTGTCATACTTCCCCCAGGAGTCATCTCTGGCGACGGTGACGCGCAGCTGTGCGTAATTCGGTCCAGATGATGTCTAATTGCGGCCACCAGCGCGTTTTCAAAAGCAAACCTCTTTTGGTTTTTAAGTGGATAGCTGAGGTTCTGCAGCTTTCTGGAGTGAAATCAGCAAAGTGTGAAATGCCAGCTGTGACATTTGCCCTGTTAATAAGGACCCTGGCTACTCTGTGTTGGTCTATTAATCATTGTTAGTACTTGAGAAGCTTGTTTGTTTGTTTGTTTTATATTTTAGCAATGGTTAAAAAAGATAGGATGATTTAAACCAGGCCGAGATTACAATTATCTGTCACCAAAAAACATTCTTTTTCCATCTGAAGCTCCACACCTTTGTCTTTTATCTGCACAAGGCCATAAGTGTTTTTATCTTGCAGTGTCTTTATCACTAGACGGTGGCTGCTAAACCTGCACGGTTCACTCGTTTCTTACTCCGACCCTGCCTTTACCTCTATCGCTTGGCATGTGAAGACCTCCTGCCTCGCTGGCGGCGAGGATCGATGAGAGGAGAGGATGTGCTCTCATATAGGGTCAGCCTTATCTCCCAGCTGTCTTCTCAGGACTCTGCAGACTAGCAGATTCACAACAGGATGATCCATCATGTTGGCCTCACACACCTGAGCCGTGTTCAGTTCTCAAAGTTCTGGAGGTGATCCTCCCGCCTGTATAGGAAAGCTGGGTAAAATCTTTGCTTTATCAATGAAAATACAGTTTTACCACCTACAAACTTTCATAAGTTTGTGCTTCTGAGGATTCTATGTTCGTCTCTGGTGCCTGGGCTTACTTCTCTATGCCTTGGAAGTATCATATTTTCTGGACTATACATTGCACTCGACTATAAGTCACATTTATTTGGAAATTTATTTCACAAAATTCAAGAGGAAAACAGGCAGTTAATCTGGAAAGGCAAGTTATTCAACTACACAATAGAATAAAGAACTTACCTGGAGGCTGAATTGGCATAACAAACTAGTGAGTCCAATAAATGAGATATTTGAAAAGTATATGGTAATCAAAGTAGCAGCAAATGTTGCAGCAATGATTTATTTGTTTAAAAAAAAAAATAACATGCAATTGAACACAATACAATCTTATTTGGCACACACCAGTATGATGGTTGTAAAGCGTAGTGGGAGTTTTGTTCTATAATCTAAACATAAATAAATGCATTGTAGAATCAGTGTTTTGTTCTAATTATAGTGCTCAAGAAAACCCACGATTAAATTCCTAGAAATCACTGATGGGAATTCTCTCCGGGTTTTCAGTCTTTAGTAATGTGTACACAATGGGGTTAACCGAAATAGCTCTTTTATCTACGGCAGACACGTTGGTCTCGGTGGGATTCCATACATACATGAAGGGAAACAACAATGATCTCTGATAATGGCACACTAAACGAGGCCTGTGTGAATAGAGGGTAATTATGAAAGGTAGCAGGTTGCTTGATGTGATGTGTGTCACAGCGTGGTTGTACGCTGGCTCGGTCTCAAAAGACCAGACCTAATGTAAACATCATGTCGTCTATCTATCCCTCCGCCGACCCGCACCCACCCGCCAATGTCTCCTTCCCCCTCGGGTGCAGGCAAGCGCAAATAGACACCGAGCAGCGCAATGCCATCTTGGCTTCAAAGAGAGCGCTCGTCTTTGCTTTGATGTCTCCAACCAGTAGCGAAATTCGCTCATTAGTGATCCAACCAGAATAGTTGCTGGTTTAGCATCGGGGTTCGACCAGACCATCCCCGACCTGGCCGTTCCTCTCCGGTTTGACTTCGCTCTCTACTCCAGTCAAGCAGCAGGCCACATGTAGGCTTGTTTGGAACATCCCGACCAGGGCTAATTTGGCCGAGGGCTGCTAACGCTCACTGAACTCAGCAGGCTTTGTCATTGCTTACATAACAGGGACCGGAGCGCTCCGTGCCCCCAGCTCTTCTCCCTCACAACTTTCCAAAACTGGTGATGTGAGTCATGGCATCTACCAAAGGAGTCTAATATATGGGATTAATTATGCTCACTGAGACCGCACCAGGCTGTGGCAATGCCCAATGCGGTTATTTGCCCTCCGTTTCAGCCGGCGATGTCATAAAACGCACGTGACGTGACGCGTCACGACTAAAAATTACACATGAAGTTAAAAAAGAAATATAACAGTCAAGCCCTGACCTTTGGGTGAAGTGTTAGAACCCATAACACATTTATCTGACCACAGCAGCATTAGACCTCAACAGAATTAAAGTCTTAGCAAGTCGGTCCACCAGAAAATGTATCCAGTTACTGACATGTTTGAATAGCTCTTTATCAAGATTCTTAAGTGCTCCAGTGTGCTTATCTATATCTCTATTTGTTATGCAAAGAGCTCTGTTTTCTTTTCCTGTCACCTCCAGGTGAACCATTATCCTCTGTCTGGGTCTTGCCTCAGGCTTGTTTATTGAGTAGATTGAGGGACCGGGGCACAGAGCTCCATGCAGTGGGGGAGGGCCGCGGGTGAAGATATCTGATGGTGTGGGTGACATGGCCGTATGTCCAGGCTCTTCTCTCTGATCTCTGCACTTTTCTGCAGGCTCCCTTACACGATGAGTCGTCTGAAGATGACATGCTCTCTTAATTTGCAGACTCTGCTGAATGATGATCTTCGATTCGCAGATGGTGGTAACAGCCATTAGCATAACTTATAAGAGAGAGGGTATTTCCCCGCGGAAGAGCCTAAATAATGTAAAATGATGAATTGGATGCAAAGATTCCTGAGACGGTGCACTACCCTGGGGATTTGTATTTACTGGACGGCCACATCTTTATCTCAGGCCACATACTACAAATGCTGTTTTAAAATGTTTGAAAGAGAAGTGAGTTGAATATTCATTACCCCGGTCGAGGAACCTGTGCTGTTAGGAACTATTTAGGAGATAAAAGAGCCTAAAGCCATCCGTATTCTCTGTGTTTGACAAGCGATTGTCTGTGTAATTTCTAGTTTTAAGTTCATCCCAGCACCCTTTTTCTTCACTTTGAAGCCAAAGTACATGCCTGCCTACAGTACCGCACATATACAACGGCAGTTTGTATGCAAGGGAGCATGTAAACATCACACGGCGTGTCCGCCAACATGTCAAGTTTCAAGTACACTTTGCAAGGAGACAATGATCTAGCATGTATGCCGCAGTAAAATGTCGAGAAATGGAATTATCATAATATATACGCCTGTGTCAGTTGTAATGACCTCGAAGTGAAAACATCAGTCATCCTATTGAAGAATGATCACGTGATGTACCCGATGGCATCAGAGCATCCACCTGACTAAAACGACATAATTTAGAGGGTATTCAGGGGAAATTAGCATCACAAGGTCATTGTGTGCACACAGCTCACCACGTAGTGTTAGAAATTGCATTTAGGTGCGAGAACCTACTCTCATGCCATCTACTGCCACCACCGAGAACAGTTTCCACCCCTGCCCACCCCACCCCACCAATCCCAACACCAATGATGGATGGACTAATTGATACAGTAAGATTGGGCCATTCATTTTAATCTGCAACAGTGGGTTCCATATTTAGGATTAGCATTGCCTTATAATGGGAAGGGAACATGAAATGTTCAGGGAGTCGATGAACACCGCAGGCAAAGATGGACGGCGTTCAGAGTGCGGAAACAGAAGGAGCAAGTGATGGAGGAAGAAAGGGGGGAGAAAAAAAACATTGAGATGAGAACCAGTCTGCTAAATTGTGTAATTCAGATCTTATGACACATAAGAAAGTGCCTCAAGCGTTTTATGGAGAGGTGTGCATCTGCAAAAAAAAAAAAAAAAATGCAAGCAAGGAGGGCATATAGCTGCAAAATGGCTTGGTATCCCTCTTGTAGCCTATGAATCATTCATCTCTGTCCCCAAGTATAAATCAAGCTGCTGGCCGTTGCCCGCGGCGTTTGTGTCATTAGCCAGTTGACAGCATCACTTGATCTCTGGCACTGCAGTGCGGATAAGGGAAAGGACCTAGCTTTGAACAGCACGAATATTAGCATATCAGGCTGTATGGAGATATTTCTCCTTGCTGGGGAGGAGCAGCTTGGGTGGAGCCAAGCAGGACCACACAGACAAAGGCTCGGTCAGAGAGCCCGCTCCTCTCCCGACGCTCAGAACTGGCCTCTGCAAATTGACAGCTTCCTGCAACCGGGATGTGAGAAACGGTGTTTAGAATGAAAATAGTTTCAGACAGTTCCGCAGTTCAGAAGCACAGGATTGATTCAGGAGCGCTTCCGCTTCTGTTCTATAAATGTAGGCAGAACGTTTGATGGATGTGGAGGCTCGCAGTGACGAGGGTGTTGGTGGCTCAGCAAAGCGGCATGCAAATATCTGCAAACTTATATATACACACATAATTAGCAGAAGTATGATGTTCTAACTCTGGATTTTGGTTCAGATGTGAGTGGGGCTCATTTGAATTTCAAGTGTCGTGGTGTCTGAGTTATCTGATACGCTTTTCAAATGTGTCTTGAAACACTTGGAAATTCTTCACCTTAGTGTTGCCTTTTGTTCTTGCTGTTTGACAGCCACATTCCCTTGCATTGGGAACATTTTTTTTATTTTTTTGAATAAATTTTAAGTATGTGAAGTATTCAAGGCCACACCTTGCTATTAGAAGTTTGGCTGTGTTTTCAGGTTTGTTTGCTGATGCTACAGACATCTACATACTAGCGCGTGGCTTCTGATCTGTGCGAACGACAGAATGTGACAGAGAAATAGTTCCTCTAGTAGTAATTGGCACCTAAGTCACAGACGCACAACAACCTCGGATTTTCAGACGGGAGGTGGACGGGACTAAGTGTCAACGACGTCCAAAGGGTCACACTCTGAGGATGCCGTGCCGCTGCGTCTTTTTAACTGCAGGACGTGGACAGCCGTGATAGTTGCACTATGATGCCTGCAGTGCCATTCTCTGTGAATACAAATAGAAATAGATATCTGGAAATAGACAGAGCTGACAAATCACCAACATTCCACTTGCTGTAAAGGCTTGCGGAGGCTGCCACAATAACAGATCTCTATTGATTCGCGTATCGGTGGCGACGGTGGACCTGGGGAGGCTCACAGACTTGAGACAGGTGACGCGTTGAAGGACACTCATTAGTTGTAACATTGTCCACGCAGTCTTATCCTGTGGATGAAAGCAGATTTCCACGGTGCCGCTCTCTCCGTTTTGGTTCCACTGGTATCCCTCCTGCACCCTGTACTGCAGTTCTAATTGCTGCATTTATTTTCTTTCCTTTGGCCTGAACAGTGCAGCTCTATAAAGGCGTGTCATTTCCACCTTGAATCGGCTGCGCAAACAGAGGCTCACTGCCTTGTCTCGTTGAGGGGTCACTTGAGGTGGAGGACTTCACTTCTCTCCAATCTGTCCTATCGTTTATTGAACCAGGGCACTGAGAAAGTCTGGGAGCGTTATCAGCTTAAAATAGCCGCAGCTCAAACCCAAGGACCGACGGCTGAGGCTGCAAGAAGTGCCGCTGTTAAATACTTTTGTTTACCATCCTGATGAAATGTTAAAATTATCATAAAACTCTTGCGTTATCAGTTTCCTTATCTCCACGTTTATGCATGAATTCTTGCACTTTGCACACGGTTGTCTCTAAGAAAACATTCTCAGGATCATTTATTTCAAAATTAGAGATGTAACATTGCAGTCGGGTCCTCGTCTTCCCTCAGGGACTCTGCTCTAAACATATTGCAGCTGCTTGTTTTCTTTTGTACGTGACCTCTAGGGTCTCTTTTTTTTTTTTCCCTCATTTTTGTGCTGTCTCTCTGCCTCAGAGGGAAAAAGAGATGGTCTCTGACTGCTTTGAGGGGACAGGAAGAGTGATATTTATGCATTCCCACAGCATTTTGCCCTTATTTATATTCCAATAATTCATTAAGGCGTGTTTTTTAGCAACACAAAAATCCAAACCAGTTCAAGGGCCATTGGTTTTATTCTGTCTCCTATCAGTGTGCACAATGAGAAAGCCGCTGCAGGCCTCAAAGTGGGCAAAGTGTCAATTTAGTTTTCTTCCACATCGTATCACACATGACCACCTCCTGCACCCCAAACTCCCCGCTCCGCACCACCATTTCTGGGTCAGTTGTTGAGCTTTTCCACAACTCTTAAGAAATACCAACCCTGGTGTCAGAGCACATTTGTGTCGTGGATGGCTTTATAGGAGCTGTTTTGCGGCTGGATCCTTCACCCGGTCTGTCCATTTTCCTTTGCATGCCTTTGCATGTGTGTGCGTCCATGTGACTGCGTGTTTGCATGCCAGCGTGCCTGTCTGAATTTGTAAATGTGTGCGTTAGGCTTCTTTTTTTTCTTGGGATTCTGAGCTGTCTTGTCAGTTGACTCAGTGGTCAGTTTTGGCCCTGCTGCCGCCAGCAGTGCAGACCGGAGTGATGAGATCTGACAGACGGGGACAGTTCCATGCAGGAAGCTACCTCGTCCCATAGTCTCACCATGCATGTCATCGTTACCACAAGGACAGCACAGGAAGCTCAGAGAACCTAGACACATGATAGTATGAGTCAAGGTAGGCTGAGAATTCCATAGCATCCATAAAAGCATACTTTTTATACATGTTTACAAAGTGCAAAGTAGAATGAGTTGGTTTAGAATAAAAAAACAACATATTCATTTTAGAATAAAAAAAATCAGAATGCTGTTAAAATAGCTCAGAAACAGCAGAGATCAAAAGATGAATGACAGTGAAATGATGAAAAGCTTTAAATGAAATCTCAAACCCATGTTCTCACGAGCACCGTCGGCCTTTATTGTGCACACACTTGCATTTGCAATGGTTCTGTGTGACAGCGGGTTACTTTGGTTCCAGCCGCAGTAGTAGTAGCAGTTTTGAGGCCACACGCAGTTGGCTGGGCGTTAAAATCAAATATGTGTGCTAACACAATTTATTTAATCGCGGTACTTAACTGAATTACTCTCCATTTTGAGACGCAAATGTTCCATGTAGCCTTCTGGTATGTAAGTAGCGTTGGCTCTTGCACTGGCTGTGCAACACTAGAGCTGCCTCTGTGGCTCTTCGACATCATTTAAGTAACCTCAAAGTTTCATAATAGCGCATACAGACATTAATTTGAGTGGGCTTGAGTAGTTGTTTATGGAAAATGTATGCGATTTAGTGATTTGTGGCACTTCGCTTACACTTTCTGTGCACGAAATGACCTGCTACCCTGGCCTTTTACCAGCTAGTACCAAACTGTCAAGCTTTCTGCATCTCTCTCGGGCAGCCTAGTTAGCTGTCTCTGACAGGCTGCTTTCCTACAAGTGAGGTTTTCAGCCCAGGGAAGGCAGCACATGCTCCAGAGGCAAGCTGTCATCTTTTTGTCAGACCACAGGGAAGAGGAGGAGTTTGTCTCTCCCTCTCCGTCTCTGTCTCTCATCCTCTATCCATCTCTGGGCTCCAGTGCGTTCCCCTGGTGCAGATCTTCACTTTTCCCAGCGCCTGTTATGCCTCTCTCAGCCCGGCCGTGCAGCATAAACAGGCTGGTGTCATCCGATTAAAACGTCGAGTATCCCCGAGGAGCGGGGCCCATCGCTGCTTTAACCTCCTTGCTGTTTGTTCCTGAGGGCCACGGCAACCGTCCCAGTATGCTGGCTGTGAATAACACCGAGACAGGAATTTGGACGGAGGTGAAACAAACTCCATGTGTTCCTCCTCTGGGAGAGAGGAGCATTTATATTGTCTGGATGATGCCCACCACTCTACTTAATCCTCTTTTTCCAGACACTTCATTATCGCCTGCATGCTGCCACCACAGTGCACACTTATATCTCTGCGGAGGGCCACGAAACCTGAGAGCGAGAGCATTAAGTATTAAAAATGGGGAAAGGTGAGAGAAACGAGAACGATAGGGGGATATGCAAAATACAAATTCTTAGAGGTGGTAGAGGCAATGAACAGATGTCAGACCTAGTGGGTGGCTGTCTCATGTTCCTCTGCATATTCATGTGCTTTCCGCACAGCACCACAACCAGACAAAATGGAAATATAGTCGGGGGAAATCAGGTCTTCTCTTCATTAAATTCTAAACACTTCTTATAAAAGTGTTGTATTGAATTGATAAGAAAAGGCAGTAATCCTTTAGATTGATTCTTTTAATTATGAAGAAACATGAACTATGTGTATTTCAATACCTACTTTGCACAAAGCTGTTAACATTCTACATTCGTTCTCCTTTTTCTTTTTTCTTTTTTCTTTTTTTTTGTTGTTGAACGTGAAATATGCAGCAGCGTCTGTTGGGAGGAAGATCTGCCCGCGAGTATGGAGCGAAGCTATTTCAGCGCACTGAAACATGATGGCTCTTTACTGTGAGTCTCGCATTAGCACATGCCATAATTGATGGAGGAGCATACTTAGCAGTAATAATGGGCATTATGAGGGGTGGCATCAAGACATTATTTTCAGAAAGCTCTAATTAAGCTTTTTGCTGCGGCTTGGGCGAAGCGCTAGCTGTCCGGTATCATCGGAAATGATTTCCAAGCATCTGCTAATCACACAGCTTGCCAATCAGTTTGTTCTAGCCCTCCCGTGTGAGGGAAAAACAAACAAGTTCATCAAACAGTGAGAGTCGGAGCTCCCCTCTACCGACTTTACTCCTCACCCCGTTGAAACGGCAATCAGCTCGGTACCATAGGGAGGTATTGTGTTTACAGCTGGTGGGCGGAAAGACTGCTGCTTGCTGAGGGGAGATGGGGCCTTTGAGATTTCCCCCCACCGGCCAGCGCTTCTTGAGAAATTGCAAACAAGACCCTTCCCCTCAATGCTGATCAGCAGCACGCTGACACTTTCCCATCGTTCTTTTGTCACCGAGGGGAGGAGGAGCCCGTGCGCGACTGTGTTGGCGGTGGAGGGGGACCGGCTCTAGAACCGCGCACCTACCTCTGTGATTATACCTCCTCCCATTTATGGTTGGTAGGGGTCGAAGCAAACAACGTAATTAGTTCTAACACTTAGTCCCAAGTCATAGATGTGGTATATAGAGGCTTTTTACACCTTCACCATGCAGCAAACAGGGCCTCACAGCGTGATGTGGGAGTGCGAGAACAATGGGACAACGTGGGCGGGGCAGGATCTACTGTAGGTCAGTGGAGGATTGTCTCAGTGTGAAGCAGTATACTTGACTGTCGTCAACCATGTTAACGTCGAAGCTTCACTTTTGCAGCTTCGACATTAACATGCGGAACACACGCGGACGTCGAAATCTTCCCCAGTCCAATTTTTTTTTTTTTTCCTCTTGACTGAGGCCACGCAAGTGTTAATGCCGCCAAGCTGTCTCCCTGACGCAGCTATCACCGCTCAGGCCACACACCTCATTTTGTCTTGTCACTGCCACCGATGAATTTTCACGGGTGGAACAGTCCCCCCTCCCCCCTCCCCATCCCCCCCGTCACGTCTCACACAGAACAGTGAGGTGGAACCGCCCCGTCTTCAAGCGTCCGTGGGAACGTTTACCTTCTCGCCGCCGTTCAACGGGTAGGTCCAATACCTTTCCTCAAAGATTAAGCACACACATTTGTTGACTGTTCTGGAGGCTAAATACATGAATAAAGCCCAGAGGGACTGTTGCAGGTGAGTATGTTTGTGAGCCTCAGCTGACCGCTCCTGGAATGCTCCTCTTCCTCGTTGGCCAGTGGAGAAAACCTTCCCATGCGTGACAATGATATGCCAGAACACGGATGCGACCAAATGAGCTGTGAATGGTGTTTCGGATTTTTTTTTTTTTTTGTGCGTTTGCTGTGGATGTGTACGCCCCCCCTCCAGCATGATAAATACACAGTCACACTGTCAGACAGGCAGCATTATTATATTGAGAAAATGGACAGGAGAGACAGGAGAGAGCCCCAAATTCTTGATAATTTGGGTCTCCTTTGCTCTCTGAGAGCCTCTCTCTCTCTCTCTGAGGTTAGTGCTTGGTTCATCTTCAGGTACCTTCTGTCGTGCTGTAGTTGGACCATCTGAGTCAAACACATCTGGTAAACGTTTTATCTCCTGAGCCTTGATGAGATAAGAGGCGAGTGTTGGGGAATGTCTGTCAGAGGACATCATCGTGCCTCTCCGTTTGTGTACGCTTCTTCTAAGCGCTGACTGGTCGCTTGACATCAGTCGCCAAACACCTAAATGGACTCTCAGAGCAACTGTGGTAAGCCATAAACGTGGGCAGCTGATGGTGAAAATGAATCCCAACACTAGTGCTAAGAGTCAGTGTAATGAGCTCCCTATCAACGGACTCTTGCACTTTACATACAGTTGGCTGCTGTGTAGTTCAGAGCCCCACTGCTTCAGGACTGGTCTGGCACATACTGCCTCCACTTGCTCTGCCACGTGAGGGAAAAACAAACCAGTTAAGGAATCAAAAGGGCCCAACTGCAGGGAAAATGGATCTGTGCTGGTTTGCTTGTTAATTCTCTGATGTGCCTCCTGAGGTGAATCGTTCTCCACGCAGACGCCGCCTTTGATCATTCACAAAGCGTGTCGCAGCTCGGTCTGCATCAGCAGCCGGCAGATGGTCATTAAATCACGCGTTTTATTTTACTGGAGCCTTTTACGTTCCTGCAAGATCTGTGCCCTTTTATTGGTGCCATTTCGGATGGTCACGAGGCTGATTAGAAACCTGCAGAGTGTTGCTGTATTAGAGCTGAACTGTGCATATTAATATTGCATTGCTTATCACATGCCCATGTCTCAGTTTCTTTTTAGCTTTTAGAATAAATAAAGACTAACATTGTTTAGTTGGGTATAGCATATTTATAAGTAGGTTAACTCCTCCTTGTTTGAGCTCTCAGCAAGTTTCTTCTGTGCATTAATATGCATATATAGCACACATTTGATGCACGTTGGTCTCCTAAAGAGGGTCCTGGTTTTCCCCTCCTTCAAACCCTCCCTGCGTTGTTCTTCTGAGCAGTAAATGACACATTTTTCACCTTCTATCAACTGGGCTCCCACTGGTTCTTTATCTTTGACAGTGCTGTCAGTGTAAATATGACTTACTTCTGCACGCTGGACTCCTAAATAGTATAGAAAATTCACCTGTACAGTAAGTGATCCTGGATGGATTTGAACCTCCCCCCTCAGCCGCTGACAGTTTAGATCCAATCTCACCTTTGAACGAGCGCTCATTTACATCTGGTGTATATCTTTGTTCCAGTTGAATCCGTTACAGATGAAAGTATTCTGAACAGAGCACACACAAGCCCTTGTCAGGGTCATTGCGCAACAAGAAATGAGCTATGCCTTGTAACCTTTGCAACTCCTTTTATATTAAGAGCGTAGATGAGGGACAAAGGCTGTGTATTATATTGGCATGGAGGCCAAAGTTCCTGACATGGCAATTTGCTGTCTTTTCGGGGAGTAAGCGGCGACAATAGGCTGCTGTAGGCTGTCCTGTGTGCTGCATTGTGAAAGCGCTTTGACTCTTTGCCCGCGGGGGTCACTGTGTGGATCTGAAACACCACGACTGATGAACGCTAATCTGGCCTTCTCGGCAAACACAGGCCTTTCTCTGTAACCTTCAAGCCGTGAAACACAATTTACAGAGGTGGCGGGGAAAGGGGGGGTGACGAAGAGACTCTGATGTCAACAAGCTGAACGGGGGAGGAGTTTTAGGCTGTAAACCAAACACATTCAAAGCATTTAGGTAATCACCATTCCCTGGATTTAATGAACAATGTCTTTACTTTGGCTTTGGGTTTGCTTTTGTTTTTGTTTTTTTTTGTTTGTTTTTTTATTTTCACCATTGATGTCAATAAATAGATTATCATGGGGCTATTATTTAATAAAGACACTCCGTTAAAGTAAAAAATAACCGTGTTAGACATGACAACACCTTTGACAGCATTATTGATATATTCATATTACCTACCTCCATTTGCGGTAGATTAAAAATCACATTACCTATAATTATAATATTTCTCTATTTCGCAGCTTGATAATTGCAATGTTTATTGTTTGTTTCATCATTGAAGAGATTCCCTGAAAATAAAAATCAATTTTCGTTAAATATAAAGGCACTTAGTTGATTATAACCGAGAGTTTAATTCTGATAATTAACAGTTTCAGAGAGAAACACATAAGGAGCATTCCTGGACGATAATCACATCATGCATACAGCCACACACACTCAATGGGTAGTCACGACATCTTTAAATATTAATATTAGCTAATTCTCTTAGTGACTAATAGATCAGGAGGTCTGAGTCTAAAATGACACAATGACTGCTCATTAGCACCAGCATATTTAATGGGGGAGGGCTTTGACTTGTGATGAACACACTATTGTGTTTTACAAGTGGCTGCTGATAGTGTAAATCTAAGTATCTGCTGATCACACCCACGGAGGTGCAAAGCTGTCTATTTGTATTTGTGAGGAGGAGTTAGAAGGGGTGGATTAACTATCAGATTTACATTATAGTAGCCAGTATTACCACCTTTTTCATACACTGAGATTATCACAATAAAATGGAATGAAAAAATGGATAAAAAAAGACTAGTATAGAGTATAGCCCATTAATAAAATAGGGCCTTGAGAAGAGATCTTTTCTCTTTGCATTTATATGTATTCCTGGTCTGCTGCATAACTTGATAAGAGGTTAAGTAACCCAGGAACACGTCAGTGGAGAAAAAAGTGCTCACAGACAAATGTTCAAATGTTCTAGTCTCAGTTCACCAGGTCATGAGTCTGTGGTTAGTGGGAGTCATCCGCTTGTCCTTTTTGACTCACAGATTTACTGCATTTGTCAACATTCCTGCCAAATGTCTGTTTGTGTAAATTTTACATAGCTAAGTCTCCGCATTCTGCCCTGACACACGATCAACTGTAACTGCGGGCTTTATCTGCAGGCTCCAGCTGTCTAGAGACAAGAGCAGTTTGTCTTGTGTGTTTTTCGCGGCGGTCAGGAATTACTCTGGTGCGCAGAAATGCGCAATACAGTATTTCCCACCGCTGATGGAGCGTCGCAGATCTGAAAGATAGCTGTGCCCTGATATTGCCGCCTCTCCTCAGCTCTCCCCACAGTGTGAATATTGACACCGGCATCGCCGCGTTCCCCATCACACGAGTGAGCAGATAGTCGCTCGGGGTTTGATTGACAGCTCTCGCGGTGTCACAAAGTAGATGGAGCGGCGAGACTGACCTGATGTTCGCTCGAACCAAACAGACGGGTTGTAAAAGGCTTGTATGGGTAGGCTAGTCTCACAAAGGGATTCTTCATCGTGCTTTTAGCACTTGGGTGCTATCCACGTCTGTTTTCCCGTTTAGTATTCATTGGAACGCCTGCACCTGCATATATCTTCAAGGAGCAGCATTCACCTCATTCAGCTAATACTGAAGTTGATTAAAGAATTTAAATGCTTCATTTAACCCCTAACGCAGGCGAGGCCTACCGGTGCGATAGTACCATTACTATGCAGTAATTTCTGCAGGCAGCAGCTTGAATTGATCCCTTTTCCACCATCAGGAAGTTTTAGTGCTGCTGTGTGCGCGCTCAAAGCCCAGTTTAATAAAGCGAGCTGCTCATGAGCCGTTAACTCAGAGACGAACAATAAATAAACAGGCTTGCTTTATTCTGTTGCCAGGTGTTTTTTTTTTTTTTCTCGTGACACCTCTGTCTGACCGCAGAACGATCGGAATCTCACCACGAAGGGCGTACCGGGGCGAGCTCTCAACCCATAACCGCTAATGATTGGGACTGCACGGCACGGTGGGGCGTCGGCTCGTTGAGAAAGGAGTTGATTGTCTAACGTGAGCGGGCAGACACGCGCCGCGCAGGAATAAAAATTCAAATAGCAGCCGCGCACAACGTCAATGTTTTTATTATTATGCATAAACTAGGCGGCAGACATTTTACAAGATTGCCACCGCAGCCCAGGCCATCAGCAAGGCAGATTGATGTTAAGGTGCCTGGCCGGTGGAGATAGAGTTTATCTGCTGCGGGCTGGGATTTGAAATCTAATCACAGGGGTGCCAGGTGAGGAAGCGCAGCCACAGATGAGCCCCTAACGCACACCATCATGCTTGTATTCGACAAATGGCGAAGAATTCCCCTCTTCAGCGTTGAGACAGGCGATAAGACGGCCCCAGACAAGAACGCTCTCGCTCACAGATCTATTTTTCAGGCTGAGCAAAGAGAAATAGAATGAAAGGAGACGGTGAGAGGAAGCATCAGAGGAACGGGGGGAGAGGCGTTCCAGGAAAAGGTTAGCTATGAAAAATGCTTATCTGAAGGAATAGCACTTAAATAATCTCAGGAGCCCTCAATAATGAATCCTTTTGTTGTTATGTTTTCACTGTTTATTTCAGTGACCAGGCTACATAATCCTGTGATAAACCACAAAGATTTACAACAAAAGCAGTCTGTACAATAACGTAACTGGAATAACAAGATTACACCTAATCTCTAATATTTGGAAATAGCATGAATTTGATTTTAAGGAGCCGTAATTAATATTTAAAGTTATGCTCTTTATTTTGACACTGCAGTCCCAGACACACGGAAAACTGCCATTATGCAATTGTCACGGAGGGTTTAGGATCTGTTCCAAGGACCGTAATGGTAAAGTTCTTTATGGGCTGGCTGTAACTATTAAAATGTTCTAAAGCACTTGTACAAAATCAAATTGGCGGGGTAAAAACGAATGGCTGGATTAAAACTAATCACCATTGACAGTGCCTTTTGGAATCCTCCGATTGTCGGCGGCTGATGAGGAGTTCAAACATAATGTTTCTAATTCAGGCTCCTCAGGAGAGATCCGGGAGTCATTTGAAGAGAATGACCAGACAGACGGGAAGTTGGCAGCAATGTTCGACTTTGCCGTTTCGTTTTTATGAATTTCCATCAGTGTTTCAATAGAGTGGAAAACTTCGCTATCGTCTGTTCAAACGTCGCTCTGTTTTCATCAAGAATGGACCACCGATGGCTCCGGGACTCCGCTTTAGCGACACAGTGAAGACGTTTCAGGAGGTAGCACGTGTGACACTGACGTGCCTCGTGTGTTAGCACCTTCCCCATTTGTCTTCGGCGACCTCTGTGTAGACGGTAGGGTGACAGAGCGTTCCAGGGCGTGAGACTGACGGTGACCTCTTCACCTGGTCAGAGCCAGGCCATCAGATCTCTCAGGGCAGGCCTGCTGGCTCCATCTTTATCTCCTCTGCCTGCTCAGCATTCCCGTCATTCACCACCCATCCACCACATCCTCAGGGCTCCCCTTCCACTGAACCCCCGACCTCAGTGCCGGGATTCCGTGCCATCCATTTGCCAACGGGGATATTACTTTTCGGCTCCTGAAATTTAAGCCAGATGAATGTTGCAGCTGGTCTGAGGAATGGCCCCTCGCAGACACCAGGCCAGCTCAGTTTCTTCTTCCAGGCCCCCTGCCGTTTGTTTAGGGACTGCTTGGACACTCCGGAATCACTCTGCCCAGCGACGGTGCCGTTCCGGCTTTCAGCCAAGGCCTGATAATGTCAGCTGGCTGTTGTTCTTCACTCCATCTGGTGAACAGATAGAAACAAACATGAAGACCTGAACCCTTCCAGTGTCCTGCTCCCACCACCTTGGTCTCTATCCCTAAGATGGAACTCAGACCATCAAACATGGGCATTCCAGACACCCCACACACACACACACACACACACACACACACACACACACACACACACACACACACACACACACACACACACAGACACTCACACTTCTGTGAAACTGGACTGAAGCAGAATGATTTCATGCTTTCAGCGTATTAATGGCATTATACGAAATACCATTACCCTGGAAAGGACACTCCAATATGTGAAAGCAGGTCAAGTGTTCATTAAAAAGGGGTATCTATTGAGCCGCACAACACCAGCAGACCCGTTTTCCTCACTTTCGGCGTTAAGAGACATTTAAGGGGGGGCGGGGGGCGAATTTTACTGGGATTGATGGTAAGCAAAGGTTTCTGTGGAGTAGTGACCATTGTTGGTTTATTTAGGAAGCACAAAAGACTAACACATTTTGCACTGCCCGGACAATCTCCACCTTTCTTCTTTTGCCCCTCTCTCTTCTCTCCATCTCAAACTCTCAGCGTGTAAAAGTGCAGCAGCGTTTCGTGTGAATATGCATAATTGAAGCTCTTTGTTTGCTCAGGTGCCGACCCCTCACAATGGGCGGATAATGGAGGAACACTTTAGACACAGATGTTCCCTCTTCATCACACTCCTGAGTGTGATGCTCTTACAAAGCAAAAAGGAGGGGACGGAGTGCGTGATCGTGTTCACTAGCTGTTGGCATTCTCCAATAAATCTGAGTTGAGCGAATAGAGAAACTCTTGGTTCTTCAGTTTCAGGAGATTTCAATTATAATTGGAGAGATTTTAGGAAATTATAAAGAAATTAAACTTCTGTGTAGCAGAGTAAATAAAAGGAATTGATAAATGTTCCTAAATGATATATAAACAGCCCCAGGTCTTGTGTAGTGTTTATTTTTTTGGGGTTCTTGTACAATTCCAGGAGGCTTTATTAGTTATGGGTCACCTTGAAGGCAGAGGAGTAGATGGAGGGCAATCAATAGCTAAGCCAATAAGGAAGCAAGAGGCTAAGGTTAAGAGGGTAATCCTTGATGGTAAAGCAGGAAATCTATAAAATAAATGATTTTTTTTTTCTACTCTTGTTTGGTGGAGCAGACATTCATTTGAGTTTGGGCACACACTTGAGTTACACAATAGTCAAAAACAAATAGACACCAAGTAGGTAATTCAATCCAAAAAGGTAACTGTTTGCAGGAAGCAGTACAAAAACATTACACAATGTCTTCCTGAAACACAGATTTCAACAAATGCCAGGCACGCAGCTGGAACTGGAGCCAATTCAGAAAGATTCTGAGGTAACACGCTGAAGATACATTTCACTTTAGATGATTTTCATAATGCAGAAATAAGGAAACTGCTTTTCTTCCCCTCTATTTGTGCAACTATTGAACACCATCTACTTCACAGCAACAACAGCAGCCAGATTTTATGAGTAAAAATCAAATTCTTGTGCCTAATTTTCTGAAGTATTAGAGTAAAAACTAAAACCAAAGAGGTAAGTACATTAGTGGATGCTGTTTCACAAAGCCTCTCCATGAGTGGACAAAAATACCGGGTGTTCACTGGTCCGTTATTTTGATAACAAGTGTCATATGTTTCACAGTGAAAGTAAAAACAGTTTGGAGTTCAATTATTCCCACCAGTAGTGAAAGTAGTAAAATTGGTTATATTTCAGCAACCTCCTTCAGACCCACAGAAGAAAAAAACTGTATTTTAATTAATTTACAATATTTTTTTTTTTTTTGAGACCTGAATTTGAATAAAAAAAATCCAAATACCACATGTTGCAGGGACTGAAATGAATCCATTGTCTCGATAGAGGTCTTTGTAGACTCCACTGCCCTTTTATATTTGACATCCTGTCATGAGACATATTTGTTGTAATGATTTTCAGTCCTCTACAAGGACACACTTTATTTGGTCACATTATTAAAGCCAGCTTGACCTCACATTTTCATGGGCATTTTCTCTTTTTTAAAAAATGATTATTATTATTATTATTATTACCTTTGCGTCTCCTTCCATCTGTGGATGCAGTTCAGTATTCCTCTCCAGATGAGGTGGTCATCATGATGAAACATATTTTTTTGGAGAGATGCCTGATACAATCACTGATATTGCTATGAAATGTAATATCAATTATTATTGGTATCGATTGCTACTTTTTTAACGACACAGCTTTTATACAACTTGCACATATTTTACAGCAAGGTGTAATACTTCTCCTCTCACTCAAAATGTCAAAATATGAGAGATGTTGTGTTAATTATCCAAAATGGTTTAGTCTCTTTTTTTTGGGGGGGTGTCCTAAATATAATGTATTGGTATTGGAAACTAAGAGTTGTACAATATCTGTATATCAGATATCGGCAAAAAGCCATCATTGGTACATGATCTGTCCATCACGCTGTCTTCAAAATTGCCCATACTATGTTTCTTTATTTCTTTCTTCCTTTAATGGAAGTGCTTTAAGCAAGAGCAATGAGGTAGCTGAGCGTTTTATCACCTATTTATTTATTTATTTTCTTTTCCTACAGCATGTGTTAAATGTCTCAGCATTTAAAGTGTGACCGAGAGCAACAGGGCAACATTTTCCTCAGTAAATAATTAACATCACCATTTTTCCCTTTCTTTTATGCATATTGATACAGGCAATTTGCTCCCTTGTCTTGAGCACTCAGGTTTGTTTTTGACACAGGAAGTCTACAATAGGCACTTCAACAGCTTCCTCGAGATAAAACAAGGTCATTTTATCCCATTTTTTTACAGTCTCGGTTGACACTTTGACTAGAGACTGGTGGATATTGCAGCCGTTGCTCTTGCTTGTCCTATCTCTATTGATTAATGAGAGAAGGACTAAAACTGCCTTTTTAAGTAGAGCCATGATGAATCAGTGTAGCTCATGGATGGCTGAATAAACACTACAAAGACTGCTATATCTGGAGGTGTCAATACACCAAAAACAAACTCAGGGTTGCAGATGTCAAAAATGATTCATTTCCCTTGATATGGCAGCCGTACACAGAGTGATCTATGACAGCGCCGTTTCATCTCATCCTGTCAGAGCTGCTCAATGGCAGCTGGGTTTCTTTCCCGTAACTGAAGAGCATGTAGCGCCAACATGCATGAACCTCCAGGTCTGAGGATTGAAATCGCAGCTGTAGCACGAAAGAGCTCTCGGAGACGGTCAAAGGTTAGACAAGCCTCGTCTCTCTCTCTCTGCCGTTAAGAACTGCGCTGTCCTCCTGGACAGCGTCATATGGCTTCCATTTTCCTTCCGGAATGGCGTTTTGTTTAACAGGCCGTGCGGTCACTCGGTCGTCGCCCGACTGTCAGGCCGCGTCTGTCGCAGCTCTGCTGAACGTCTAGGTGTCTTTTCATGCTCCAGTCAGCTCCCTGTCCGCGCCGGTTTGCTTCCTCCCCACAAAGCCCGAGCCCTCACACATCCCATTAGCACCTGCTAAGTCGACCTGAAACTTTTTCTTTCAGGCCGTCTGACTTTGCTCATGTAATTACTCTCTCTGCGCCATCTGAAACCAAATACCTGCTGTTCATAAGGCAGTCGGCAAAATAATAGAAGTCTGGTTTAATTTCATCTCTTGTATAATGGCATGCATCTTATACAGGAGATGTAACTTTACCTGCTTTTGTCTGTATAGAAACTGAAATGCAGATTTGCTGAGTCCGTACTCTTTGGCTGGTGTTTGCACAGCTCTGCAGGGGAAAAATGCAATATTAAATCTTAGTCATGACGATTAGAAAGTCTTTAAATATTGAAGAGATTTTGATTATACTTGCTATATATATTTGCTTGTATTATTAGACTCTTTGAGAACTGCATTTATTTGAGGATTTCCACGTTCACTCCTTTTCCTTTGAGTCTTTTGTCTCGGAAACACAAGTCTGCTTGTCCGGGCTCCATTTTCTCTCCCTTCACCTTCGTCGGGGAGGCTAAAACCTTTGCCAGATGCCAGCACTCTGCGGCCGCGCCTTTTCAAATGATGCTAAATGGCCTCATGAGTTGATGTGTCCTGGGGGTTAAGCGGGGCTGTCCCGGTCAACCTCTGACACCTGGGTCATTCATAAGGTTGCGCTCCAAGCACGTCCCCATTGATAAGGGTCGTTGCAAAGGTCGCCGTTTTCTCCCTCGTTACGTCTATCCAATTAACGCATCAGCAGCTGAATCACTGCTCGGTGTTCATTAAAACATTAATTGTGTCCATTGATTCCTGAGCACTTCAACAAATGTGTCTGCTAAGTGCAACACAGCAGCTCTTGTTTCTGTCTTTCTTGTCCTTTTGTAATGTAAATGTATGGGGATGTAACATGGGCGTAGATAAGGTAAAGCGGCTCCTGTCATGCTGGTCTGCTGGCTGGGACAACACAGTCGATCGTGGTTTCTCTGTTAGAGGTTATTGACATTAAGCAGCTGTTTTCCATCAGTTTGAAGTGATTTTCACTCGCTAAATTGAGTTAAGTATGATCGTGTTCAGCAACAGGCCTGAGCTGTAAAACATCCTCCAAACATCTTTCAGATCACTATTGATTTGTCCTGATTGTGTAGGTAAATGTGTGCACAGCATTGGCCATAACAGACTATCTGCTCTTTTGTTAGCTGCGTTTTTTTGTTTTTTTTTTGCGTTTAAAGTGCTGTGATGATTGAATCTAAAAGACCGTTGGTTACAATAGCACAATAATAATGTGTTTGTGCCTTTCCTTTCAATGAAACCTATAAAAAGTATTCTTTTATTCATACAATATTTTATATTTGAGAACCTGAATAGACCAAATAGTGTCGGTTAACCAAACATAGAGGTTATTCAACCAAGAAAAGATCAAAAAATCAGGGCCATCGTATCAGTTCTTTACCATGTCTGTATATTATTGGAACACTAAAATGAATCTTAAACTGTGACCTTTTGCTTTTCTTCATTGCCAACTATTCTTCAATTAAATCATTTTTCTTTCTAATTTCTAAAGCAGATGGAGTTCAGCCTGTTTCATCACACGTCTTTAAGCTTATTAAAATGCAGTGTTAACATAGATTATGGTGTCGTCCGTACACGCGGGCTTTTAAATGCAACTGTACAATGAGCGTTCTGTTCCAGAACTGGGACACCCCCACCCATTTGAAAATCTAATTAAACTAAACTAGTTTTTATCTGTTCTAAATGACTTCAGAGGGCCCATTCATTATGCCTGCCCTCCAGTCTTGTCACAAATATACTCCAGTATTACATTTATTTAATAAATAGGTTACTAAATGTTTTTTCCTTCCTTCATTTGTGTTATCTGTATGTTTTATTGCACAGAATTCAATATTCCAAGAGCATATATGCACATGACAAATATAGACACTTAACACTGATGCTACCATTTTCATTAAAGCCTTTAAAAAACAAAATCTGGCCTGCTGTGAGGCTTTATTCCAGCTCACCAGATATGATGAAAGTGTAACCTGGTGATCTATGAATGAATTTACATGCTGCCTCTTTTTACCCTGCTGCCCTGCAACCATAGCAACAAGCCCTATCAAAAAAAAAAAAAAAGAAAAGAAAGAAAAGTGAATCTACCAGTGAGACGACGCACATATCAGGCGGTGATTCCGTCATGGTCTTCGCTTCATTCCAGATGTGCAGAAAGGATCTGAGGGATGCATCTCTCGCTTTCACACCTGCGTAGCATCGAGCGCGTTGCTGCGTTTAAGCCTGAGCCTGCAGCCGGTGGTATGACCGTGAGCGCCCGCCTTTTCCAGAGCAGCTCAACGCCAGAGAATGTTGTCAGGTTTGGGCAGGTACCTGCCCAGTCGTCAAATCCCAGGACCTTGGTTCAAAATAGCAGCCGCATCCAAAAGGAGCAAATGCAAATTCCATTAGTGAAAATCCATCTGGAATCTGAAAATCAATGGACCTCGGCTTCTGATGAATGAAATAATGAAGGGGTCACATTCTTGTGAGCTGAAAATGAAGCATGCCTTTTGTGTGCGCAGCCATGAGTCTGTGTTCATTAGAATGTTAATGAAATCTGAAGCTCAGATGGCGCCCACTGGTACACGCACACATGATGGATTCATGTTGTTATTATCCTAAATCAACTACTCCTGTACGAAAACCACAGTTTATGTCCTCACCCGCGCTGCTGTGTCATTAGAGCTCCATGATGATGTTGATGATGGGGCTGCTGATAGAGGGGGATCATCATCAGTGACTGCTCAGGCTGTCCCGTAACTGATCTGGATTCTTTGCTTTGATGCTTGGTTTGCAGGGACTTAAAGCCAGAAAATGCGCCTGAAGTTGCTGAATTATTTATCTTTATCACAAAAAAAAAAAAAAAAAAAATCACTAATGAGGTAGAATTCAGTCAGCAGGCAGAGTGATCAGTGTGTGCAGTGGGAAGGTTGTATAAAAGAGACCTGGCAGATGGGGTCTGAGATGGGTCAAAGGTAGAAGAAGGCAGCTGAAGAGGAGTGGGCTCTCGTCCCAAGAGAACACAGGGATTGATCTGTTGTGCCACGGAGGCATGAGAACAATGTGTTGTTCCGTGTACGTGCAAGCATTTCACAGAAAGACTTTGATACTTGTATCATGTGGTCTGTTTTTGTTCTTTTTTTATTTAAATTTTTTATCGAAAAGCACAATACTGTTGGAAAAGGGTTGGTGTACGATAGGATTGTGGTGAAATTTCTTCAACACCATCTGACTATTTTGTCACCACACAAAAGCGGAATTTTCTCTCAAATCTAAACCAAGTGTGGAAATGTTTTGTCTGTCGTGGATGTTTGGATAATTTAAGTGTGATCCTGCCTGTGAGCTGTCCAGGTAGATTCATTCTAGCTTGACTAATTTCCTGCTTTTCTTAAGCTTACACGGTGTTAAGTCCAACACACACACACCATACAACACACTCACACGTTTGCCTTCCATCATGGTTTAACTTGAACATTTGGTTTGTCCTCTTGCAGCAGCTCCAGCGGCGGATCTGTCCACCCCAGAGTCAGGATGTTTCCTGAGAACCTCGCCGCTGAGGTTCTCCCACACCTTCTACACTTCAAGTCGAAGGCTTTCCTTTGAATGTACCATACATCAGCCCCGTTTATTTTCCAACTCGCCCCGCATTTGCGCGATGGGGTCGAGGTCCGGACTTTGCGGGGCCAGTCCATCATTTGAAGTGGTCCAGCAGATTCCTCCTGTCACCAGTAGAGCTTCAGCAGTTAGAATAATGTCCACTTTAATGGCCAATTCAACAAAAAAAACAACCGAAACCTCCGAAATATGCCAAGTGTCCTAATATTTTCATTCCCCTAGTAGAGCTGGATCAGCATAGTCGTGTGTGACATGTAGACATAATGCGCCAGAGCCTTGACCTTTATCACAGTGGAAATGGAATTGAATGTAAGATTAGAGGAGTTAGAAAGCAACATAACAGATGTGTTGATCCTGTTGTGCTGGAGTATTTTAGTGCATATTTACTTGATTTATTTTTATGTCTGTCAGAATTTAAGACTCGCGGCTGAGCCCGTCAGACAGGTGCTGTTTGTCAAGATGAGTTTTTTCCGACGTCGCGTTGTTGTGCGCAGACCCTAAACCGCACCTCACCTCCTTGCGCATTCAAGTGCTAATGAAGCAGGTGACAGAATCTCATGGAGTGAAAGCTTATTTGGACGTGACAAAATAGATTGTGGTGTTTTTGTAATTAGTTGTTTACAGGCTTTTGTGCGTTGCAGGTGCACCTGCGATTTGATTTGATGGAAAGCTTTCGGAAATAAAAACCAGTTGGACTAATGCTGGAAACCATTTATGACCAATCAAATTACACCCTGCCTGAGCCTACAAAAGCAATTCATCTCTAAGCTGCCTAATACTGTTAACACTCCCTTCAGCTTTCTATTTTCAGTTCTGACAAGTCAGAAATGTAGAAGAGAAATCCAAAAGCCAGGCCACGTTAGACTTTTACAAGAATTCTCTCTGCCATCGCAACAATAGGATCAAGTCAATAATAATGCACCTTCCCATTTTTCTTGTGTTTACTGCTTATTTCCCAAGAACAACGCGTTAATAAGCCAGAGGTCTTTAATTAGCATTTTGGCTCCAAATATTGAACTGTTTTCTGGAGTAATTCTCACTCTCCCCCAAAGAAAGAGAGCCAGGGAGGGAAGAGCTAAACCCCTCTCCAGTCTCTGCAGTCGCACTTTCGGCGTAATCGCATTTATCGAGGTCTCAAGGCTGTGCCAAGTCTGCTCTGCATGTGGGGCAGCTCTGCGTTGGTCCTTTTTTGTTGTATTGACCGCGGCCTAACGTGCTCCTTCAAATGCCAACAGCCTCTCTGAATGGGCGCGTTGCCTCTGTAGAAGATCAGTGTGCATATTGTCACTGAACAGATAGCCCGCCGCATTAACTTAAGTGCTGCCGGTTTTGTTAACAGACTGCACATGTGTCAGTCTTATCGAAATGAAAGTAAACACAACCTGGAGTTTAGTCTGAATCCTCCAGTTTCCTCCTCCTCCTGAGGTCGCTGTGATGTGTTTTCATTAGAACTCTGCGGTGCATAAGTCCAGTATTTGTGTTGCATTTGTCATGTTTATGTCATGAGGTTGCACAGATACCCTTTCCATGTTTGGAAAGTATGCAGGCGGGACAGAATCTTCTTCCCTGCTGCAACGCAGTTGGCTCAAACATCCAACGATACTAATGCACAGAGATGATGAACTGACCCAACGACTTTATTTACAATTTTTCCTGATAAGCTGTCGTCTTCTTGCCAAAACCAATAAGACACTAGAAACCTTTCTAAACGAGCATCGCTCATAAATCCTGTCATCGTCAGTGATTTAAATCGCCCCATCCGATCCCTAACCCCATCCCTCGCGCGTTTAATATTTCAAAGTTAGGCCCCAGCCATGGCTGATATGCAAAATAATCAGATTTTAATATTTTAATCTCTTCTTTTATAGAATCAGCAATTACGCCGTAAATGGATTTAATATATCCTATCTGAGGAGGAGACATGAAAATGGATCTTAACCTGCTAAAGAGGCTGTGAGAAAATATCAGATTAGCTCCAAAATCAAGGAGGTAGCCGGCCATTCTTTGAGCATTCATCACGGCCGCTCGGCTGCTCGGTTGGCACACATGCTGACCTGCGGGATTCTGAGTCAGAACTGATCACTGATATTCTCAGAAGTGACAGTGCACTTTATTCTAAGTCTACATATCACCTTCGGAAGGTCAGCAGCTTCCATCAGAGATTCACTGACCAGTTAGGAGCTGCTGCATGGCAGCTTGGCTACACTGGATTTATACTGGATTTTAGGGGAGGGTTTCTTGTTACTGTATGGGCTGAACAAGATCTGGGCTGTAATGGGACTGAAAATGCAATCAACATTCTGAGTTGCTTCTTGTTGCTGCATTCAATGGGGGGAAAAAAAAGAAGTGTTTTTTGACAGACAAGATGAAATTAATGATAATTTGTCCTTGCGCAAGCAGCTATGTGCGTCCAGTGGCTGGAGAAGCCATCGCAGTCGTATATATGATATGAATTATGTAAGGTGGCCCGAACAGAACGGCTGCAGCATCGGCGCGTGACAGACCAGAGATCCCTTCCCTCTGTGAAATGGTTGAACGGGAGGCTGACCAGGCATCCCCCTGGTTATTAGACATGTCGCTGTCATTCACACTGGCATGAGTGACACGAGACCCTATTACCCTTCCAGACTCACCTCCATCCGTCAGAATCCGCCCCGCTTTAACGCCGGAGGAGGGGAAGGGGCAAACGCTCCGGTGCTCGCATTAACATACCATCGCCCGCAAAGGTGTGCCCTGTCCCGAACAAACGCACTTGTATGTATAATTCATAGCAACAAAAGAAAAAAAGAAAAATTTGATAAACAAGATCTTTCCAGCAGCCCTGAGTAAAGTCTGCATTCTGAAATAGCCGGTAAGTATGTTAAAGCTGGTCCTCCCCTGAGAAAAATTCTCCACTTAATTAAAAAGACCAGCAGGAAAAGTCCTGGAATAATGATGGTATAATTATGAAAGACCCATTTCTGTTAATCCCCGCCTCTGCAGCACGGTGCCTCACACGGTGCAGCCAGGCCACGGCCAGCGGTTTAGCACCCAGACCACACAGAGCTCTCACAAGTGGCGGCGGCGAGAGGGCCGCGAGCGTCAGACGGAGGATTTTGGGGGAGCCGAGCCCAGCGTTTCTTTTTTTTTTTTTTTTTTTTTTTTTACCGCAGCGGAGCCGGGGAAGGTCAGACCGCTTATGAAGGAGAGTTAATGGGCAAATAATAGGCAGAAGTTCTGCATCAGCTAGTGCGGCAGAGAATAGCCCCAGCTATTAGCTCTCCGGTAGGTTAGACCCAACTTGATGCTGAAAGTATAAAGCACGCAAACAGCCGTTAATGCTAAGCTTTGTTTTCGCACGGAGGTGGCGGGGGGGGTGCGAGCAGCTCCGGCTCGTCTGAGTGCCGCGGCCCTTTGATTTGTGTTTCACAGCTGTTCCTGGGGAAGACATTTCAGTGGGCAGCTGCAGACGCTTAATCTCCGCTGTGCTGACACAAGCTCAATTAGCAGATAGCACACTTTGGGATTTTTGCAAGAAAAGTTGTCAGGACCCCGTCAGATAAATCGCTGGAGACGGTTCCGAGCTGGTTATCTCCAGCTTTGGCCCAAAGTTTCTCTTAGTTTGCTTACTTTACGCACAGAGAGGGATTTCATCTGATGTTTTGATTGATGATTTTGAAATGCAGAAATAATATCAGCGCAGATACCCAAGAACCGTCCCGACAGCAGGGCGCTCGTGACTCACCCACGGCTAGATTGGTTTCCGGTCCTTCTGAAGGAAGAAAATGATTCTTTCATGGGTCAGCTCATGAAAGGCCTCTGTGTTATGTTGACGAAGGTCAAGACTTATTTTTCTGTCGTTGGAACAAATTGAACCCAATCTGGCTCTATTATGTTTGGAGCTGACCTCCTCCATTTCTGCAGAAAGTCTTGCAATCTACACAGATGAAAAGCATCATAAGCCACAGGGAGGATATCTACTTTTGATTTTGGTTTGATCTGCCCTTTAAACATCAGTATTCCTGACTTGAATGCATTTTGTGGAAACCAGATTGTCCTCTGTAGTCAGATAATATCACTCCACCATTAGCCTGTATCTGTCTTATTATTCTAGGTAAAATGACTGCAGATATGATTTCAGGGCTCAATAAAGGCAAAAAAAGAAAAGAAATCCACCACAGAATTGTTTAAAGTGGACTGAGGTCACACTAACACAAGAGGAAAATGGACTAAAAGTCACCCTGTAGATTCCAGCTTACATCTGTGGATCTTTTTGCTCATGTAAACACCCACCCGTTTATATTTTACACTGCAGGTTTGAGTATTATGTTGTATTTGGGCTGATCTCCAGAAATTCCATGTTCTCCATAAAAGCATGAAAAGTCAACAAGATGTCATGAGGAGGAGTGAGAAGAGTAATGTGGGATGAAGATACATCCCAGTGTTGACACATCAACAATAAATATTACTGCCGAGACAGTTTTGTTTAGTCTTTGACCAGGATTTTCCCGGCCTTGTCCTGTTTTCTATCCTCCTATTCACAAACACGGTAATGACAATTTTCAAAGCTCTTGCTCTGTTTCTGGCGCTCCTCCTGCGCTCCTCTGCAAATGCTAATATATCGTCCGTGGCTGCAGGCTTTCCTGAACTAGCGCCTCGCTCCAGCAAACCCAAAGAAGCATGCATAATAGCAACAGCTGTTCATGCATTTTAATCCAAAGCACTGGCCTTTCATTGAAACGCTCCATCTTTCTTCATTTCCGCCATTACGGTCGTGCCAGAGAGTGCAGCCCCCGAAGATCCGTGAGGCCGGAGCCACGTCCGCGTTCGCACCCCCCCCCCACCAGAATCCAATCTGCGAACCCCAGCCACGCTTCCTGGAGCAGAGTATACATTAGAAAGTGTTTCTCTTCTAACTTCACCTCCAGACACTTTGTTTATATTTTAACATCCACGCTGCACTTTTCTCGATGACTCGAAGATGAACTTTGTTCACTGAAGCAATTTATGAGGAATAAACCAGGATCTGCTCCAGGCTTGTTTTTTTCCTTTTCAACTTTATTTTCCAAAACAGGCCTTTTTTTTTTTTTTTTCCTTCAAGCAGGCAACATGTAATTACTTCCGGATCAAATAGTGCGATCTTTTAAAAGAAGAGCGGATGTTTTTGTCTGACTGCTACAGCTTCTTAGCACCCTAAAAACACAGGGATGGCAGCAGATCTGCATTAATATTCAGTCTAAACATGTACTTTATCAATAATTCACATGCGATCCTGACGTCTGATGCGCGGCTGCGAGGCCTGAAAAGTCCAATTAGTCGCCAACATTGGGTGAAATGATGTTTCACGTTGTCGTCGCCGGCAACGGAGCTTCCTCTCACCCGCTGAGGAAATCCCGCCAACGGCAGGTGTTCCCTGCCGTTACGTGTCGTCCACCTTCATCGGCACATTCAGTTGCGTTGTTCTCGTTAATGACGTTTCAAACATTTAGCACATGAAGAATTGGATAATTGGAGAGCGGTATCTTTCTTTTTTTTTTGTGTTGGGAGACAGGAAGCAGACAACATGCACCTCTGTATACACACACACACACACACACTCGCACACACTTTGCACTTGAGATTGGTTTGACTCATGCACTCTCGTCTACTCACACTTTTTCCAGTGGCAGTGATGGTAAAACCGGGGTGCCTGAGGTAACCCAGCCTCACAGACGAGGCGATAATAGCCACGTTGACAGAGCGCTTGTTTATAATAAGAGACTTGGATGAGAAGTCAAAGGTGAAAAATGAGTGCGATATTGAACGCGGGTGAGGAAGGCGCGCGGGGCTGGGGGGGGTGGTGGGGGGCGACGTGTTTACGTGTGGTTATTTGGGTACGTCACCCCGGCTGCGCTTTGAGACTCAGAAAGAGAGGAAGAGGACATCATCCATCATCAGGCGACCATGTAAGAAAAACTGCTGCCATCACAACCTGTAATGTGGGAAACTGTGACACGGAGAAGGCCTTAACCGGTGTTGGGTGCTGGGGGCTGTACCCAGGCATGCCCACACGGTCTGAGTTACAATACAGCCGAGCGTATCATTCATGCAGCGCAGCGTGGATCTACGCATTCTTCCCGTCTTTTGAGGGAGCGCATAAATACTTCAAGCTGCAATAAAGACAGAGAGCGACGTCTCAGCGTTTCAGCTTCTTGTACCTGAAGGGTGACCAGCGCCGCCTGTTATGTGTGGAATCCAGACAGCACAGCCGGTGTTGTTAGAAGTGGACTGCTTCAACAACGAGGCGGTGGAGTTAAAACAACATCTTTAAAAGCAAAGGTCGGTGCCGTCATTACTGTTCCAGGCAGGTCGGCACGGTTGGGGTTTGGCACCGACTTGTCTTCAGCTGTCAGACGACAGGTTTCCAAAGACTAACTGGGCATTCTTTATGGGCCTGCTCGAAGGGGAGCACCTTTAAAAAAAAATAAAAAAAATACATTCAGCATTTGTGGAGAAAATGGCGATCAACAGTCTAACAATGTACAACATGACTGAGTATAAGGTCACAGTCACATTAGCAGAGCTGTGGTGTTGTAGCAGCATGCTTCTGTTGCGCTGACATGAACTACAGTGCACACTCTAGTGCCATGCTGGGATGGATACAAGGATCGGTCCCTATTTAAAGTTGGTGTTTCTCAACAGTGACGACTTATTTCATTGTGGTATTATGGGTGTGGTGGGCTGACCGAGAAGAAACATATATTTTTTGTGATTTTTCACAATTTAAAACAAAGGTCAAAGGTCACTCCGTTTACATATTCTATGAACTAATTAAGGGACATTACAGTATATATATATATATATAAATATATATATATATATATATATATATATATATATATATATATATATATATATATATATATATATATATATATATATATATATATATATATATATATATATATAATACATAATAAATGTAGTATGAGTTGTTACATAGTATTACCTCATAGTTGTGCATATTTTCACTCAACTGAAGAAACCTGGAACTGTCCTGTGACTGATGTTCACCCTGTTAGGTTTAAAAACACGTCACCCACACGAAACCATTCCAGCCAGTGGGTTGTAGTCGAATCTGCCATTGTTGTGCTAGTTATTACTGCCTCTCTGAACAGTGTCGAGGGAATTGTAAGCCACTGAACCGTGAGGTGCTTTATGCTACTTTGGAGAGTAACATCTGTGACTATCTACATGACATTCTATTAGTCCAAATCCCTTGTTTACCTGGGTGTTATAGATAAAAATGGAGATTAATATTTCTTTCTGGGGAATATCTTTGAGTACAGGGAGGCAGTGTGGTGGCTTCTAGCTCCCGTTTTTAGTGCGATTACTCACGTAATCCAGCATCTTGGAAATGGCATTTCGTTCAGCGAAATCTCTGATTGGCACCTGATTAGCGACTAATCCATGTCATTATCCCCCCCCTATGAAAGCAGTAGTGGAGAAAATGGTGGTGTAAATGACAGTTGTTGAATGGTGGAGGGCCTTTGATCAGTGCACTGCCCATAAAATTGTAGAGAAGATGAAGGAAATATGCTGTTGCCATGGATACTACAGAAAATATGTGAAGGGAAATATCCTGCATGGCTTATTAGCTTTGTTTTGACACTGCAACCCTCGGCATGAAAATGCATTGATAAAAGTTGTAGATGCTGTTTCCTGACCCACTGACAGGGTCTCTCTGGATCAACAAGTAATGACCACACGGGCTAAAGGTCGAAGTGTATGTTGACTGCGAAACGGGCTTCCTTTCTCTTTGCTTTACGGTGGAGAGGTGGTGTTCGCGGTATTCTTCCAGGTAGTCTCCGGGCTCACCACCCCCCCTCCTATCTGCCCAGCCCATGCTGCCTCCTCTGGCTCCAGCCTTGAACCCAACCCCCAGAGGAGCAAGAAATAATTAGGAGAGAAGATTGCGTCTGACACTATTTCTGAAAAGCAGGGTATTGTAATGAGAGCAGAGCAGGTATTCATTGTATCTGAGGGGGGCGATTGAAAACCCTTTTTTTTTTTTTTTTTTTTTTTTTTTTTTTTTGGATTGGGGGTGCCTGGGAGAAGCCCTGGGAGAGAAAACAGAGCTTTGCTGAGTCCCTAATGCACACGGGAGAGCACCGAGAGGTGTCTTCAACAATGGCAGGAGCTGAGGGTGCAGCCTGGTAACTAATTCAAATCGCTCTGGGCTGACACGCACACTGGTCACTTTTGTCTCTGTCAATATGGCTCCCTCTCTGTCTCGGCTCTTCCTGCTCCCATTTAGAGTTCAGAGGGAGGGTGTCTAGCCGCCGCTCAAAGTTATCTTCATTAGCCGCGCAGACCTGCAGAAGCGACTGCACGGGGGACCTTTCTCTGAGCGGAGCACTCACAGCCACTTTTGTTTTGATGAACAAAGTCTAAAGCTCCAGGTGTTCCCCTCCTGGTTTTTGAGGACAGACACAAAGGCAGCATCAATCACAGGGTCTCATATAGTTTTAGCACTCACTAATGTAATTGTGGTTGCTTGTTTTGGTTTGATCAATGTAAATTGGGCTTATTTTTTTATGGATTTGCTGGCTGCAGATCAGAGTCAAAAAGTCAAAAGGGACATATGCAAAGAATGCAAAAAATGTGCTTTAGTCCATATATATATATATATATATATATATATATATATATGCTGTATATATATATATATATATATATATATATAGATAGATAGATAGATAGATATTCAGTGTGCCCCCATGCATATTCAGTGTACCTCCACACCCTATAAATATCAGTTTCGACAACCAGTTCAATGTTAAAATCGCCGTAGGTCTTCCCCACGGTAGAAGAGATGGGCGGAGCAAAGACCACATGTGGGCGGAGCTCACAATAGCTCATTAAGAATTAAATTGTGCTCAATCCTTCAGATTTTCAACCAAAGCACATAACTAACATTTAATTTAAACATCAGTGAACCGTGTTAACTTGCAGCAAACAAGGATAATAAGTCATCTTTAAGACACAAACAACTGAAATCCTTTGCAGAGCATTGTGGTACTGTGCATCGACGTCCTGTCAAACTTCATTTTATCAGCAATTATCACTTGGATTACACTCTCTTAACACACATGTTCAATACCACTAGAGTCCCACATGTTCACACACCTTGTTACTCCCAACCTGTCAAATAATGATGCTTTAGTTGCAGGCGGTTTTGTAATCCTTGTGAGTATGGATGCCATAGGAATAGTTGAATGCCTTTGGAACAGTCTGGAAATGACCTCAGGCCCATGGGTTCTTTATGGCAAACCTCACCAGACCCTTAATCATCTCATCCAGTTTCAGTATTTGACAGGCTGTGATTGAAAATGGGCATATTTTAAAAATCTGACAAAAAATATTATACAACAATACAGCAATTATAAATCAGAAACTGTTAATTGTCATCGAGGCTATAATTGGAAGCATACCATTGGGTCTATCTATAGAATTCTCTGTGGAAATGCAGTCATTTGCTGTCTGATGGCTGCATTTGTAGCTTCATATTGCTCATCTTCACATTCTTAAAGACAAAAGAACACCCTGCCAAACATGCCGTCTCTGAACTGCCTTATTTTCCCATTTACTCAGAAGACTAAGGCGTCATCACCTCCCCTCACAACTGTGATTTCAGATGTCGAGCTGGCGTCACACATAAAGAAGCGTCTTATGTGATGTCTTACATGTGCTAAAAGCAGCTTACCTGTTCTCTGCTGCTGTCTTTTCCTCACGTACAGTCACACTTTGACTGCATGGCTCCCAATATTCCCACAGTAAATTTGATTCTTGTCGTGTCTGCAGTCACAGGATTGTCACATTGGATAAAAATAGACCACGGTGTGTTCAAGAGCTAACTGCGTTGTTTGCGATGGCCATCTTTACCGGAAAGCATAATGGCCTGAATGCAAACGTCAGTCTTGGTTAATGAGAGCCTGCGAATCATATTGTAATGTTGCAGGCATCCATGATGTAGAAACCTCCTGGGAAAAATGCTGAAATCCTGCTTAAATGAG
The DNA here is from genome assembly GCA_911728415.1 of Lagocephalus sceleratus. Taxonomy (NCBI): domain Eukaryota; kingdom Metazoa; phylum Chordata; class Actinopteri; order Tetraodontiformes; family Tetraodontidae; genus Lagocephalus; species Lagocephalus sceleratus. Next base: position 2,440,813 of record CAJVRN010000040.1, read on the forward strand.
AAAATAAATTACATGTGGGTCGGAGCTCCACATACAGGAACCGCAATCTCCTTCAAGTTGCTAAACAATGGATATGCTTCTGCTATTGATTTTAAAATCACAATTTAATTTCCAAACCTCCACATCAGTGCTCTCATTGCTTGATATTATATTAAACAGTGGGCAGTGCACGCTCACAGCAGCCATGATGCATCTGTATTCGCTGAAGCAGGCTGTGTGAATCTCACAAATTGAATCTGCAGCAGCAGCATCCAAGATTCTGCCAATCAGCCATATCAGTTCAGCATCTTCTTCTCCATTTACGGGCACTGTGAACAAATCCCCGAGCTTGTAGGGAGTTGCTGCAGACTGACACACTCGCTCGTATCAGAAAAAGAGTTTCACACTCGTGCGTAGCTTATGCAACCGCGAACAAGGGGATCAGCGAAATGAAAGCTGAAACTATTGTCTGCAATCTAATTCTTTAGCTACTGAGAGGAAGCAAAGAATCATGAGTGCCGCTGCGTGCCGGGTTTCCAGGGTGCTTAGGTAAGAGATCGGCCACGGCTGGTGGTGATGAAAAGTAAGTGTCCTGGGAGGATGGACTCCAGTGGGAGCCCTGCGGAGTGGAGGGCATTATTAAAGTTAACCTGGGTGGCTCCGTGTGACCACAAAAGCTGAACGCCTTTCTACAGAAGTGCTGTTTTCCATTTATCGAGGATAGGATTTCAGGTTATACCTTTTTCTTTTTTTTTTTTTTTTTTTTTTTTTTTTATCCAACTGGCATTCATTGCGTGCTGCAATAAATAATTGAACGGTCACATTAATGTCGGACTTCCATCGCCGAGCCAGCCACACGGATGCAAACATGTTTAACCAGTAACAATAAAGATGCGGCAAGACGCAGCTCTTTAAATTAGTTTTATTACAGTTACCACTTAGCTGATTAAAGGACAAAACGCCCCCTAATATGACCTAAATACTATAAAAATGTGAATGTGCACATGATTCTTTAATAAATAAAAAGCAATTAAACTTTATTCATATTTAAGCCTGATTAAATCTACTTCACAGGCAGGTGCTCGTGACGGCAGAGGTGGAGGCTACAAAACATCAACTGTCCTGTTGATGCAAAGTCGGATAAGCACACATAAATCTGGTTATTTTAATGCTCAATCTAACCACAAATCACCAGTGTTCTGTTGTCCTGGCGAAGTGACTTTTGTGGCGCACTTGTAGGTACTAAACCCGCCTCTGCGCTTATCATTTCGTGTGAAGTTCCGATGCCACCCCCCCTCAAAAAAAAAAAAGAAGTGTCTCATGATGGACAATCTTGTTTGCACAATAGGTATTCTGGAAAATGCCGAGCCTCCAGCCTGCGTTCCAGCTCTTCTGTGTTGTGTTAAGTAGCTTTCATTGTCACCAGAGTGATACCTCCTCATATACCCATCACTGTCAGCCTCGTGTTGCTTTTTCCAAAAGCCATCAGGATTCGTCTCTGTCAGCAGCCTGTCCCTCACTCCATTAAAGATGATTGATAGAGCCAGGAAATCGTCCGCCCAGCTGTTGTCGTCGACTCATCCATGAGATGTTGAAAGCAGCTCGGAAAGAGACCATCCCTCATCAAAAAGCTTTTTTTTCCCCCCTCTTTGTCAGTGTTGTTGATGTGAAACAAAGTACATTTTTGAAGTATCTACAGCCTGTTTTTCATTCTATTCCTGGTGCTGCGTGTGGTAATTAATCCATTACGGCAGAAGATAGAGATTTTTCCTCTTTTTTTGTAAAATCGGGGATAAAAATGCTTCTTTGGTTCCACTTTATCTGTTAAGCAGCCTTTTTTCTTCATCGCTTGACCCGCGATCATTGGTTATCGCGCCCTCGGTTATTTTAGCTATCCGGTGCGACCTGTTCAAAGGGAGGGCCGATGAAAAGACATGTCCGTTTGTCCAACTGCGACAGCCCGCTATTATCTGCTAATGTCTTGCGAGGATTCTTACAGGACAACTTGAGGAGGATTTTATGATGTTTCGGGGTGATTGATAACACGCTCTTAGAGGGATGTCAGCCTTTCAGAGACAGATAATACGGATTTCTATCTCTCTGCCTTCTTGTGTGAGACACACCATCAATCAAGTGTATCGCGGCCTTAACCCGGTAAAATTAAAACCTTTGGGGGGAGGGGGGGAGGGGTGTAGAATCAGGACGCACACATCAGCAGGGAACACGACAGAATCAGAACACAGATCCACATCCTAACAGGCTCACCACTGAGACTAGGACAGATGTAGGATTCCACTACAGGGCAGAAAATACAGTTAATGATGTGACTGCATATCACTGTTGACAGTGGAGAGGGATTACAGGAAGAGGAGACTCATTTTCACTGTGTGTGGAGGCGTTATTAGATCCCAGCCCAGCTAATTTCATTCCCAAGCTCATCAATATTTACTAGCAACAGGCACAGCATGCTATAGCAGAGCCAGGGCTCCCAAGGAGGAGATGGAGAGCAAAGGAGATGGTTTGAGAGCGGGGAGAGTCGCTAACCAGATTCCAGGCCATGAACATTCATTTTTCAGCTCGTTCCTGATCCCGTTCCTGTAAATGCTTGTTGTTTTGTTTTTTTTGTTTTTTTTTTTCGCCGTGATAAAGCACACAGGCAGCTAATGAGCCCAGCTGGCTGGAGACGCCTCCTGTCCCCGCTTTCCTCCTCAGACGGGCCCTCACCTTCTCCCTGCGTGTCTGTCTGTGTTTCAGTTGACGGCTGCATACACAAGGCGGCAGGATCCTGCCTCTATGACGAGTGCCACTCACTAAATGGCTGCGAAACAGGCAAAGCCAAGATCACCTGCGGCTACGACCTCCCTGCCAGACGTGAGTACCCACAATTCATCTCTTCCGTTTGCACGTGCAACCGGTCCCGCACCGTCGCGGCTCCCGCGTCACCTGACACGTGCCAACATGAAGATTCAGTGGGCGGACCCTGCACAAGTGAACCAGTTGTTGCCCAGCATTAATCTGCATTTTTATTTTGTTTTATTGTTTGTGATAGCCTCATTTATTTCTACTGACATGTGGCCACCCAACCCAGGCCCGCAGCCGCACCGTCATTGTGCTGAAAGAATAATGTTGTGGTTTTTGTTTAGTTTTTTTGTTTTTTTTTTTCCCAGACAGGATTTAGTGATTAATGCGCACCCATGAATTATGTTTTCATATGAGGTCACAGTTGCACATAGCTAAAGTGTGAATCCACACGCACACGGACGCACAACTCACTTGCGCAGATGCAGATGTTGACAGAGGTGTTCATCATTAATCAATCACAGACGGACGGACGGACGCACGGACGGAGGGATCCCTGCGGTATGGCTGGGTGGGCGTGTCGTCTGCACACAAAGACATTTAGGCAGCCATTAGTTGCCTAATTTGATTGATTTTTCATCCCTGATTTGTTTTGTTAACGAATCACATAACTCTTGCTGTCATATGCCAAAACTTCTCACGAGTTCTGTTCATCCCCCGTCTGGTTTTGTAAACTGGTCTCACCATGATGTTGCATACCCCCCCCCCTCACACACACACACACACACACACACACACACACACATCGCCACCACCACCCCCCCCAACAGTTTGGAGAACAAATGCTCAACTAATTGCTCAACTAATTGCTGGTGGTACGTGCCAGTAACATGTGCCACTTTCCTTCTAAACTTGAACAGGACAGAATTGGGGGGGGGGGGGGGTCCTCTCTTGTAATTCGGTCGAGACAGACGTCCCAGGAGTTCCAACCTTAACCCTGAAGGATTTGTGCGAGACAGCCAGCAGAAGACGTGGAGGTCCACGTGAAATTAGGCTGTGTTAATGCAATCAGAACGATGTCAAACAACTGGAGCAGACTGGTCGCCAGTCAGGGCGGTGGGGGGGCCAGAGCGACCTGTGACATCATCAGTCACCGGGGGCTCTAATAAGAACCCTCTTCTCTCTGCTGATAGAGGATCTATGGAGGGAGTGAACTCTTTTTTTTTGTTCTCTTAAAGCGATGTTATTTCATATGAGCTCCATCTTTACTTTCAGCCCCTTTAGCTTCCTGATGACTGTCAGCGCTCTTCGTCTGCCGTGACAACCCGACATGCGCTTGACTTCTCTTTGTTGGGATCTGACAGAAAAGCCTCCTCCAACTCCATCCACTGTTTTCATTTCTCATAATTCCACTTCTTATTCCTTCTCTTCTTATTCCTTCCACCTCCCCGCAATATGAATCTGCATTATAAACAATATCTGGCTTATGAAGTTATGAAGTTATCTTCTCAACTGAACACAGCAAATCAGAGTGGTATTTACCTTTTTGTGTTTTTTAGTTTAGTTTAGTTTTTTGGATGTCATCTGTCATCATCAGAATGGCAGAATAGGCAGATTGAGTTAATGGGCTTATAGCCCTACATCATTAGAGCATTTATTTAATATTTACTTTGTCTTTTAAGCAAACCGCCTGTCGTGTTCCAGGGTAAATAAATGGTTCAGGATAACGGAGACAGATTATTAAAATGTAAGCGTTGCCCCACTAAAGAGGTTAACTGAGGAGCCTGACACAGACGCTGTGATAATAACAGATAGTGGAAGGTGTTCTTGTTTTATTGTAGTTTAAATATCATAATGTCTATTCTGCCTGCAGTTGACAGCTGTAATGTGAGTGTAATTGCAGTCGATGTTTTGGAAAATAAAGCATTCGACGCTTTCACAGTTTGATCTCAGGCTGTCAGACATCGGAATCAAAGAGCTGTTAAACGTTCAGGTATCGAGAGATGAAACACGTGCGGTCCAAGTTGTTGTTGCGCGAGCACCATTAAGTCCATTTCTGCTACACTTGTGTAACACTATTTTTGATGTTGTGTTCGTAGGGATTTATTTATACCAACGGGTTTTCTTTCACAGCCTTGACAGCACAAATTATTAATTATGTGCAAAGGTATAGAGGGTCACGCTTTTATACGCATGTTGACTCCTGCTTATATTTCTGCTCATGCATGAGAGCAGATGGTGACTCATCTGCTCTTCCAGGAGCCAAACAAATGGAACATTTACCATTTACATCTTGGCAATGATCAGTATAACTTGGACATTTCCCTGGACGTGCTCTAAATTTGGACAGCTTCTCAGAATTATCTACATTTTCTCCAATAGCTACACTCCCTACACGTCATTCTGATGTCAAAATAAGTGCATTTAACCTTGAATAATGCCACAACTGTATATCATTCTGCTTCAAATGAAACGATTAGTGATTTTTGACTCAAACCCCAGCAGATTTCCTGTGACTTTGGGGCAGTGAAGCTGGGAAATATACAAATTCCAAGGGCTTAAATGTTACTTTGAAATAGCAGAGACAGCAAATGGAAATAAAATCCTCCAGGATTCCTGCGGCCATTTGTTATTATTATGATTTTTTTTTTTAAATCTATATACATGTGTATACACACAGCACACACAGAGCACAAAAATATAAATATATATATATATAAAGTCTGCTGAAGTAAAACTCCCCAGCGGGAGGAAAACAGTTGATCTGAAATCACGGTTGCCTCCATGTATTAGCTTGATGGGCTGAGTCAGTGGAAAAATGACCGGTGTAACTCCCCTCATCTCAGTCTCCCTTTCATTTCAGCCAAAGACGAGAAAATTGTCCCCTATTACATCCCGGCAAACAGTTTAGGCTGTGAATCTCAGTGGCAAATTAGCCTTTCCTTTAAGATGGCCAAGCACATGTGCGACTCATTATTATGGGGCTGGCCCAGGATTATTAATCAATGACAGTAATTATCCACCTACCCTCCTGGAAATGCACCCCCCTACACCCTTCCGTAAGGGGGGGGGGTCTCCTCCATCAATATAACAAGGAAATTGTCTATTTGCCCTCGTGTATGACAAGTTCCTCATCTGTCTCTGAATTAATGTTCAAATGAAAATGCGATGTCAAAGTGTTACGAGATCACCCGCGTGGTTATGAATGTAGTGACTCAGCCCAACCGTGTTCATGATTGCTCCATTATTATACCTCACGTTAAGTATAGGCTGCACTAAAGAGCAAAGAGTTAACCATCAGACACCATTTACACCAAATTTACACCATTAAAAAGTCTTACAGAATTCATAATCATCAATTTTATCAATCAGTTTTATTCATTTTTTTGTTGCATCATTACATCAAACCTAATATCTGAACAAAGATGCTAATTTTCTAGTCTGAGTTTAGGATCACTCACTGTGAGAGCTGGGAGTATGACAGATGTGAAGATCCAGAGTTTTTGAACTTGACGGCAGAGTTGTGTGTCTGGCATTGTTATTATGCCAGTCCACAGGTTCTCACCCTTAATGTCTGCTAAAGCCCCACAGGTTAATCCACACCGTCACACCTCAGCCCCAGCTGTCACAGTAGACCTTGAAGGTATTTAGAGTTGAAACCAGAGGTCCGCTACAGAAACTTAATGTCCCACAGGAACTTGGTGATAGACATCAGCTGGTTTCACTCCCCTGTTTTATCTGAAATCTGCTACCCCATCCTGTTTCCTTCCCTTGGGCTGCTCTAGATTGGCACATCAAAATGTTTGGGCTCTTTATTGTTTTGCCTCTTTTCTCCATTTTATCATTTTGTTTCAGCTTTAAATAATAAATCACATTTCTGTGAAGGATAGAATTGTCTTTTATTATTTGCTGTCAGTGCCCCGCTTCTATGATATGTATGATTTATTTCTATATGATTCTTGGGGCATAAATATGAATAAGCTTTTATTCATTCCTGATGATATTATTTCCTAATTATTGCTACACTGAATGGGACTGACTGGGTAGTGGTGACTGATCAGTTAATAAATAGTAATATTTCTTGGGGTAATACACGCTTTTAGACAGAGCAGGAGTGCACAAACTTATGGATGGTTCTGAAAAATGAGAGTTTCGGTTGCGTGCTTCAGTGGAACCTACTCGGATCATAGCTGGAGCAAGCACCTTTGGGAAAGCGCCCCCTCCTCATCTCATCCCTCTTTATCTTCTCCTTTTTTCAAGTGTAAAACAGGAGCCTCTGGTGTTTACTGTAAGTGCACCTGTGCTAATAATACTAATCATCGAATGGTGATAAATTCTCCTCCCTGATAGCGCACTTTTTTTTTTCCCCATGCCCTATTTAATCTGGGAGACCGGGCCGTCTGTTCCGTCTCTCTCCTCGCTTGGCAAACACAGATAAATCACAGCAAAGTACCACTATTAGTAAATGACATCCAGCCCATTCTGATTAAATTACGCCTCGAAACATTATCATTGTGTAGAGCTTGTTTATCAGAGCCGTCTCACAATGCGCAGACTTACGGACAATTTGAGAGGACCACTGCTAAAGCCCATAATTTGTTAATTTGGCTACGGCTTGTTTGTCTCAGCGGAGGTATTTAACCTTGTAAAGGAGTTTCTGCGATTAACACACTTGCTTTTTTAGCTCCGAGATTAGACATGATTGTGTTAATGTACATTACAGGCTTCCGTGGTGTTAATATCATGTAATCAGGTATTTAAAAGTCATCCAGGAAACTGAGGGTCCTTTGAGTTTCGTTTCAGTTTTTCCTCAAAATAACTCAATTGTCCAACAATAATGGCATACACCTAAATTTATTTTGTCACCACTGCAACCACAGGTGCCTCCTTGCCCATCAAAACTTGAAATTATCATTAAAGCACCATATGTGAAAATCATCTGGTGAGAGTGGTCAACACTGATCGGGTTTTCAGAAACGTCTCCTCGGCCTGGACAGGCTGTATTTTATCTCCACGCAATAGCTCAGATACATTCAGCATGTCTCCTTCCCCTCCGTGTTTTGCCGTGTTTCGTGTGACTGAATGAAATCCTTTGTTGGGGGGAAATAAAATTAGCGCGCTTTAACTCGACCATGGTGGCCACCGCCGTCCCACCAGACGCAGCGCTAAGTCAACATCTTTCCCGCTGCTCACTGTTAGCACTCACATCGTAAATGTCACTTCATCACTTAAAACACACTCCCCGCACAGGTCGGGGTCCACCTCCGACTTTCTAAGGCCGCCTTTGATTGAGGAAGTGTTTGCCCAGGCTCGGTCCTCGCCTCTGAGGCTGAAACTGAAAAAAAAAAAAAAATTGAGATGAATTGACGAGTGGAAAGACTGAAGATGAAAGAGCGGCCAGATGTTTTGTGTCTATATTTGCAAAAATAAAAGAGCCTCTGCATTTCTAAAATACCTTGGGCATAATTGTTGGTCTTCCACGGCCAGACAAAAAAAAGATTTCCCTGCCTGTCTGTTCTTCTGAGCCCTCCTCTTTTTGGATATTTGTGTCTCCTTTGTTGGCCAGCCTGTCAGTCTTCCTGGCCTCTTGAGGACCGAAGTAATTTGGTAATTTTGCCTAAATGGGGATACTGTAATTATGTGGCATCAGCTGCTGAGCTGTCAGTGAGATGGCCAATGGTCATTCATCACCACAAACTGAAAGGGGGGTGGGGGTGGGGGGGTCATCTTGACTGATGGGGTAAACACCAGCAGAGGGAAAATACGGTGGCCTCACCCCAGAAATAGAGAAAATGGGAGGTGAGAGGCCATCACAGTAATGGGCCATGGGTTGTTTGGTTCAGATGGGGCAAGACCAGCCAGGTAGAGCCGCCAGGTAGCCTCCCCAGCACAGCAGTGGTGCATCAATGGGAGGGGCCACTGGAAGGTCAGGCCTGTCAGCTCCGCCCCTTCATCTGCTCATTGACATCAGGCTGTTGTTATAATTAGAATTACCGGTTAAATCAAATCGCTTTACATTCAATAAAAGCAACTTTTTTGAGATGAAACTGTGGAAAACATTTTTATTTATTGATGACAAGGGTTTTTTTTTTCATTTTCGTGTAGATATTTTTCCACACCACATCAGTGCACAACTTTTTGTCTACTTTTTCGACTTCCTGGAACATCTGGGTAAGACTTTGTGATTAGAAGGTATGTCTGAAAAACATTGTGGTCAAAGCCGCAATATTTAACAATGTTTGCGTCAAAGGAGCGGGGCCCTGTCAGATCTATCTTTCTAGTCAATAAAATTGTGAATATAACCAATAAAACATTAATAAAAAAAACACAGAATTGGTAGGTTAAGCCACAGTTCACAGCAGTATGAAACAGGTCACTACAGACACTGCAACTATAACCCAAACTGTCTCTTTATCTCAGTTTGATAAAAAAACAATGTGTTTCTTCTGTATTGTAGTTTTCTTCTGATGGCTTTGTTTACTTCTTCATGACTAAGACCAAGAGCGCGATGTAACAGACTCCCGGTGTGCCATTTTCACAGCTAATTACGCCTGAATACAGCCTGTCTAAGTAGTTGCAGCCTTGAGTGTGATGTTCTTTTTCGCTAAAATGCCACGGTTACTTTCACCCATTAGGCTTTTAAGCTTGTGAACTTTGACATGTTCATCTTTTTTTTTTTAAACTACGTTATGCAGTCCAGACTCAGACACTTTCGCAGCACTTTGTAAAGTAAATGTTACTCCTTTCTCAAATGTAGACATATGACCTATGTGAACAGCCCAGGTTGCCATTCTTGGGTTTAATGTTGTGGATTTAGACCTGCACTGCTCGCCTTAAAAACCATTAACCTTCCCATAAAAAAAGCATATGGCTCTCTATAAACCCTAATGGGGAATTAGAGCAATACACAGGAGCCCATGTGTGCTGTCAGGGGGCACCTTTTTCTGAGAAATAAGGAAATGAGACTCTATAAAAAAGCCAATAAAAGTTTCTTTGGTAACCTGAGGGTGAGGGGGAGGTTCGCCAGATTTGTGTGCACCCCCAGTCTGCGTCAATCGATATGCTTCTAATAGATTACATTTTCTGTACATGTGTGCAGGTTCTATGGCCTAAGGCTGTTTGAATTTCTGTCTAATGGATGTTTTTTTCTCCAATGAACTCAATTGTGTTCACTTAACATTGAGTAAAGTAAATAATTTCCTTAATGCTCACCAGAAAACACTACAAGAAAGAATCAAATGGTAAAATATAATCCTCTAGGGCGATGAAATTCCCATAGCACTTAATATATGATGCGTCCTAAAGTTGCTCCTTATTCCATAAAGGGCAATAAAAAAAGAAATGTGGCAAACAACCTTTAATTGCTGATATGTAGTTCTTGCTTGTTTCTTTATGTAGTCACAGATACCATCGGGGTTGATGTTTTAGTCGATCTAAGTCACAGATGATGCAGTAAAGCAGGCCTTGTTTGCCTGTAAGATTTTATGACATATGTCGGGCTGAGGTGCTGGTGTTACTGCCTCCGTTTCCAAGGTTGTTTTAAAGGTAGAAACTGTCTCCACAGCCAGCCGGGTTTATTGTGATGACCGTGAGTCAGGAGACCAGTGAGTGGAATGGATCTGCTGGGAGCCCTCAGTATGGATTTATGAACAGGCTAGGCTGGTGGGAAGGATCGCTCAATTGCTCCTGTTTTCCACAGAGCAGGAGACACGGATGAGTAGCACCTAAGGACTAATCTGAGGCGGCAAGTGTTAGACAAATAATACAGGGGGAGTTTTTGTGGCTGTTCCCTACCTGTCTCATATCCACGGATTCCTCTCTTCACACTTAAACACACATGATGCAGCCGAGCACTGGAGGGGGCCCAGACATGCTGGGAAAGGTCCCCTTCCACGCGCGGGTGGTTGGGTCGGCAGGGCAAGTGGGGGAGTGTCCGGATCAAGTCCCCCCCCCCCCCATGTCTAATTATTGACCCATCTGGCATTGTCTTTTCAATTGTTTCAATTATGATGGCACTGGTGTTGCTCAGCACCCTGGCGTCAAGACATGCATAATTCATGCGCGACACCCTGGACTCCACTCAGAGCTGTGGGTTTGAGCTGAATGTCAATACCGCCTCATGCCCCCAGCGGAGCAAAGGGTTGTCCGTATCGACAGCGAGGCAGATAAGGAGAGCGCTGCCAAAGACACCGGATAGCGATGCTATCGCAGCATGGTGGGCGAAAATAATTTATGTGCGTGCGCCCGTCACGCAGAAGTAAGCTGTCTTCACAGCTTGCATACGCACTGGCCTGATATATGACCTCATTATTGTCACCCCCCCCAAGACCCAAAAGTCAATAGCGTTAAATTTGTCACAGAGCGGGATGCTGCACTGTTTACTTGGAAATCAGAGCTAACCGGCGGCTAACTCGTTGCTGGGATTCCGGCGACCCTTCTCCCACCCCCCCCCCCCACAATCATGGAGGGCGTGAAGAGGTAAAGTCAGTCAGAGTGACGCGTGACTGTTCATTAATGAGCGGGAGCGTTGACGGTCATGTTTTTGGCAGCTCTCTGTAGCGCATCTGTAAAATGTGTCACTAGCGGATGCTGCCGTTGTTTACCCGCAGACTGGAGATGATCAAATAGCATCACTGCATTCACAGCAGCAGCTTCACCCACCTCAAGATGTCTTGTTACGTCCCAAAAGACAAAGGGAAACGCATGAGCAGTCAAGACTGTGGCAACATCTGCACTCTCATTTTACTTCCTGAAGATACATTATCTTAGTTAATTGGCGGTTTCTTTACATTTTTATTCAACTCTGCTACCGTCATGGCCACAAAGGCTGCATAGATTCAAGCCTTTTGGACCAGTGTGGCTGATTCACTATTCATACTCTGACCTCTCGCAAAAAAAAAAAAAACCTCCCCATCAGTCGCTGAGGTGCCTTTATTCGCTGCAGCCTGCCGGCCTTCAGTTCAGTCCCAGGTCTCGCTGCGGTGGCTCTGTGTGCACCGAATAAGCTGTCAGAGCTTTAACAAGACAGAGATTCCACTCTGAAGACCCCAGTTTGCAAGAACTAAATGACGGCTCTGCCTGTAGGGGGAAGCTCCATACTGGGAATATTAACCCCTTGAACCTCATTCAAGGACATTTGCTTAAGTTAGCTATACCCTTTTTAACATGCTGACAACGGCCCCCATTAGCGATAATGGCAATGAAGAAGGTCCCCGCTGTTATGAAAGATGCAGTAAATGTTCGAGATATTTCTCTCTTCATAATGGCTACGGCACTATATTATTCTACTCGTTTTGTTGCTCTGTTGGCACCAGCCCAACACTGTCCATTTAAATCCATCAATGATGCACATTGATGAAAGTCCTTTTTTATTTTTTTCCCATTTCTTTTCTCTCTCTCTGTTTTTTGTCTTTTGTTTTTGTATTGTCAACATCGGCATTATTCTTTCCGCGAGCATTTGAGGCGGCAGCCTGCCGGGAGTCAAGTAAGGCGGATCCGTGATCTTCTCCGTCAGTTTGAAAATTTCTCTTGTGATATTTAGAAAGTGTCCGGCTGGTATTTCCAGAAACGTACGAAAGACGCAAAGTTGAGTCCGTGTGACATTTCCCACGTGGGCTTCCTGCGTCAGAGGCTTCTGAGGGGATAACCAGAGAGGGATAATAAGCTTTACCTCGGCACTTACTCACGACGAGCGGGTCCCAGGCGCACTGTAGGAATGCAGAAACAGAAGAAAAACAGAGACGGGTGGGGGGGGGTTTGGGGTGGGGGGGGGGGGGGCGTTCCTCAGACACTCTTTGCGTGATCCTGTGCAACATTAGTTTTGTGTTGATGTAGGATGCCGGGCCAGACTGTTGTCACCCTCCTGGCATGGCGAGACAAGCACAGCTGTTCAACCCCACCCCTTCGCTCACCCTGTCACCCCCCCCTTCTCCCAGGCCATTGATCGGTAGCTGTCAACCTCTCAGGGGTTTGTATGGACTCCTTCCCTTGGCACAGCACTCCACATTCTTGGTGAAGATGCGGGAGGGGAAGGGAAGATAATGGAAGGTGGAAGAGTGGGCAGAGGAGCAGCGAGGGGTGAAGGGTGGTGGTTTAGGGGGGGGGGGGGTGAGCAGCTGCTTTCCTATGGATCACTTCATTAATATCAGAGGGCAGAAATTTGAGGGGCTGCTGCAGACTAATTAGCCCTGTCTGACCCTTGCAATCTCAGAGAGGTCACCCCTTCTTGCTTCATACAGAGGCAAAGTAGATTCAAATACCCCCCCCATCCACCCCCCTATCCACCATCACTGCCAGTTTTTTCTTTCTTTAAAGAACAGAATTGAGCAAGTTTAACCCAAGACTGTCTGCTCCACCGCAGCTGAATAACAGCTATTTTTGAAGGCACTTGTTTAATGAAGAACCAAGTTAGAGCCCCCTCTCGTCAGCCCGCACCTCTCCTTCTGTGTGTATTTGCGTAATGAGCGGCGCCTGTGACTTCCAGGGGGCAGCGGGGACAGTGTAGCACAATGGCAGCAGTGTGCGCGCGTTCGGTGCCAGGAGACAAGGAGCCATCCCTCATTAGTATCATCTGTTTTCCCAGATGGCAGGGTCAGAGGGAGAGGGAGGCCTGATGAAAGGACACGTCCCACAGGGTGACACTCACTCTGCCACACAGCTTTCACTCTCCCCCTCCAGTCCCTCCAGCTCGCAGCACTCACAGGTGATACCTGGCCTTTACTGGGATCCATAATCCCCCCCTCCCCACCACAACATGCCTGATGAGTTTAACCACAATCAGGATGAGAAAAGTTAACGCAAACGGTGTCAGGTTTAGTCACAGTGATAGGTAGAGGGTGTGATGACGGCATCACCTGTTTCTTTGAAAGAAAACTTCTCACCTCGGATATCTGCCTCCAAAAAAGGTGGGTTTTTTTTTTTTGTTTTTTTTTTAGCGGCTCATTAGAGCGGCGCCCGTGTCCGACAGAAGGCCGGGAACCCTTGTGTCATGACTTAACACTGTGAAAGAAGGCGGATGCTCTCCGTACCACGGCCTGCAAAGCAGCGGCGGCTTCTGTGAGACAGAAACGATAATGAGTGCTATCACATTTTACCGTGAAAACCCACCAAATGGCCTTATGCCAATTAAGAGCTTGTTTTTCCACTGGAGTGGCCATTATCAAATCTGACCTTCCAATTATTTTCCTCATTTTCTTCCTCATTCTGTCACCCTGGTGTGCCCGTTGGGCCCACACAGTGAGAAGAAAGAGCAGGTAATGGTTCTCCAATCCAAGGCACAAAAAACAGACATGTGGTTTTTTTTCACTGTTATCCATCTAACTATTGAGGGTTTTTTTTGTTGTTGTTTCATTTGTTGTTTTTTTTCCCACTCACTTATTATTTGCAGAGGATGAAGAATCCAGTGACAGTTTTAGACTAGCGATTAAATTTATCATAGTAAGAAGCGACAATTTGATCTGTGACTGATTTTCTTCTAATGTGACAACACCATTAAGGCTGATGTGCTCACCTGATAGTTTAACAGCTGGATTCTAATTCTACTTTCTACTCTACTCTGCTCTATTCTACTCTACCCCTTTTTCCTGTTAATCGGAGGTTATTTTATTCTCCGTAATGATTTTCCATATCTTTGTTGCCATCTAAACTTTACCCTGTCTACCTATCCTGACAGCAGACTCTGTAGTGAGCGAGCAGATCCAAAAGTCACTCAAAAACGCTGAGGACATGTTCACAGAAAGACATTTTCGTGGGCGGACATATAATCGCATCCATTCAGAACGAGAGAAAGAACCGTTACGTTTCACAATCGACTGAGATGAAACTGAAATTAAGAATGCATAATTCTCTCTGACTGTGAACCAGTGATGATCAGGTTGTGTTTCAAAGGCTGCAATTAAAAGGCACCACAAAGACTTTTATAAAGCTACATTAAGCCTGTTTAATTCAAATGAAGCAACGGGACTTTTGAACTGTGATCTCATACCTCTTTGTGAAATAAAAATGTTAATTTTGAACTTGGATAAACATTTGACCCGTGATTATTTCTGCTGCCGCCGAGGTCGCTGCCTCCCCATCAGAAGAGAAGACGCTGCTTAATTCATCATCTTTGGAGTATTGTTTTTGTCAGACAGTAAGTAATGACTTCATTAGCATTTTCTGCACAGATGAAACTCCTTTACAGGAAGGTAAGATCCAAAAAAACAAAGGAAAACACAGCCCCATAATCTGTATCACTCACACAAAAGTTGAAATATAATTGGGAATCTTTTAATTAGGGTTTACACTTCTGATGAGCATGAAAGTAATGACATGAATCCTGTAGCTGGTGAAGGTTTTAGTTGTTTATATTGATTTCCTTCTCAAACTCGAGCGAGCTGTCTCATTTTGTGTGGCTATTTGACTGAATGTGAGGCCGCCCAGGGAATTTAGGAGGAGCGAGAGGCGGACTTTAATAAGAGCTTGGCTCCCCGTGTTTATTTGTCCGTGTCAAACAAGTCGAGTTCCAGAATCGAGAAAATGGAGGAGTTGGTGGAAGCTGCAGTCACAACAGCGCTGCTGTTCACTCCGTGCTGCAACACGTGTAAAATGCAGATGCGGCATTCAGATAGATGGAGAAAACAACAGCTGCTGTTGTTCCATTCTAAAAGAACTAATGAATACCACGTCTCTATAAAATAATGCATTTCAAGTATCTGCTGCATGGAAAAAGAAATCCACATTCATCACATTCACCGTCTATTTGCTTATTTTTGTTCCTCTTTTGCATTTGACAAAACCCCAGCGCATTATTTTTGATTAACACGTGAAATATTTAGAGCTGAGCGCCCGGATCGGGGCAGCCTGGTAATTCTATTGCATATGCAACAGACTCGGAGTACATTATGAAACAGATGGTCCCTTAGCAACATGACACTTTGATGTCAGATGATGTCTGGTCTCTGACTAGCGATGTCATTTCAGTCAACCCACGGATGTGAGAGGCACCAGGGCCTCGTAACACCTCACTCTGACAGCCCTCACCTTCTTTTTGATTGAGAAACGAAAGGAGCTCCTTCTCGGAGAATGGCTGACCTCGCTGCATGGAAGTACCCTGGCAGTGCTGCGGTGTACCCACAGCAGGATTTGCAATTGTCTATTAAATGTATGTGATTAAATAGGTCCTGAATACCAATCCATCCAAAATGGTTTAAGAAACAAGGTAACACTGGTTTGAGCAAAAGTTGCATGCATTCAATAAATGGTGTCTTTGTATTTAAGTACCTAAGTGTAAAATACAATCAGAAAATGATACAATCTATCTTTTTTAAAAAGGCATTTTTTTGTTGCTCTTTATAATTTTTTTTCCATCGGGCTGGCCTGGAGCCAGCGTGGAGGAACCATTCCAAGGCGAATTTCTCCTGGCAGCTCTCGGCCTGTCACGTATTTAACGCTGACAACATTACCCCCCCTTTTGGTAAACCAGGTGGATGGAGATCAGCATTATTGCTGGTCAAAGCACTTCTCGGGAACTTTTATTTCATTTCTCTTCAGGTTTTTATTGCATTATCGATGGAATGATATGAAAGCAATATCTCTCCCCGGCTCCTTGTGCGGTCCCTGTGAAAGATGAGATTTTTGGCATTAAACCCACCTGTTTCGACTCAAGACGCCGGCTTTGCTGCTCGGGCGCATGCTTTCCTTTTGCGTTCGCATATATTGGCATATGTTTGTATGCATTACTACACGTTAAAGTATGAAATTGACCCCAACCCCTGGAGCTCAGTTGGGATTATTTTCCCCTTGAGACTTGAAACGGCCACCCACATATCAGCCAGCTTTGGCATTTTTGTTGACAACAAAATTAGATGTTTAGCTCCAGTGTCTGACAAAACGCCTCCACCTGACTTTTTTTTTTTTTTTTTTTAGGTGGGGGGGTTGCTATTGTTAGCATTATTTTCTATTCTTTTCTACCTCAACTGGCAAAGTTTGATGCTTTGTTCTTCAGTAACCTCCATTCATGTGTCATGGAGCTGGAATGGCACCAGCTCGGAGGACAATACAAGGTCAGATGCAGTTAATTACTGACCTGTTAGACTGATTATGCCCTTTTACAGCTTTTCTGTGCGTAATCACGGCCATTCTCCTCCACAATATGCACGTCCATAGATGCGACCCCTGTTCAAGATTGAATAATTGTATAGCTCAGTCACCCACCCCTCAGCGTGTGGCTTATCATTAAGAAAACGTGTATAAAAGGCTGTTAATGACTTTCTAAACATAAACACCAGCTGCCATCATCTGCGACCCGGCCGTTTGTTTTTTTTTCTTCACGCCAAAGGTAGGGCTAGTGCAGCCACATGCGTAACTCACATCAAATGGGTTCCTCTCATGTATTAACAGGCAGCCTCGGTCTGGATTGACAGATGGTGAACGGCTTGATTGTGTGTTTGAAGTGCTCCTTAAGTGGCATTGAAGGAGCAATGTCTCATCTGCAATTTCTCAGCTCTTCACAACGGGCCTCCGTTTTAGACGCCTCCGAAGCTGCTCGGGCCCGTCGGTCCACCGCGGTCGAGCTCCCACGCTGTTTCTAATTGTTGTCATTGATATGCATGGCAGTCGCATGTTGCTCCCATTGTTGA
Source organism: Lagocephalus sceleratus (assembly GCA_911728415.1). NCBI lineage: Eukaryota > Metazoa > Chordata > Actinopteri > Tetraodontiformes > Tetraodontidae > Lagocephalus > Lagocephalus sceleratus. The sequence continues at coordinate 2,458,209 of CAJVRN010000040.1, forward strand.
TTTTCACTGTCGGCGCGTGTTACATCTGATTGGGCTGTGATATCTATCAGCCGTTAACGAGATGCTGCTGACCTTTTTACTCTGACTTATTGGCAGATCATTCAACAAATCACTGAGGCAGCAGTAATTTCTTCCTTTATGATGAAACAGTCTATGTATTATTTTAAAGTTAGGGTTTTTGACTGTCACGTTTTACACATTTCACACAGGCTTGATTTGATAATTAGCTAATATGGTATTTTGTCGTGTGACAATTAAGGTAATCAGAGTAATTATTCTTATTTATTTGAAATTTTGATGCAGGTTCGTCTCATCTCGGCGTAAACTGCATCCCTTGACGTGAGTTTATCTCCAATCAGGATCTCTCTCGGCTCATGTGAAGACGGTATCCCAGAGGGAGGAAATTGCTTATTTCGCTGATGCTATTTCCAACGCTGTAGGAATGGACACGTGGCGCGTCGCCGGTTAAAGAGGCGGATTACCCACGGAGGAATCTCAGTGTTGATTTCTCCTCCACGAGAAGCCATTAGCCTCCGGGGGCAGAGATGGGGTCTGCCCATTATTCAGGGACAAGGTGGTGGAAATGCAGAGGGATAAGACACAATGTGCTCAGGGCCAGGCTGCTCACTCGCATGACCTGCTTCTCAGATGGCTTTTCCACACTCTCATAAAAGCCACTGCACCGCATTTTAAAGAATAATAGAATTGCTGCCTCCTCCCCAAGAAACTATTTTAGCTTTATAATTCCCTGGCATCGGGGCAATTCTTTGAAGGTGACTTCACACTGTGTTTTCTTTTTACACCTCACAAATGCCTATAAGGGAGAAAAAAAATATCAAATGACACTTTAAACAAGGGCGGCATGATGATTGCTGCTTTTTTTTTTTGCTACATCAGGCTGCGAGAATGTGGAATTGCATCAATGTCTTTGAAACGCAAAGGTTTTTGTGGGGCATGTCGATTTCTACTTCTCTGTGATGCTTTTATCACCGCTGCACTTGATCTTCTCCACCAGTAGAGCGCACCTTTTAATTCAGTCTGTTTCACCAGTCCTCCTATTAAACCAGTTGGAGGAACAGCTGTAGACATCTAACACTTAAAAACTTATCATGGTCTTCTGGGAGCTTCGACAAGTTGTCTGTAAGTCACTTTTCTTTGAGGTTAGTACATGATGTTGCATCACGCAAAGGAAGACTTTGATTCATGACACCTTTAAGACCAATCAAATGTTGTATTTCTATCCGTTTAAAAGATACAAATTCAAACGGCTATAGTCATATATATAAGCGTTTAAGCACTTTTTTTCTATCTTTGTTCCAAATAAAACCTCATTTCCCACCTTTCATCACCTTTGAAGCTTCTATCTCACAGATGAATAGATTGTGTGAAATATCTAGACCTGTTTCATGTCATTTCATCACCTGTTGCTCTCTGAAATGGTTCTTAAACTTTTCTTGGGTTTGGTTTGAGCGCAGAGGTATTTTTGGTGGGAGGCACAGTTTCAGACTATTGTCACAACCACAACAGGACAACAACAGTCTCTAACATTGGTTCCACATGGACGTTTCAACACCTAACGCTAAACCAGGGGAACCGTTATGTGGATCTTCTCATACCAGTAGTGGCTGGTCTTGACCCACTAAAGAAATAGATTTCTATATATATTGTCAGCACTCATATATGGAGCTGAGGCAAATGACACCTGCTGCCCTCTATGCTTTATTCTTTTTTTTAAAGTGGCTCTCTGGCTGTGTTTGTAAGAGGAAACACACCACTCCCCCTTTTCCAATGCCAGGGGACCCTGAAATTGCTCTTATTAATCAGAGCAGAGATAATGAGCGGTGAATAATAACCAGGGGTGGAGGCCTAAAGGATGCACTGAGATGGAAAAAATACCCCGCTCCCCATGGAGAGGTGTTTATTTGAGATTTGAGGATTTGAATGTCTCTCCGGTCGTCCCTGGAGACTCGATGCGGGTACTTATGCTGCTGACCTTATCCCTCACAAGTGTAGTACAAGCTGCCTTTCCCCTCCTCCTTCCCTTTTCCTGTCATTTGTAATGTAACATCTTCATTTCTGAGGCTTAACTGTAAAATTTTCATGCCCTTAACCTTTCGTCACATAAGGCTGCATAATGCTGAAATCCTGCAAGATACCACTATGATATATTTATCTGATAGATGGTGGATGCTGTCCTAATAGTGGGCATAAAAAGCTCAATAATGTGCAGGCTTTGCGACCAATCAGAAGAGTTTGAGCTACTGAACGGCTCTCTGATGGCCTCTGACTTGCCTTTCCAGGCAAGGATAGGAGCATGGTACGAGGTGAATCAAAGCAGACCGAAGAGCAGCGGTGCTTTCAGGGTCACTGATTGTAGGCTTCATGATAAGAGTGGACGTAGAAGCCTCGTTCTGAGTGTTACAGCTTTGCTTGGACTGGCTCGTGCAGCTGCGTGTCCTTCTCATCACCTGATGGGAATAAAATCAGTATACCCGAACCTTTTATTAGAAAAGTAAATGTTTTTTATCGATCAGACTTCCATGTTTATTGTCATCGGATTCTCTCCCAGCCACAGAATTACTGTTTTTACCTTTTACATTTTCGGTTAAAATTACAGCCAATGAAACTTTAAAAGCCAAGTATATGATCTAATTCCAGCATCACATGTCAAAAGTGAATTAATGGACTTCAATCTATTGTCGTTTTCTTGGTTGTCTTTTCCGCCTGTTTCTGAAAACAGGATCGTCATGCATCTTCCCATGCTGAATACATTGCGGAGAGACAGACAGTCACCTGAACCTCTTGTCTAAACCATTATTCTAGACCTTTGTGCTGGTGCACCTCCACTCTCCTTCAGGCTGCAGCCTTAAGGATGATAATTGCTGTAATAGTCACTTTGAGCCACAGCAGGATTAAACTCTTCTGAAAATTCTGTCTTTATGCTGCATAAATGGGAGTTTGAAATAATACCTGCAGGAAATGAGCTGGAATTCACTTTTGGCTGACTGGTTCTGTGGAAGAGTGAAAAAGAGAGACCAACACAGAATCATCATAGAGGAGCGAAAATACGAAAAATCAAACGTGTTGAATTAAGTATTCGAAAGACGTGTTTGTCGGGAACTGAAAAAGCCAAAATTGTAGTAAAGCTGTCATTTAATGATCTAACTGGTTTCTCTCTCTTTCTAATTTCCAATTTCTACATCTCAGTTTCCTTTTTTAACTCTACTGAGTATGCAGTAATCGGCCGTAACCGAGTCTAACAGCCGTCAGTGTTAAGATTTTGCTTACGCGTCCTTGCATACGCACTGGTGTGAAGAGTGAGGACATAAACAAAGCTAAGCTAGCATGCACGAGGAGGAAAAAATAATAGAATGGCAGCAGATGGGCTCTTATACAGTCGAGTGAGTGTGACCGACACCAGCAAACATATCCCACACAATACTGGGAAGCACGCCTTTAAGTTTTATTAAGGTGGCCTTCTGCAGAGGAGAAGCTTCTTATTGTTTCTCTGTTTGTGCTCATTCTGGCACCCATCTCGAGTCTGTGTTTGTTTCTCCGTTGGCTCTAAATCGGCGCTGAAGGAGGGATGTCAAAACATATGGTTGTTATGTCCCCTCCCTTTGTCGTCTCTTCATCCTCCCTCGGTCTGCTACCACGCAGCCATCCGCTCTCTCTCTCACTGACTGGAGTAATAATCTTTACTCAACTGTGGTTGACCGGCCGAGCTCCGTCTTCATCCTGGCAACCTGTTTATTTTTGAAGGCACGTAATTAAATTTAGCTCCGATTTGGAGCGAGACTCCCCACTTTCACCTTTTCCACTAAGAGCCTGGATGGCAGGAGGTCTTTCTTAGATGCAGCCTGTGATTGATGAGCTTTTGATTGGAATCGCAAAGGAGACACTTTCATTATGGTGTGTCGAAGTGCATCCTGTTAGAGGCAATGAAGTCTATGGTTCTTTCTGAGAGTTGGTGTGTGTGTGCGTGTGTGTGTGTGTGTGTGTGTGTGTGTGTGTTGTGACTGTGGGGAAAGAGAGGATGGCATCAGTTGTTGATGAGACTCACTTAACAACATTTTTCATTTGATTTCTGCCCAAGCTGCTTCTCTGCTGAGCTTGGGGATCTGAAGAACCAGATCACTTTCCTAAATGAGCCATCTAATGGCTGAGGTCAGATCATTTCCTCTTGCCTATATAGACAAAATAACGTGCAATAATCTCCCCCATCACTTGGAAATGCCTTCTCTGGATGTACAGAAACAATGAAAAACAGATGGAAGTTTTATGATATTATGAAGTAGAAACCAGACTAAATAGACCCGATGTTTCTCCAATGTGTTTCCTGTTTATTTGTTTTTTGTCTTTTTAACTTAATAAAATCTGTATGTTTTCATGGAGCCAATTAACCAACAGCTGCAGGATCAACCACTGGACCACCCATCCATTTACAAAGAGAGCTCAAGTTGTCAATCATGGGCTTTCACCCTTTTTGACACGAGCAAAAAGTGAAAGAAACAGAAAAAATAAGAATAACTTCTTGCAGTATACAGTGAATACTAAAAGAGTTTTTTTATCTCCAACTATATCGAAAAAAAGCATGATTTTTTTTTCTTTCCAGAGCAAGTGTACCACAGCCAGCCACTAGAGGGGGATCATTTATACATGGAATCTGGAATCTGTCTGGTTACCGACATGAACCTAGTCACAACAGAAGATGCAGCCTATTCCTTTAGTGGGTTAAGACCACACATATGTGTGTGTTTGTGTGTGTGTGTGTGTGTGTGTGTGTGTGTGTGTGTGTGTGTGTGTGTGTGTGTGTGTGTGTGTGTGTGTGTGTTGTTGTGGATATGGAAGCCTGCAGGTTGGATGTTCTTGCACATTCTGTTGGAGTTCACTGGGGTTAGTTTTGGATCTCAAGCCCCTCTTATTGCATCAAGACTTTTTTTTTTCTGTTGTTTTTATCTTTTGTGTTTTTATGTTTTCTGCTTTTTTTGATGTTTCAACCAGAACAGGGTGTTTTTCATGCAGTTTATCATCTATTGACAATTTTCAATTTGAATTATTTTTCTCTTCAGGTACTATTGATCCTTTTCCACCTTTTCGTGTGACTGTTGCTAGATTAATCTGAAAAATACTCCTCATCATTTCCTCATGCTGCAGAAACCCGACTGGCCGTTTTGCTTCAGGCAGTGTCCTTATTTCATGTCACATTATTTCATGTTTTGTTTGGGTCACCTTGGCACTTAATGGGGAAGCAGCGCCTGCAGCAGCTATGATTAGAAAAGTGTTTATCAGTAAATGATGCTTCTTAAACAGAAACAAACCGCACATCACGATTACTGCTCAGTTAATTGGAACCAAATCATTTCTTTGCAGGTTTAGCCTAAGGTTCTTTGCTGTGTGCAGGTCCCTTCAAACGGACATGACAGTAATAACCTAGAAAGCAGCTGCAGTGTCGCCACACTCCTTCTCGCACGCTTCACAAAATCAAATCGGCTTTGTGTTGACGGTTCTGATTAAGAATTATTCAGTACTATGCTGTTAACCTTTGACCCACACAGATAAGCATGATTCATTTCCATTATTAGCCCTATAGAGATGTTTTTTTGTCAAACCTTTCTTATGCTATCTGAATTAGCATTTAATACAAAAATGTTCTGTTGACTGTATGAATGTCACTGCTTCCAAATATTATTTTTTTCCATTTTTTTTTGTTTTGTTTTTGTTTCCCAATGTCTTTTCATATTAACATAGAGCTCTAGCACTGTGGGAACAGCTGCTACAAATATGCCACATTGGCCCGTCACTGCCTCGTGTGATGTGCCAACACTGACTACAAAAGATCTTGATTCTCATTTCTGATTATACTCTGAGACGCCAGTGATGGACAGTCTTCCCTTTAATTGTCACTCATTTACTGATCATCACTATCTGATGTGACTTATCTCCATTCAGCTAAGCAGGCCCGTCTTTTGTTCAGATGTTTAAAAAAAGGAGCGGAGCTCTGCCTTTTCAGTTCGGGGAGTTTTGAAGCTTATGTGGGCAGCTTGGCAGCTTTGCTTTTCAAAGTGCTCCAATCAAAAGAAAATTGTACATCTCAGAGGCACAATAACCTCATCGCCAAGCGTTCCCCTTCAGTGCAATTGGTTGTTTCTGGTCATTTGCAATAGGCGAATACGCCCTGGCACATTTGCAGTCGAGCAAGCAGGCGCGTGCACCCATCTAAACCTGGGTGATCTGTGTGAAAATGAAACCACAGCCATGTCAACATTCCCTCAGCTTGCTCTCACGCTCTTCCCTGAATGGATTTCTTTTCCTTGAAGCTCCATCTTTCCTTACGATTGTGTTAATCTTCCGAGGCCAATCGACCACGTGGTATCTCCCTCTCTGTCCGTCTTTCTTCGGCAACATCCCGAACAGTCGTGCGGCGTCTGAAAAATGCGAGCGCGCCACCCGTTATCGCCGCTCGATGATAGGCGATCCCTGTCCGCAGACGCTGGATCCCTCTGCATGGCGGCGATGAAAATGATTTCTCCCTGCTCTTTGGCAGCCTCCCGGCTGAGTCGTGTGACTCCACCCTTTTTTTTTTTTTTTTTCCTGCCTCCCGTCATGTTGGAGAGATGCGGTTTGGTTTCTATTCTCTGTGGTCTCTTTACTTTTCAAGAGCTACAAACTACCTGCCTGCGTGAGGCCCCGGCTCCGTCTAATGGGCCCACATCAGTGTCATCTTCAGACAGGTGACTTTTTAAAGCTGCGGATGTTGAAATTGCATTTCTATTCATCAAGTCGCTCCTTCATGCTTATTCCTTGATAAAATCTTTACCTCCACTTGAATGTACACATTTGCTTGAGTTTGTGGGGCTCTACAGCACCGCCCGCTAAACTGCATTTCAGCCAACAGCCACAGATTCTCAACAAAAGGGAGAATCAGTGCTTTTATCTTAGGCAAAATTGAAATATCACACAAAAATAAATGGCGTTGCAATTCCGTTTGTATAAACCAATAATATGTTTCACAAAGCAGCAGAAGCCGTCCTTGTTTCTGTTGTTTCCTCAGCTCAAGTCTGTTTTTTTATTTATTTATTTTTTTGTCGAAACTTGCGCTGTTGATTGCTGGGGTGGCTTTGATGGAAACAGCAGTCGCAGCTCGTAAACAAACACACACATACGCTGACTGCATCAGGATGGACACCAACAACAGCGGAGGAGATGACGTTCAATAGGGAGCTGTTTGTCACAGCAAGGAGACATCTCGCAGAGAGCAAGTCAGCAGCCAACAGTGGCAAAACCCTCTTCCAGGTGGAGGAAGAATAAGAATTGAAATGAAACCTGAACTTCCCACACAGGAATGTTTAGCTTCCATTTCATCACATCGCCTTAAACTATCTCGGTTCACTGTCACGACACATCAATACACACTTGGGATTGCTTGGTTTCACACTCGGCGTGCTTTAGAGGATTATCGTGTATCACAATAGACCGGCCCCGGGTCATGAGCTGTGCCCATTTTAAAATTTTGACATTCAAGCGTTTTTTTTTTTTTTTTTTTATTCAGCTGGGTCAGGTTAGTGCTACATTAGCACTTTCCGCCACCTGTCTGAAAGGGGCCAATAATAATCCTCAAACCTACCAAAGTCGCAAGATTGCTTCCACATGTGTTCCTTGGGCCATCATTGGTGGATCGAAGCCCTCAACTGTGACATTATGGGTTTCTTCTGATAGCTTCTCTTTTTCTCCCTATTCTTCTGCTGCTCCTTTACAGTCTGTGGATACAGACGTCCATTAGATATGTGGAGGTCAGATTTGAAGTGGAACCATTTGGACTCCTTGTGAATCCTCTGACTGGGCCTAACATCTGGTTTGTTTTGATGTTTGTTGTTTGCAGAGTGCCGAGGTCACCAGCTATAAAACATGCAGAGAGCTCAGGAACGTGTCGAGTAAAGATTACAAAGTCTGAAACATGACAGTTTCAACTATCTTTGAAAGTTGTGTCCATCATTTTTTCCTGCAATTTTTCAAGTTTTGAAAATGTCGTTTCTTCCTTTCCCTTGTGTCGATGAATTAAACAACAAGTCCAGCACTTGTGTCCCTGCTGTGTTTTGTTTTTTTGCTGGTGAGTCTAATTCCTCGGATCCGCAGAATCCGTTGCCCACTGTGAACCCTCTCATCCGTGTCAGCATTCTGTCCTCTCTCTTGATTGATCAACTGCCTGTATTCTTTCACTCCATCAGGCTCATTCGCTTTATCACTTCAGGTCCTTTATTTGGACTTTTTCCCTCATTTTCAAACAGCTGATTGGTCACTTTTCAAATTGCTCCTTTGCGACATGGGATAACGCTCCAAACCCACCCTCTCTTTGATACCGCTGATCCCTTAAATCCCCTAAATGATACAATTCTGACAAGTCCTCAAACATCTTTTTTTTTTTTCTTTTTCCTCCTGGTCAGCACATTGCTTTCTCCCTAGTGGAGGAAACCATTCTGGTCGCCGTCGACAACCAGACAGCCTCCGTGCCGCTCTCGTCCGGATGATGGATCTAGAGTACTCAAAGAGTGCTGACTCCTCACTGACCACCTCTCCCTCACCACCGCCGAGGGCCGCCATGATGGATTGGACATCCATCGCTCAGCCCGCAACCCCTACCCCCCCCCCTCACACACACACACAGCCAGCCCTGAAGGGCCTTTGTCGGCCAGGCCTCCAGTGGCAGCTCACAGCTTGATACACAGAAAAGAGAAGGACAGGCATGTAAACACAGCAGCCATATTGTTCTCAGTTTAGCCGCTGTCATCATCTGGAGGTCATCTGTAGTTTACCAGCAGGTTCAGAGAGAGGACTAGAAATATCTGGTGATGGACGCTGTTTCTGCCTCTTTCTCATGCACGTCTTTCATTAACGTTTCAAAAGATAAGAGTCTTGAAAGGATTTTTTTTCTTCCTATAATAATATAGCTCTGATTAATACCAGGGTGAGATAGCAGGAAGCTCAATGGATAAGTGAGTGCATCTGAGGTCTTCTGCCTTCCTTGGCGTCCTTATTTATTTAAAGCCTCACATGGTTTTACCTTCACCCACATGCAGACACATTAAGCATTCTTTTATTAATTACTTCATTTGTTTTGTATCTACTCGCTTAAAATCCTGGATCTATTCACCTCTGGGCTTTGTGCATTTTCAAGGAGAAAATACTTTAAATGTGTGTTTGTCCACTTTTTATGAGGATGGGAAACTTTTTTTTTGTTTTTTTTGTGTTTTTTTCACAAAAGTTTGCAATAGCCTCAGAGTGGGAGGTAACCTCTCAGCTGCACATTTGCCCCCTCTCCTTTGGCTCTGTCACACCACGTGACTTTGGAAAATAATGGGATGGTTTCCAGTTGCGCGGCCATCAATTTAGCTAACCTTGGCCCTGTAATGAATACTGGGTGTGTGAGTGATATAAAGTACTATTAAAGCCACAGACTCATTGTTCTTCCCAATCAGACACTAAATCTCAGAGCCATTTGAAACGTGTCCCATGATATGATGAGACAGAATGTCCTTTTCGTCTCAGGGTGTCTCACTGGGAGATGTTATTCTGCCAAGTCAAGTTAGTCCTCACTGTTACCATGGTCCTGTTTGCCTTTAAACATTCATATACACCACTTACCGCCTCGTGTATCTCATGACAATCAAAGTTGCCAATTATTTCAGCGGAGTAATGCATGCTTACCCTGGTTTTGAAAATATATTTGAATTAAGAGAAAAAGAAAAAGGCGTAATCCATGGCCCAGTTGGGTTTTAAGATAAACAAAATTGCCCCTAATGCAGTAAATCTTCCAATACAAGTTCAAACCCCAAAAGACAGAACTACATCCACAATGTTGCACTCATTACAGAATTCATTTTGGCCATTTTGTTCAGGGATTTATTCTCCTGCTTTTTTATAATCACTCTAATAGTTTTCCAGGTACTGGTTTGAGCCCTACTTTCAAGTAACCGGCTTTTAACTTTAGGACAGCGAGACCTATGTATGCTTGAGCTGATATGGGTACAATTCTCACTTGTTTGGTGGGCTAAAAGGTCTAAATTTCCAATGCTAACCAGTTGAAACTGTGGCATTTCTCAACCTATGTTGGAAGTAGATATACTTCAAATCAATAAATCTAATTATAACTGGCTGAACTTTGTGCTTTAGCTTTGCTTATATATGTAAATAAGTGATTAATGGACTCACTTATAAAGTCAGACTGTCACTAAGTCTGTATGATTTCTAAGCATCTTTTAACACGAGTCCTGTGTGTTCTGGTTGTTTTGGCTGCCCCTGTCAGAGGAGCAAACACTGGAAGTTGAAAAAGTCTATGAAGTGTGTAATGAGGTGACACCAGATACTCAGCGGGTTTGCGCTGCATCGGGCGGCGAGGCCTCCATCTGTCAGGGGCCACCAGTGGCTAATCTCCCCCTGCATTCTCTGAAGTGAGCCCACTCACCTCCAATCTGAATTATTCATCATTCAGCTCACACTGAGCTCTATGTAGTCGCAGGAAAGTGTCCTGTTCCGCAAGACAAACAGGAAGGCTTAGTTAAGTGGGAGCAGTTGTGGCTGTCTCGTAGCACTTCTTTACTGCCCTTTGATAATTCACACCTTGTGCTGCTCCTTTGTGCTGCTCAGTTGACTAAGTGGAAAAATAGGTGGCAGAAAATAACCATCGATAGGACTGGCTTGCAGACGAGAAAAGAGCATTTTCTGTCCCATTCCCATGAAACGAAACATCTATTCAAATCCCAAACAATTCATATTCTTTATGTACAGCTTTTTGCAGCAAGCTATTTTCTTTCCGTCTCGCATTTTTGGTTATTTTATTGGTGCCTTTTTATTTGCTCTGCCGGGTTTGAGCTCGTCAGATTTTATTTCTTCACATATCTGAAGAAGATTGGGCTCGAGCGCCGCCGAACCTTTTTCCTTTGCAACAGTTCGCCCATCCTCCCGCTGCTCGGTACCAGAAACAAAAGGCGCAATTTAAAATGATAATGAAGCGTTTATTGTCTTAAGGGGACAGGAAATGCGGCGTGCAGCTCGTGACTCGTAAATCTGTGGATGTCACCCGCGGCGTGGAGATGGATCTCCTCTCCTGCGGTTGTCTCCAGCCCCGTAGCGCGCCGCTTCGGCAGACTAATGAACACCGAGAGCCTTGAGAATGGTAAACAAGTGCTTGATTAATTGCCCCCTCGCTTCCCCGTTTTTTGCGGTCGCGTTCAAAACGTCATACAAAAAGAACGTGTTTTAATGTTTTGTTATGTGCTGTAAGGCTGTTTTTTGTCTTATAAAACAGGGAATCTGTAACTGTCCACATATGCTGCAACCCATTCAAAGAATAGAAAATACTGCACAACTGTTGCCAATTAGGTGCGTTAACAGAGCGGTTTCCTGGTTCTGAACTGTGCGAAACTTCAGAAAAACAAGCTGTCATAGCAAACAACCATCTTATTTATTTCTTTATTTTTTAAATCTACACCTTTTCTAAAGACAGACCTTCTAAATTAAGAAATAAAGATGTGTTCAAAAGCCCACCCCAGATATTTACTCTATCAGTCAGACTAAGTAACTTTGAAGTGGTAGACAAGAGTGATCAAAAGATGAACTACATTTGATGACTCTGGCTGGGAGAAAACTCTGCGGACCATGATTTATTAAATTATCTTGCTTTTCGTTTCAAAAAAGAGTGTTATATAACCACCATCTCTGCAGAAGAACACCAGACTTTTCTGTGTGTCCCCCCACGCCCGGCCTTGAACATCTACACCTTAAATCAGTCATTAAAATAAGTTCAGAAGCAGAAACTCCCTCCTGGAGATGGGGTCAGGAAAGACAGTGAGTCTGCGCAAAAGGCCTCACTTGTCCCAGCCCCTTTTTTTTTTTTTTTTTTTTGAAACTTAAATTTTAACAGGGCCCGCAGAGTTACGGCTCTTGGCTGCCACTCTCCGCCCTGCTTGTTGAATCATTGAGGGACCATTGGATTATGGATGCATGAGGAAGTCCTCAGTGCTGGCACTTTAGCGAAAGCCTTAAAAAAAAAAAAAAAAAAGCATTCAACCAAGTATGACTCCAGCGAATCCATCTCCAAGAATGCAAATATATTTCTGCGAGCGTTCAGGGCACCTCTGTGTCACCGTGATCTAAGAGCTCCTGTCAGAGTAAAGCCTACAGCTCACAGATACGATTCCAGCGCTGCTTCTGTTACTGTATTAATCCTCTGTTTGTTTTAAAGCTCGCATATCCCCCATTCCTGCAGTTCATTTCTCCTCCCCCTCCTCTCTTTGGCGAGAATGCGATGACGCACGTGCAGAACTGGCCTGACCCTTCACGTGCTGCACGCCTGGCTGAAGCAGACGGTGCGAGTTGACCCTTCTGCCCGACCTGAAACGATGTTATGTCTTGATCCGTGATTGGAGGGAGAACGCGAGCCCGTTCGCCGTCGGTCAGTTTCACCGTGCGGCTGATTGAAGCGCGCAGTTTTCTGTCATGCGGATACCATAAACCCAAGACTTGTTTTCATGGACCAGATGTGCGCTTTTAAATATGTAACAGGTTTACTGTCGCACAAATGATTGATGCAAAGAAATGGGGGGGGGACTAAAAGGCAGGCAAACAGTAGCCTGGTTTCCATCTAGAAGAAGAAAATCTAAAAGCGTTTTGTAAAAACAAAAGAAACTGAAGTTGAAGTCAGAGAAAGGACACTGGTATGAGGGAATGGTGACTACCATCACCTTGCTTTGATGCAAAACATCAAAATCCAATGAAGACACCAGGCAATATTTAGGAATACCATTCTCCCGGCCATGTTGCACTCACCTTGATGGTTGCACCTTTCACCCCCATTTGTTCCGAGGCGGTTCGCTCCGACGTCGCTGTTTCCTTTCTCCCAACCCAGGCGCTCACGGCGCGCCCGTGTTAACAACACACCGGCGCGCCTACTGGATATTTTCTCCCCTCGCGTTTTCTAATGTTCACTGCGGGGACTCGTGGGGAATGAGGCCTGCATTTTTATCTCCTACCTCTCAATGCAGCAGCAGTGCTACATCAAAGTGGCAGCAGTCATGGTATATATCAAATGCATCCAGAATACCCTAATGATAACATCCAGATTCTCCTCAGGCCTGGAGATAGCCTAGTTAGGCGGCAGTTTGAATTCCTTCCGTCTTGGGACTAATCCCTTTTCTATCAACTTTGTACGCCGCGCAGCTGTTACGCCAAACTTCCTTGTTCACAGTGTGTTAAACATATTGTAAGACAGTGATTATTTGTGAACCCGGTGGTGGGTCTGTGAGGTTGAGAAATCTTGTGGGTATACCACGCTGCTCAACAAAGCCACCGGAACAAGGGCCTTTTTCAACACCTAAGGTTGCCCCCTGGGATTGCTTTTATCGCGGCAAACCGGCGGAAGACGTTCCTCGGAGACCCCGCCTTTGCGCGGCCTGAATCCTCGCATCCTCGCCGCCACGCCGAAGGAACAGGTGAATCTCGCTGTCACGCCGGCAGAGGCAGAGCACCTGTCTCTCAGCGCTGCTCCCAACAGACGGCCGCTCAGCCGCTCGGCAAGGATGAAGGACAGAAGGTCGGACCGCCGCCACGCTTCCTCGCGCTTGGCGGCGGTGTTTGTGATGCAAATCCGGGCGCATCAGATAATGGCTCATTAGCTTTTCAAGAGAACTGCTTCAGTGCGTTTCCAGGTTTGCTCACTTGATTGTTATGGGTATAGAGGAATTGAGCTTGTGAGCCCGGTGGACGACTGCATTATTTAAATGCTAAAGTTGAGTGTTAATTATATGACCTTGTTAGCTCATATCTCATTGCTTTCTGCAGGGATAATCAGCCATGTCTGATTTGGAAGCTTTCTGACTGATTGCTGCTTTGTTTTATACAGTGTTGCTGCGCCTCAGGCTGCGCCGTCTCTTTAATTCCGGAATAGTGTCATTATTTATGTTATTATTGTAATATCTTTGCTTCTTTGTTTATTATCTTTGGTTAAAGTTGCACAAGGTTGCACATCTGTTTGACTTTTACAATTCTGGCCCAGCTATACTGGATCCTTGAGCGCACTGCTGAGTATTAGCAGTGTTTTCATGTCCCCGCTGCTGCACGTGTGCTGATGTTGCCTGCAGCCCTGTTGATTATGACTTGTGTCACAGTAATTGAGTTGCCCACACCGTTGCGCCTGCACTGAACCTCACAGCCTGACACAGTCCGCCCCTCTGTAAGCCAGCCCTCGGCAATAGGGAACAGACGACAGAGAGGCTGAAGGAATTCATAAAAAATAAATAAAAATGTAAAAAAAAACAAAAAAAACTAAAAAAAAACACCAATTAGACTATTCTGGAATATTTATGACCTGCATTGATTCCACATCTCATACTCTTTCTGCAGGATTTTATTTTCTTTCGCTCTGCAACTTTAACGGGCCATCAAAGGCTGTGACTCGGAGGCCCCCCCGTGGCCCCCCTCGGCTCCCTCATACAGGTGTAAGTGAGTCCCCTCTCTCGTGTGCCACAGCACATTTTGAGGTGGTTTGCGATAGTTGTTAAGAGCTTCACAAACATATGCAATGCAATTATGCTCAATTATGAGTGATCAACATTTGCATAATCTTTATCCCAGCTCCTCCTTAAGAACCAATCACATGTTGTTTTTTCAGCACGAGGGGCCATGAATAATTTATATCAGTAAAATATATCTATTCTGTTGGTCTCAGTGGTTATTGAGCCTCCTCATCTATCATTTATGATGGAGAGAGTTAGGAAGGGCCGCTGATTGAACTAATGAATGCAAATGCAGTGCGAGACTAGCATGGGTCAGTGGCCACATCCCTCTCTCCCTATATGTGTTTTCTCCACTATCAGTCCAATCCAAGGCCATAAACAAATGTGGCATATCATTTACTGCAGCCGCGAGACGATTAATTTTCATAAAGAAGAGGAGAAATGGCCATCTCTTAGCTCCCGCGGATACCTGGTTGTGCGTTGACAGTGATCATAAGCGTACATGGCAGCTCAATTACACTCCCAGCACACGTTTTCAGTTTTATTTAGGAGACTGGAATCCTTGCTGTGTGACTGACCCTCACACTTTAAAACATGCAAGGCAGCTCTTGTGGTCGTATCTGTGTTTTTGAGACTTTTATTCAGTAGTCTTGTGCATCACTGCTACTCATTAATACCTGAAAACAAACAGAAAGATCCACATAGGCACCGCATTATTGTATGGACAGAGCAGTATGCAATTATGTTAGGTGGATTCATTGTTTCAGTGCACTTTTTAGGGGTTCTAATTAAAATAAAATGTAAATAGATGGCTTTAGATAAAATTTTATCCATTAGCTTTTATCATTAAACTAATGGAAGAAATGAACTGGAAGATTGTTTTTCAGGAAAACTAAAGTGTGCTTGCTTTGAATTTATCTGTGCGTTTGGCTGAAACCACGCTCCAAATCCTGCTCAGGTACCTCAGTGACTGATCACAGCCAAAGTAAACAATTGCTCAAAGATACTTATGGGCCATTTCAGAAACCCAGAGCCAGCTCTAATTTTTATGGAGTGGAAAAAGCATACTTCATCATTTTTTGTTTTTTTTTTTGATACAAGCGGCAACAAACTACAAAAATAAGAGTCATTCAAGCATGAAAACACAAAAGAAATCCACAGAGAACTGGAGCACATTTAAAAACAAACCCACCTGATTGGTTTTCACATCTCAAAACAGACTAAAAGGAAATCATTTAACTGCGAGAGAAGTCGCTTACGAGAGAGATGAGGGGAAGGAATCACAAGGTTAAGTAAGTCGGGAAAATGAGGCTAACACTTCCTGTGGGGCATCTGCAGGACAGGGTAAACATGTCCATGTGCTGTGTGACTAAAAGACTGAAAATAAAGTCAACTTCCAAAAGGAATTATTCCGGTATTAAAATGTAACGCTGTGCAGTGCAGAAGGCTACCGCAGAGCTAAAATCACATTACGATATAGAGAGGACAGCTCGACATACACGGTGGGGCAGAGGGTGGCCAATGTGAAGCCTTCTATCCAAGACATTTCATGTTCACGTGGATTTAAAAAAAGAAAAGAATAACAGTTCTTTGGCATTAATACAGTTGATGATCAGATTCATGTGGTTATTGGTAGTTTACTGTGAACATGATCTTTGATTTGGAGCAAAGCCATTAGATCTGAAGTGATCAGAAGCTTTACGCTGAACAGAAAATGTTTAGAAAAGTCTTAATGGAGTCTTTATGCTGCACATAAGTGCTGGTTTCATTGTTCTGGCTTATTACGAAAAAAGACATTATTCATTCTCCTGAGCTTTTATGCTCCATATTCAGACATTTTAGCCAGTGCTGAAACACCCGCTCCTAAACACAAAGACTGAGTGACATTATCTGCTGGCAGTGGATATAAGCTTTTTTTTTTTTTTTCATCCCAAGCTTCTACAGCTTTGACAGCACAAAGCATCCTCACACAAAAACACACATACTCACTACCGCCTCCTCTTCTGCGAGTCCAAATGCGATGCTTTACCAGGGTTGTCAAATGTTGCCAACATGGCCCTATTTTTCCCCCTTCAGCAGTCAGCCATCAGAGCCGCTTTCTGTCAGCCCTCCGTTTGATATTTATATTTCCACAGAATTTTAATTACCTTATGCCACTGCTCTCTTTGTCTCTCCGTTCTTTCACGCCTGTTACTCGCTGCACAGTTGTTGTTTTTTTTTTTTACAATGTGATTTCAAGGTGCTGACCTTTTTGTTTTCTTTTATGTGCCTGTCTCATTCTGAGTCTTTAATATTCCTGCTTTTAAAAAAGCCGTCTCACAGAAACATTACTTTTCTCCCATTTCTACTTCTTCCTGGCAAGCAAATTGCGAACACCATCCGCGGTTGGAAGTGTGTGTGTCTGTGTGTGTTTTTTTTTGTTGTTGTTTTTTATTCAATATTTTATCATGTTCAAGGTCCTTTGGTACTTTGTGCTGTATAAAATGAATAAATAGCAATTGTCTGTTTATGATAAACAGACTTGGTAATACGATCTGAAATCATTCTGTAATGCTTTAGCACTTCGGAACATGAATTGCTCTGCTTACACCCTGGTCATCCAGGTAATAGTCGGGCCCGCAGAGTGGCAAAGAAACCGTGATACAGAACAAAATATGGAAATTAAACATGGGATCCTAAAGCACTTACAACAGCCTAATGCAGGAAGATCAGCTGGGAACAAACAGCCCAATTGGGTGCATGATTGAATTATTTTGTAATCTGACTGGCCCATCGTTAAAACCCAATTAGCTTTGGCTATAGTGTAGCCTTTAGATGCAAACCAGGCATGGAAAAACAGCCAACCACAACTCTCGTTTTTCAGAGAATTAATCAGCAAATTGTCCTTTTATAGATTTTCTTTGCTTGTTTTGGTTTTAGCTTTTTTTTTTCTTCCTCTGAAAGAGTTTAGTGAATCTATAGCAAAATAAAGCGACAGCTCTCAGTACATTCATATTAACCTCTGCTCACCACAGCAGCCCTCTTGGAGCTAAACTGCACTGATTCGTTTCTTTTTTTTGTCCTTTTCCATCACTTATTTTAATTAGCAATCACACATTCAAGGGGGATGAAAACAAAACCTAAAGTCCCATAAGCTGAGAGAGGCTGATCATGAATGTAAACAGCAGTTTGCAGGCTGTCAAAAAGCCTACAGAGGGTTAGAGCGAGCCTCTTCTGTTGTCTCCCCACTGCTGGAAAATTGAAAGTGGTTACCCCTGAAGGCCGCAAGCAAGTCCGCCTACATAAGAATACCATCTGTAGTGAAAGAGCTAAGTGTTTAGGAGCTGTAGTTTACGGTCTTGTGACAGTTACCGCGGGTACAATCCAAACCTCTCTGCGGTGGGAAAATGGTCATAACGACTGATGTCACACTTCTGCGCAACATTGTTTATAACTCCCTTATTGTTCTTAAGCTATAATGATGGGCGTTGAGATATCCGCAAAGCAAGTATTTAAGCCTTTGATTCGAGCTGTATTTAATAACACTCCCAGAATGATGACGCCTCTTCCCGTGAGGCTGTCACGGTGTTTGGTTTTAGATACTACATTTCGCAGCCGCCCTGTGGGCGCATCTAATGGCAGCTCAGGTTTGGCATGCATAATATCACGTCCGCCGTGTCACAGCTCATTGCTTGTGGCAGCTCGGAGACAGACTCTCGCTACACTTCCCCTCGCGGCCGAACTCAACCCTTCCCTCCGTCCCGGGTGAAGCATTCCTCCTGCGATCTAAAGCTGCCTCCCGAGGGAGCGCTATCAGGGCAGTGTTTGGGCTGACCGTGGAGCTGCATTTTAATTGAAAGCGGGCAGTCTGGAGTACTGATTGCGTCGCCGTACCCGCCTTTAGCCCGCTGTTTATCTTCCATGTGACCTGTGAAATTATGTAAATGCAGGCGTTTTCCCGTTTTGTGCGCCGCAGTCGTATTTAAAGTGGAACCCTACCCAGCATGTGTTCACTTTCTGAAACACCCTTGACTTTAACAACAGGACGGCTGGTGGGGCTGCTGATGGAGCGCTCACACATGCCTGCAGAAAGCTTTGGCGAAATCTGCGCTCCATGGCCACGGTCAAGATGAACAGAGCAACGCAGCTAAAGCGATTAGCATTCCGTGGCCATTGAACTGCTTTTTTTTTTTTTTTTTTGAAGCGGAGCACTTTATATTCCAGCTTTATGAGAAGTAAAACTAAAGCCATTTTTCCCCCCTGACAAGTTTAGCAGAAACATTAAAGATTCATTAACTGCTGTCATGCCGTAGCTTATTTTAGAGTGGCACTCCGATGTCTCTCGTCCTGTAATGAATTCACATTCGCTTGTACGTCTGTATGATGGCTGGAATTCCGAGGGTATCATAATGAGAAGCATATCCGACCTGCAATGTGATGAAATGCTAATCATCACAAATGTATTCTATAGATCAAGCTCATTTACAGTGCAGACAGATAGACCCCGCAATCCTGTGTACTGGTAAAAAAAAACATTGATTACTGTTTTTTTTTTTTTTTTTTCCATTTTGTTGGTTGAATACAGACTAAGCTGCAGTGGAGCAGTCAGATATCTGCGCAAAGTTGATAAGAGGACATCTTTGATAGGAGCTGTGTTCAGAAACAAAACTCTTGCGCTTTTCATCCCAATAATCTCGTTTCCTTCAGTTGTTATTTAGAAATTCCAAGCATGCATAAGCCCCTTTTAATCGCAGATTAAAAGTTCCTGTTTGATGCATGCAACCGTGCAGTCAGAAACTTCTCATTATTCCGACAAATTCCGATCAGGATTCATAGCAAGTGTTTTTTTTTATCCGTCATAATGATCATTTTACTGGCTCTAAGCTTTCTGCTGCTTACCTACAGCTTACAGAAAGTTCTTTCAAAGTAAAGACTGCCCCTTGTTTCAGTGTATAATTATTAATTAATGGATGAATCAGCCTGATCTCACTCAGCTGATCAATATGGCATATTTTTAAGCAGTAAAAATAAACTAAATGATGCTGCTTATAACTGCAATTACAGGGGAGTCTTTGTAAAGGCTTTCAATCCAAGTCCATGAGGCTCTTTTCTCTTCTGTTTCTCAGGAACATTCAGACCTCCACTCATCCCTCAAACCGCCGAAACACATTGTGGAAAGCGAAACACGAAAAGCCTTTTGTGGCTATATATCTCATCAACTGTTTGCTACCATCCAAGTAGTTCTGCATGGGGCCTGGGGGGGCGTGCAGAAGAACACAGTTTGCATTATTTAGATGGGCAATCACTCAGAAATCCCTGTGTGTTTGGGCCAGAAGAGAGCGCGAGGCTAAAAATATCACCCTGGGTTGCGCGCTTTGTGTCTCATCAGTGATACCTCTAAATATGCTAATTCTGAGACACCGGGCTCCGCTGTAAAGGTATAAAGGTCTGTTCAAGAATATACCATCCACACTTTACCCCTGTACGCTGCAGTTATGTTTGATGGAGGCGAAGACCACTGTCCATGAAATAATTGGTAAAGCTGCTGATGCTAAAATATGAATAAATTTGTCTCAGGTCAGCCTTATTAGGCATTCGTTAGCCGTTAATCTCCCTCTGTTTGTTTTTTGTTTGTTTTTTTCAAATGCAGACTGAAGCGGATAATTCAGGTCCTAAATATCTAAGCACATGATCTTTTTAGCTAAATGTCAGGAGATGCATATTCCCTCAAGAATCCATTATTCTCGCCAGCATCATCACCACAGAATCGCTTTCCTCTCGCGTCTGATTGTGTTTGTGTCACAAGTACTAATGACTCAGCCAGGGGAGTCACATAAGTTCAGCATATTTTATTTCATCCAGACGGGAAGTTTCTCAGATGATGCTTTTCTTAATTGCAATATTATGTAATGATACATTTTTAGTCACATTTTAGAGCAACGTTTTGTATCTTTCTTAATTGATGGCTTCATCTTTGAAGCACGCGTTAATAGTATAGTATACATATTAGTATACATGAAGATGTGCCAAGTCCCTCCACATCTTCAGTGTCAAAAAGGGGGGTGAACGGAGCCCATTCAAGCGTAAATGTTGGTGGGTTTGAAGAGAGCCACATAGCCCCGTCTGAGTTGTGTTTTTATCCATGGATAACAAGCTCCACAGCCATGAGGACATCACCAGGGCAGACACTGTGGAGGCTTTCAGTGAGATAACGCCTGCTTTCTCCCCCCTGAGCCCAATCTGGTCTTAGTCGTAAAGAAGTGTTTCAACAGCATATCCTCCGGCATGTTCCCCACTGCTTCAGCCCCCTGGTATCTTGATTGAGCCACGGCCGCTCAGAAAAAAGGGCCGGGAATGCAAATGAAATTGCTGCTTATGCAAGAAGAAGAAGAAGAAAAAAAAAAAGGGAATGAAATGAGCAACAGTGAGAGAGCTAAAGTAAACAACATCATTATGACTACTTCAGCCGTGGCCTTGTGAACTGGATCCAGAGCTTTTGTGCAGATGGTTGTTATGGCTGCCGCTGCAGTGTTTGGACAAGGTAATTACGGTGCACAAACTTAGCTAAGCAGCCGTCTTCATGGTGTACAGGCTTCATGAAGGCGGGCCCAAAATAGCAAGAGAGCCCACTATTCCAGTTTTGTCTGGTCTACGCTAATAAACTAGAACATAAGAACGACGGTACAGATGAATGTGTTTCAGTGTTCCGCCATTATTTTGGCGACATCGGGAAAAAAACAACAAAACACCCCCTCGCCCAAAAAAAAACCCCAAAAATCTCCAGCTCCAGTTTTTAGCGCGTCCTCTGATCCTTGATGTATCATCAGCGCAAGTCTACTGATACACACACACAGACTCTGTACAGCCCGCAGCCATGCACAAACATGTTTTCACATTATTCGGACAGAAGTTAAAAAAAAAAAAAATAGTAAAAAGAAAAAAAACAGACATACTAACAGTTTCCAGTTCCGTCAGAGCGGCGAGGTATTTGAGGTCAGAATTTAACAAACACATAAATTGACTCCAGTCTCCACTTCAGTTGTACAGCACAGGCGTGCCTCCTCGGGGTCACTGTTTCAGGGTGTGTCTTGGTGTCACAAGGCAGATGGTCACTTATTAGGCGTAATTAAAACTCCATCACCGATCACAGTTTGTAATTGTATTTAATTTGAAATGTATGAATGATTAAAAGCTCCAGCGTGCGGGTTGTGAATGCTAATGGGGATGGGGACCAGCCGACGGGCCCTACGTGTCAGGCGAGGCCTCTCACCGGGCCTCTACCGCCATCAGGCTAATGCACTTACGGGAAGAAGCAGCTCTGCACGTCGCCTCGTCCCCTCAAAGACGGCAATATCGAATCCTTGTTTCGTCGCTCCCCATTTTGTATATCTGTGTTGCTCATTTGGTACGATGGCAGTAAACACACTGTAAACAAAACTAATATCAATTGGATGCAAACCACTACGACATTTTCTGCAGCTAATGAAGACAAAGTGGTGTCTTTGTTGTCGAGGGATTCTTGAGGGAGCTGCGAGACCTTACAGAGAATAAAGTAGGTCATCTGGCTGACACGGAGTGCCTGTGGACATATTCTTTATCCTGCTACTGTTCTGCACACAGCCGCCTTCCACAGAGAGGAATGAGCCATGGTTAACAGCGGTAACAGCTCGTTATTAGAGGAAAACAGCCTTGAGGTATTTATTTGATCATCTGAGTGCGTTTTGTCTATCATTGTGAAGTAAAATGGTTGTTAAAGGCAGTAGGTCAGCACCGTTTATGTCTGTGCGTGCATATGTGTGCATATGATACAATCAGACATGATTTCCGCTTGACGTTGGCAGACTTGAGGATGGATCCTCACGTCTGGACCTTAACTTGATCTGAGCTCATTATATTTTTACCCTTTATGGTCTCTATATGTATGTCCCTTTATGTCTCCATCACACGTCCCGTCTACCGCACACACCGAGAGCTGAGCAGGCTGTGTATGTCCGTGGGGACACACTGATGTCTGGAGAGAAACAGTTGGTAGAACTATTTAATTGCAGTAATTTAGTTCCTTCTTGGACGGACATATCCAAGAAGGAAAAAAAAAAAAACATGGAAAAAGAGAGCATGGCCAACATATGGAATTTGCAAATATAGATATAAATATACACATAAAAAAACATTTTCTTTCATTTTACACCAAGCTGCTTTTCCAATCTAAATTCTTTAACACCCCCCACCCCCCCACTCCTCCTCCTCCTCCACCTCCTGCTCTTGTTTACAGATTTATTGTCAAGAATATTAGGGAAGAATGCAGAAACTCCCCGCTTAATTCTTGACCGCACGCTGTGATTGACAGCCAATTAGGACGAGGAATGAGAATTTGTGCAGCAACACTGTCCAGACGAAGGCTCTGTGAGCCAGGAGCAGCTTCCAAACTTACAGAGGAACTGACACTTGGACCCTGAAACTGTTAATTCTTCAGCTGTGAAGTCTGGGTGGTTTGAATATTTATTGTAATTCCATGCTTATACCAATGTCCTGTGAAGGATGAGTAGAAACAATTGTTTCATGATATTGTAACTGTATTTTAATATTTCTGCTTGTTTTATCCTGTAACTCAGGCGTTTGATTTAGCGCAGACTTTATTTGCATACACGCAAATGTCCAACAGTTTAGGATTATGCCAAAAATTATGTAGATTTCTTCTCTTAAAAGTCCGGTATACTACCTTGTTTTCCACAGTTCGAGGCCAGCAGTTTTATGTGTAGCTGAAATTTTGCGAGCGCATATTTATTCTCACCTACCAGGGAAAATATTCCGGCTTTATCGGGGAGACGGCGCTGCGTACTGTTGACTTTAGTATCCTCCGCATCTGTGGACTGCTGCACTGTGGTTGGCCCCTTTCAAGTATTTTCCTGAATTCAACAGGCTTGTTGTGTTTATGAGCAGGCTTTAAGCCCTGGCAGACACACCGGGAGACTGAAATGTTTCAGTAATCACACTGGCTGTGGAACCGTGCTTATCTGAGAACTTTTCAAGGTTGCAGATAGTGTGCTGTGGATAGAAGTTCTACCATCCTGAATATGAGTTGATATATGGTCACTTCCTGAAATATCAGTTTGAAATGTTAGAAGTTGTATACGGCAGCATCGCACAACCATTTTTAATTAAAAGACATCCATCCTGATGTAAGTCGTTCAATATACTATATCGATAGTATATTAAACAGATCTTTTTAACCACCCGATGCGATCACTCTGCCAACATTTTGAGGAGTTACACTGTATTGATCTCAATTGATGATTTCCCTGAGTTCCCTCTGCTTAGCATCATGTGACCTTTAGAAGGTTCAGGCGCACGCAGAGACAAAGGTCAGTTGACAGCAAATGAGACCTGGAAAACGTTTGGATGTGGGGCACATCCGTGCAGCACTATGGATCATGCTCCTACAGCGCTTCTTCCTGACCAGCGGTGACTGTGACCTTCTTGAGCGTTGCCGAACGAGATGAGCAATTCCCAGAGTTTGACAAGTTAGTTGGCTTATCGTGATTGATACAGCCCCATGCTCTCATTACAACCGTGTCAAGGTCCCTTTGAACTTAACGGGGAATAATATCCGATCGCAAACTGTCACCCTTTATCCGCTGCCGAGGAGGGATGGCGGAATCTTAAAAACGCTCCCCCATATCCCTCGTTCCCGGGTCGTCCAGGAAGACGTACAGCAAACTTCCTTTGTACTCATTTTTGCTGTGCTTAAGATAATCATTCAAGAGAACCCTTAGTAGTTCTAAAAGTGTGCCCATCTGGTGAGGAAACTGGGACAAAGTGTACTTCAGAGGGAACAGAGGATAACTCTCTTGGCCTTTAGGGCTGGAGCTGGGGAGCGCTGAGAAATACTTAGGTAAAGCTAATGCCTATTTTTGACTCCAGGCCTTCCTCGGGGGAGTGGTATTTGTGCGGCTGCAAAGGTCGCCCATTTACATTTCAACCTTCACTCGTTAACGACTGCCTGCGCCGTAACCTTACGCGTCTCCGATCAACAAAAGCGGGCCCTACCCTGAGAGGTTGCCCAGAGTCCAGCTGGTGTCGGTCGTCCACAGGCATCCATCCACAAATGAACTTTTCAACTCGCAGCAGAGGCTTGAACTTCCTCCTCTGCCCAGTCACTGGGGATTGGGGCCACCGCAGCGTTCAGAGCATCATTATTCTCACATGCTTTATCTAAAGATGGGATCAATAAATCTATCCCCACTCTGACTGGACTCTGGTGTCCACTAGCCTCTTATTTTTCCTCATGTCAATCCACAAGAACACTTATCTGCAGGAGCACGCTGATGTATTGTGTGATGCCTAAGCGAATGTTCATTAAGCTGTTTTTCAATGAGGAGAAGGGATCGATAGCAGAACGCGGTGATTCGTGCAAACCCACCCTCGTGCGTCTGTGCTGATCTCTCCTAAGGATTAGCATGCCGGAAGACACAGATATTATGAAGAAGTCAATTAGTAGCTCATGAAAAATAAATGCTTGCGCAGGTAAAAGCATCACAAAAAAAAGAAAGCTTTCAGAATTGTTTTCTAATACCAATTAGCCTTGAACAATGATATAGAAAGCACAGGGGTGGAGATCACTGTTATATTTTAAAAATGGCAACACAACTGACTGACTGGTGCATTTATAGATGGGATACATTTACTGCCATCCTCCATCCACCCACCTATCCATCCATCATCTACTGCTCTTTGTCAAACGGGGTCACACTCTAACCTAAGGTCAGGTTAGAGTAGCCTATTAAATATGGAACTGTATTTTTCCAAAATGTTTTAGCTGAAGGACTAGAATAAGAAATTCATCTTTTTGAGGTGTTGAATATGAAATGAACCCCCCCCCACTCCCGCCCCAATTGACTGTACTGCCCCTGGTAAACTACAGCGGTGACTGATGGGAAGGAGAGCAAGCTCAGACACGAGGAACTGATGAGCACTGAAATCCGGAGAAAGCTGGGGACAGACAATCAGGACAGAGAGCGCTCAGAACATGCCACAGATCTACTTCAGGGCGTTTGTCTCTATCACCTGCCTGACTTACTCCAAAAACTGGTTTTATCATCTCACCAGTCTCACCAGTCTCTCCAGTCACTGAAAAAGTGATTAAGTAACCCTCACTTTGAGTAAATCTTTAAAGATTTTTAAATAGATTTTTTGATCACTTATTTTGCTTTGGGAATTAATAATTTATTGCATTGTTATTCATTATATTTATTATTTACGAGCCCTGACATGGAAGTGCAGCTAATGCGCTCTCTCTCTCAACTAACTATCTCTCTATGTCTCTCACTCGCTGCCTCTCTCTCTCGTTCTCCAAGGTGAACCAATCAATACTTTGCCAACTCGACACTGAATAACTAATGCCTGCTGTTGGCTCGGGGATATCCAGTTCTGAAAATCTCACCATGTGCAACATTTCTGTGCCGCTGTTTGTGTCAGTTCCTGTCAGACGTCTGTTTGTTCACGTGCACTCTGCTCTCCAACTGACTCACCTGGATAAAACATCCCATGCCAGGAGGGCTGCTGCTCAGTCGTCAAAAGAAAAGGCCATTACAGCTTCATTACATCAGCCCGAGGACGGATGCTTTTCTTTTAACCTTTATTTTTTTCCCCCCTCTCGCTCTCTCTTGCTGCACAAACAACACAAACACTTCGATTGATATGTTTCACTTTTTCCTCCTGCGATGACCAGCAGGTCTTGGAGCTTTTATTGCTCGAGTTTGACGGGCACATACAGAATTACAGTCGAGTAAATCACCAGTTTATAGTTTTACACACATTATACAGTCGTGGGTTCTTTATGTTTGTTGCTCAAAATGTGCACGGAAAAGCATCTGGACTCACTGTCGCTGATGATTTGACGGGCACCGTGTGTTTAGTATTGTTTAGTGAATAATTATGGGTAAGAAATGAGCTCATCACATATTTTATGCAGATTTCTTTCCATGTTTGTAAAATAATGTGGAGTTCTCTCCCATTTGGCTTTGGCTGATATAATTTCACACTTGGCATAAACATGCCCACGGTGCACACGGTTGGAAATGCCCTCGTTGTGGCGCGTAGCCAGTTGCAATATGTGTGTTTTTAAGAGCGGATGGTTTCCTCCATCTGTCAACCGCTATGAATCTGGGGCTGACTGCTCACAACGCAGACTTTTTTTTTTTTTTTTCCTGTCAGCAAAAGGTGAAGAGTTTGAATAAGGCCAGGGACCATTGGCACACATTAGCCCACCCCCACGTCCCACTTGACCTGTCACAGTCACATCCAGATTCCTCATATACCGGTGCGCTGCTTACCCACAGCAAAGATCAAATTAGTTCCCCTTATTTTATTTATTTATTTATTTTTTAGCTGAAGCCATCTCTCATTTTGACAAATTACAGAGGGTGATCTGTTGAAACTTGGAGTGCAGATCACTCCCTTGACAGAAATGTCGCTGATTACAACACTTTGGCTGAGGCTGTGCTGATAAAAAATTGGAACGGCGACTCCTCCAGGGTGTATTCCTGCCTGTAACACTGTGACTGTTTGGACAGAGTAGCAGCACGCCCCAATGACCCAAAATAGCCGTTTAGAGCAACCACCGACCAACAGCTACTGGTCACCATGGTTAGTATGTAGCTGTAGTCCTGTACTTGCTGCGGATGTATGTTGCAATATTGTAATAAATAGCACAGATAATTCAAAAGATTGCCAGAAAGTTGCGGTTATCTTTGAATTTAGATGTGCATGCTGCAGCGTGCTTGGCTACCAGCATCTAAACTGGGCAGGATTTAATAACCAAACGCTGGTGTCAGAGGCTGACTTCATGGGCCAAGAAGGGGGGGTGGTTGAGTGGGGTTGTTCTGCTGCATCTGATTATGGGAAATATGTTGGGGATCCAACCATCGGTTGTTGGGTGGAACTTCAGCGTTAAACTTCCTAATCCGGTCTAAGTGATGTCACAGTATGCCTTCCACAGCTGCTCCCTCCCAGGGGGGTCTATCATTCAATCAGTTTATCTGTATCAATCACTGCAGTGCCAGGCCACATACCCCCCCCCACACACACACACACACACACACACACCTCAACCCCCATGCTGTTTCACCAATTGAACTATTTGTTTGCGGTTCTCTGCATAAATCCAATATCCCTCCTTCACATGCTGAGCTGGAATCAATGCACTTTCATTCTGAACAGATGAGAGAAAAAAAACACAAAAAAAAAGGAGAAGAGGCACGGCCAGGTGGAAGTTGACCATAAGTTCACTGTTGATATCGGTTTCATGCGCTACTCCTCTCAACAATGAAGCTTAAGGAAGAACTATTGTCCTCGCGGCCCCGCTACAGCCGTGCTTCCTATTCATGCGCTAATTTGGACATCCCAGTGGCTCTGCTGCAGTTCAGCAGGAGCAGGAAATGATGGAGCTCCCGTTGCTAACCCTGGGGGACCCTGCTGACCACAGCACTCAGCACCGGCCGGCATCACAAAGGCATTATTACACACAGCATATGTGTGACTGATGAAGACCAACTGTCCCTGCTGGAAAGACGCACGAGCGCCGACGAAAGAGAACTCGTCTGAATCAACATTGTCGGGCGACAGTTGCAGGAAATGCGGACCTGCTCTGGAGTGAAAGGGTTGAATGGAGGTGGGGACAGATTGGCAGTGTAATGTAATGCCCTGTCAATTTAAGTAGCAGGCCCTAATGGAAAAGCTTGGCTATTTTTTCCTGTTATGTGGGGGACAGAGTAACTATAAAAATAGCTTTTTATAAAAAAAACATTATTACATTTATGCATCAGCGACTTTTATGTGCCACGGAGGAAAGGGAGGGCCCGTGTTATCAGCTTTAACCTTTAAATGAGAAGCTTCTCGGCTGTTGCAGGTGCAGATTTATGAGGTCTCTTACAAATTTGTTCATCATGACCAGATATTGAGTCTTGGAGTGCCAGCGGAGCGAGCGGGGCTTTCAACTTGCTGCTCGGCAGGCCTGTCATTTGGTGAATAATTTGTCGCAGCTCACATCTGATTAAGTGTGGTATAAGGTCCGCCTCCGGAGCCAAAGGAATGGTCATTTTCTACATTTGTTCCTCAGCGGGAAATCAAAATAACGCTCACGGCGCTTCCAAAATTAAAAACGGAAATGATTGAGGATTCATACACACCGTGCGAGCTTTGTGTCGGTAGCATTCGCCCCTGCAAAAACACAATGCTGTTAGAAAATTAATATTTTGTCTCTGCGCAGTATCCCAGCCTCAATCAATGAGCTCCTTTTTTCTGGAATCACTCAGTGTATTGGAAATGTCAAATCCATCTTGGCGGCCTCTGTAATGAGTAGAGGGGCACCGGCCTAAAGTCATTCATTTTGTTTTATTGACCATTGAATTCCATAAGGAAAATCACTCGTGGATGCCTGAGTCACGCGTTAATAAAAACAAGGCGGAGCGTATATTTCACCAGAGGTCCAGGAGAAACCATTTCGATATGACTGGAAATTTAAATGTGCCCCCTGCCCAGACCTCACTGTTGGATTGAATGTTCAAAAATGTTGGAAAATAAAATGGCAATAAGCCATGGAATTGGAGCAAACTCTTACTATACACTGTATGTAACTGAGGGGTTAATTATTAACACCTTCACTCCACAGATTAAAGGTCAGTAGCCTTAAGTGCCTCCTCTTCCTCAGAGTACACTGGGCCAACAGTTACAGACTCCAAAACGCCTACAAGCTTGCACTTTCTCCAGGGCTCAGCTGTATATGCAGCAGTAATGTCGCGGGGGAGCAGGAGGAGTCATGCTGTGCAATTACAAGGAGAGAGAAACAACAGAGGGCCGCTCGCATATGCACACAACAGCAGAACTATTTCTTAATTTACTCATTTAGCACATCAAGCAGACTCTGTGTGCCCCGAAAGAAAAACCTTCCTTCTGGTTGAACCGTTGCCGTATGCACACATCATTCTGTGATGCTTCCAGCTGCATGCTAGAGAGGTGATTTAATACGCCACGTGTGCTCCATGTTTCATGCAAATTACATTTTTGTTATAAAGAAGTTTTAGTCGATCTACTGCTCAGCCAGCTGCACATCAGGTACACAAGTCTTTTATTTTCCTCCACCTCTCCTGACCTTGTTTTCTGATGCCCGGGGCAGCATGCCGGCTGTCCTCTAGATTTGGTTTAGCCACAGAGGAGGCCAGTCAGAGCAGGAAGGAGCAGTAGACAGCAGGGCCTGAGGATGAGGGGATCTGTGGCCCACAGTAACAATAATAATCACACATACAGGCATCTCTGCCACACTGAGGAAGGACTATCAAGCCGGGGTGTCTCTAAAGCCATGGATACGGGTCAACGCCGCGCCTGCACCTCCCCTTGTGCGGAGCTCATTCAGAGGCGGTCATTAAAATTCGACGACGCTGCAGCAGCACATTAACAAACGGCAGATTTTAGCTGTCTCATTATCCGCCATTCTTTAAAAGTATTTCATCAACATTGCAGCCTCTGTTCCTCCGATTGTCTCATATTCCTTCTCCACCAGCTTGAAGTGGTCGAGTGGTAAAGAAGCATGCTTTGTTTCACGCTCCTTTCATTCCTCCAGGCAGCCTGACAGCGTCAAGTGTCTGGATTCCAAATGTCCTTGTCTTTTAAACATCTTTGGCGACAATCGTCTATCTCCCGTCTACTTTTCATCCATTTTTTTTCCTTTTCAGTGACAATAGCAATCTCCTGCTGCCTTCACTGTCCACTCTGCTGTCCTTGCCCTTCCCTTCTCTCATCTCGTTATTTTTCTTTCATCTTTCTTTCAGGAGTGACATTTGATGGGGGAAATGGCAAAAAAAAAGGTTACTTCGACTTCTATCCAAACTGGAAATGCTTCCCATTCCCAGTGTCTCTAAGAGGCGGGATGTGATTGGCATGAAATAATTGTGATTAATGCATTTATGGAAACCTAGTTGTTAATATTGATTCCGACAACCGCCGCTGTCAGGCTGAAGTCGCCTTTTTCACCTTTAGCGATGGCGACGCTCTTCTTCTCCTTCTCCTCTTCTACTTCTCAGTTCTGACACAAACAAGGATTTCGATAGCAGGGCCACCAAAATGGAATACCTTGGGGTGTGAGTGAAGCTTTTTTGGTACATAGGAGAGAGTGCGAGGTTTCCTGCAGAGGCATGAGTAATTGGCTGGCACAGTAATTTGCTGATTCCCCTCCTGTGGTGGCTATCCAATGCCCATTCACACCTTTCCCCAACATCCCTGCAGGTGGAGTCGGGAAACCATTTGTTTCAAGGCAGGAACCCGAGCACTCTCTGCCCCGACTGCAGCTCCTACTTACTGTCAAGCTAAACAAATAGAATCTAACGGTATAAGTCAGGGTATTAGAGAGCCATTAGCGGAAGTTTCACTTGAATTTAAAGTGAATGCTTCTGCGTGGGTACACTGGCCACCCATTGTCCTATGCAGCTCAGATAATAAGCAGACAATTAGTAGTTCGTCGAGGCATCAGCGGGGGGTCATGAATCATGAATCCGCATCATGTCCATGTGAATAACCAGGGTTGTACGGAGTTAACCCCTTAGGTCACTTCAAATCAGTGCGTCGTTTTTGCGTTTTAGTGTTTCAGGAGCTTTACCGCCTTAAGTGACGAAAGCAGCCCTTTAGAAAAGAGCCACTTAAGCAGCATGCTGGTACTTTGGCAATCTTAATGAGCGACCTTTCTAAACTGTGTACAGTGATGGCTCTGAGAAATGAGTCTGTCATTCAGAACCACTGATAACCTGCCAGCTGACCTTGAACAGTCACACGCTTTGGAGCACCCAGCGTCGCAAAGTTTGCTCCCCGACACAGGAGGAGTTTAGACCCAGGAAGAAAGAGGAATTCAAAATGCTTAATAACCACAGTTATGACCCCACCAGTCTCCAGTGTGCCCCAGTAATTACCTTGCATCGCTACTTTCTCATTTCTGCCCACGGAGATGACATTAGCATTCAACAGGAATGGCTCCGCATACACTAGATGAGGCACTTGGCTGATTGCACGCCTGTCCTGACCCCCGTGTTCAACACACGAGTAGCGGAAGCTCTCCAGATCATAATGAACCCATAGGATGTTTTCTGGCTCCTCACAAATAAACAAAGGGCTCAAATGTTAGACTTTGTATAAATTAGCATTAATGACTTCATTATATTTCTGGACACTGCTCTGTTCTCACAATCAGCACTTCATTAAGTGGTGTTGGATGTTTAATTGAAGTTCCTGTTCTGTTTTAAAGGGTAGTCGTGCAGATGTGCACCACGGCCCCCTTCAGCAGATGGAACAGATGGATTTTATGACTGGTATGTGTGACAGGAACCACGTTGAGAGCCTGTTCAACTCACTTTTATAATGGATCAAAGTTAGGTGGACTCTGCATGAAAACCATCACGTCATGCATCCTATTTTACATTCTGAAAGGATAATGCACTCGGAAAACCAGACTTTGAATCAACTGTCTGGAAGAGTTTCCCCAAAGATCTTTGAGTAACGGTTCTTCCTGTTTCTGCCGGCGTTGTCGGCGAGGGGTCCGCATTAGGAAGTTGTCAGCGTCAAAGCATGGCGAAGGGAAAAAAAAAAACACTTTGTGATGACGAGACAGCAGAGGAGGGAGGTGCAGATGAGATGGCTGATTAGAGAGACGGCCTGTGATCGGAATACATTATTCAAAGGTTGGTGGTGCCGTACAGACCGCTCCCATCGTTACTGAATCCACTGATGAAGAACTTTATTAGTAGAGGGTTAGGTGTGTATTCCCTGATATGGCCATGAGCTCTCTGGTTTTGTCGCGTGTGTGTGTGTGTGTGTGTGTGTGTGTGTGTATGTGATGCTTCACACACTCACAACTCTGCTGTCAGGCTGCTAAAGCAGAACTCTCTGTAATGGATCCCAGCAGGAGCCAGACAATTAATGCAGCTGCTATTGAGTGTGGCCTCTGAATAAATGTTTATTTGGTTCTGTTTAGTCGTTCCTGGGCCCCGTGTTGTGTCAGATGTTCCTTAGAGAGCTGGACCTAACGGCCTTTATCGATTCAGCCAAAAGCTGCACGAAGAAACCCACCTTTTTCCCAGGTCTCATTTTAATGTGGCTTTTTGCACCTGTGTTCACCGACCTGTCAATCTTTTTTTTTTTTTTTCCCCTCCCCATTCTTTACGGAACCGTAGGGGTGAGTTACTTAATGATATCGCCGCAGTGTGAAGATTAGAACTCAATTATCTGCTTAGGCCTCGGACTGGGTTCTGGCCCGGCACATTAATCATACTTCCTGATAGAGTTGCAGTAAGGTGGGAGCTAATATCCACAAGAAAAGGAGCTGCTGTGCAGGAAACCTGCTTCTAAACATGGCTGTTGTTGTTTTTTCCCACAAAAATGCAACAAAAAAAATGACTGCATGCTTATCTTTTCAGTCCCTTTTTTTTTTTTTTTTTTTTAAGACACCAAGATCAAAAGCTTTCAATTATTGTAAGCCGCCTCAAAAACCTGTGTGAGCTAATTGAGCCCTGTAGTCCAGATATGAGCTTCTATTTTAATATTCAAGTCACTCGGCTGTCCCGAGGCCCCTCGCATTGTTCTTCCACGTTTAAGCTGCACTTTGAAAAAGAGGCTGAGAATAGAAGTGCGCCACTTTTCAAAGCACTTGCTCACGCGGGCTAAACGGTAACGTTTGGCACGAGCCGGTGCATCAGGGGATCCGGCCATGGCGGGCATGCTCCCAAAGCTCAGGGAAGGAATCTGGATGATTGTTTTTCTTAAGCCACCCTGAACAGTGACACGATTTTCGACTGCGAATTATACAGAATTAAATTTAGTTTCATTTAAAACAACTAAACAAAAAAACAACAAACTTGCAGGATAACTATCACCATAAGTACGGTTAAGAATGCGGACGTTTATGTTCGCAAACTTTTGAGTGCTCCAAGCTGAAATTCATCCACTGAAAGCTTTTCTGTCTTCTGAAGGTCAGCGGTGGTGGCAGCCTGCCATCAGACTCTGCTTAATAGAGGTATATTTCATCAGAGGAGTCGAGTTTCCTGCGAGGCACGTCCAAGATGCAGTTTTGATGTGGGTTCTTTCGAGAGAAAGACAGGCGCGGCGATAATGACGCAGCCCGCAGCAGCGCGGAGACGTCGACCGAGGAGTGCATTCTGGCTCCGGGAGATTCGTCAGTGGGATGCGCGCTTCTGGAACAGGTCACTGTGATCTACCCGACGCCCGCTGGAGCTCGCAAACAGTCCCACCTACACTCCTCCCTGTGGAGAGATGCCAGTCCCCCCCCACCCCCACCCCCACCCCCATCGCCTTCGCGAGAGGCGTCCTCCCAGCCAGACGCCATCCAACGCTGCCTCCTACTGCTTCGACAGCCTCATCTACATACCGACGCGCCCGGCCAGCATCAGAGAGCTTTCCAAACCAGTCATCCTGCTCCAGACCCTCAGAGGATTGCCTTAACATCAGAGCATTACAACTTTCTTTTGCCCCCCCCCCCCCCCTTCCCTCGCTGGTGGTGATGAGATCAGACAGGAAAATCAATAAAGAAAACGCTGTGGTTTGACAGTGACATGGAACACCTAATGTAAAGCACACCCCTAAAAGCAGCTGTTGTCAGAGGAGCTCTGCCTGATAGGGTAGCTTGTGTTTTGCTTGTAAGAGGGAGTGTTCTTTCACCAGCGGCGCCGCCAGTCCAACACGGACTGATTATGGTTCCCGGTGAAAAATAGATGATGGCCACCGCTGCCATCGAGGAGAAAGATGACAGCTTGACTATCGCATTATGCTTTACGTTCATTTGTCTTCCAGCAGCAGAGGCGCACTTTATCATCTATAATATTGGCGATGATCGTACCCTTGCCAGTCGACATAAACTCGCAGCTAAGTAGCCCTCCGGGGCCCCCAAAACGTCTAAAATCCGAGGCGCCCAGGGCACATTACCGCAAACAGGCGCAATTACTGCCCACAGAAATTAACTGGCGAACGCGGCGAAGCGCCCTCCTTGTGACGGGCTCCTCGGGATGAAACCGCTGATTGGTCTCTTCATCTTCTGCTGCTCAGGTGTGCAGCGTAGTGTTACCAACAAAGAAAGTAAAATCTTCCCGCCCACGCAACACGGCGACTTTCAGCCCCGCGCTACTTTGAAGTCGGATTCAAAGCGTGAAAGACAGAGGTTGGGAAAAGATAAGGGAGCGTGCGCGTCTGAGCGCGCGCGCGCGCGTGTGTGTTCTTTTTGTTCAACCATCCTTTTTGTGTGTGAAGTTTCATTCTCTTTGTGGTCAGCGCAAGTTCACCTTTCATCACGAAAAAAAAAAAAAAAACAGCCCGTCCTTTCTCATCAGAACAAGAAAAAGCAACGGGAAAAAGCTGGATTTTTTTTTACCTGCGGTGGCGTGTGTGTGTTTTCAGCTTGGATTTAACCATTCAAATAAACGCCCCTGTGTGTCTTTCATTCAAGGGGAGCGTGTCTGTGAAGGCTTCGCTTGGGCTCTAGTACGGCCTCCGGAGCGCCAGGCAGGCTGATGATGTTCAGACGCAGGTCTGGCTGTCTGACTCTCCGGATGATCAGATCCCTGACGTGGCGGCTCCACCGCGTGTCTGCGGCGACGCGCGGCCGCGTTTGAACCCGGGATTGCCGGATGACGCCGCCGTCTACCGGGACAGCCTCGGCAGGTGACGCAGGTCCTCTGTCCAGTCAGAAGCTGGAGCTGGGCTGTCAGTCACCGCGCTTTGCTCTGCTTTTACCGGGGTGGACGCCAGCCTTCTGCTTCTCATCACCAGAGGGCAATCAAGACGCGAGCTCTTCATTTATATTTAGTTCTGCTGTCTCTGATCTCCATGTTTAAGCATTCATGTCAAGCGCATTGATGCAGAGCAGTGCTATCATCACCCTGGCAAAAATCACTGCTACCTTTTCATTTACGACATTCAGGAGAATCCAACCAGTTCGCCACTGGTAGTCAACAGAGCCTCCAAGGCTGGTTTTTGACATCTATAGTGGAATCCTGGCAGCTGGTATCCCTGGTCTCTCTTTTCTGTCTGCGCAGGCTAATAAATCACAGCGCTCTACAGCGTTGTAGCACAGGTGCGTGTGTGCGTGGGTGCGTACGTGTGTGTGCGTTTTTTTTTTTTTCCTCCTAGCTGCAGCTTCCTATGATCTCTTTCATTACACTCCAAACCCCTACCCTGCAGCACTCAGGGTTCCATAGAGGACAGTATCAAAGCATCGCCCACAAAGAAAGGAGCCAAACACATGCACATATATTGAGAAAATGCAGCCGTGTTCAGAGCTGTGACAAATTGGTATTGTTGCAGTTGCTCATTTTTAGTCCGCTCGGCTTCGCTGCGCCATTGCATTACCCTGGTGGACTTTGATGGTGCTGAAAAAATTTTGGAAAAAAAAAAAAAAAAAAGAAGGGGCCGGGATTAGTTTAATGCCGCTAATTAACAAAGGACTGAGGAGACGAACATGCTATCTGGTGTTGGGTGTCATGCGGACCTTCGGCACCCTGCGCGGCCGTTAATTACCTCTGGCGTTTTGCTGTTTCTCCCGGGAACGGACAGGGCGCGCATCTCTCGAGCTGCTGCCTGCGTGGTCATTAAAATGAAGTCCAGCTAACCCGTAAGACACTCTGACAATTGTGGTGGTAATTGTCAGGACGGGGGCGGATGTCAGTCGTGTGGCAAATTTCACAGAGCTAATATATATATTTTTTTTCCTCCATGGTGTTTTTGTTTGGCTCTGAGGGTTATTCTTCTCTGTGCGATATCTCTCTTTTCCTGGGCACGTGATTTCTCAAGCAGGGTTGATCCGGGAGAAATCCTAACGACACTGCTACTGGTTCAACAAACCATTCCAGCATCCTTTCCACGCGCTCCCGACAAAAGTGTTGGGATTCATTTAAAAAGTCATGCTAATTACAACAGCAATTTTGACACAAATACGCTCCTTTTGTACCTCCTCTGGCATGTTTTGCCATCAACCAGATGTAAATTAGCAGTAGCTGTTAATAGCCAGCATATTGTCTGACGAAATCAAGGCTAAAATGGAGCGCCTGTCTCTGTCTGCATCTGTCTCTGAGCCTCATCTGTTGTGCCAAGGACAGTCACAACTGACTTTAAATGAGTGCAACACTCTCTAAACACCCCGTTTTGCTGTAAAACCTTGCACCAGTAGCACAAATTCGCTCGTGCCTCCATGCATTCCAAGCATATTGACCCCCAGAGAACATCGCGTGGCTAGAGGGCCTAATCCAGTTACATTAAACACACACACACACACACACGCACACCAGTCATACTTTATCACAGGCAACAGCGTGCAGCTTTCCACGAGCTGTGAGACCACACTCTTGAGAAAAGATGCCCGCGAGCCCTACTGTAGCTTTTGTGGCACGTTGTCCTAATCCCTTCCAAAGCATAACCAGAGCATCCTCGCAAAACAAAACTCGCCCTTGGCCACAGCTAAAGGGTAGCGCACACCTGTCTTCTTCTTCTGCTCTCTTTCCTCACACGCTTCCAGAGGGAGGACACTAAATGAACAAAAGACGCAACTTTTTTTTTTCTTTCTCCAATCTGCAGCCTCCAGAGGAGACTCAAGGGAAAAAAATCATCTCTTCCGTTTAGTTGGCTACCCAAAAATAATTGGTGAATGTTCAAAAAAAAACAAAAACAACCCGGGATTAATAAAAGAAGTCATGTTGTCCTCATCTGGCTGGTTTTTATATCTAATATCAGAAAGTGAGAGGAGCAGAAGCTCAGAAGATTGTTGTTCAGGCAAAAGAACAGGATGTCCTCTGATCAGAGGACTCGAGGTTCAATCCTCATTCCCAGCAGTGTCAAAGTGCCCGTAGGCAAGATGCACCACAGAGTGGCCCCTGCATCTTTGTGCGAATGCGAATAAGGAGCGAAATGCTCAGAGATGCCAGATGTGTATATTGAACAATAACATCAGTGGCTTTAATCTATTTATTCAACACACGTTCTCATTATTACCTGGTTGTTCTCAGTTTTTTTGTTTTTTTTTACAGTTCAGGGGTTGAGGAGAAAAGCATTTACATCTGGTGGATCTTGTGTCATCGCTGGTGCAGGTTTTACTGATTACATTCTCATTGATCACGTGTGTGTGTGCGTGCGTGTGTGTGTGTCGTCCCCGTGTTGTGAACAGGCTGCAGTCAGCGTTCAATGCCAGCGACGGTTTCAGGTGACAGGAAACGATCGAAAATTAAGCCGGGAAAAACAAAGTTCGATGATTCCCCCCATCTGCGTTGGATTTGCCAGCGTTCACACTGGACACGGATCCCAGCGCCGGCGTCGGCCAGGCAGTTTTCGGGGTAGCGGTGCTCAATCAAACGGGCTCATTTGGAGATTTGTTTTTCCTCCCTCGGGCATCTGGTGCCAATTTTCTGAGAGCTTTGGACCAAATTGTGGCTGGAATGCGGATCATCATTCACCGCACTTATCTGGCCAGCCGCGTCCCGCGAAAACAACCAGGCGCTGTTACCACGTCCTTCTTTAGAACACGACGGCAGGAGCTCACATTTTCCATATTCTTCATTAACTTTGTCCTGTTTTTATACGACTTTTGGCTCTCCTGCCCTGCTGAAATCGAACACATTCACACCTGTCTTTAGTATTTTAAAGGCCATCCTCTGCACCCGTCGGTGGGCTCTGCGCTGTATAAGCTCCCTCCGCTGTAAATTAAAGGCCAAACATTTCATGTAATGCCATTGCAAAGGAGGAAGAGCTGCTTGGAATCCAAACGAGTCTGTGGAAGTTCTCTAATGAGATTGTCATAGCACACGCTGCTGCCGGGCCTGGCGCTGTTTTCTTTTCAGATGACTCAAAAGATTTGTCTGAGGATTTCATTGTTGCTGTTGACTCGACTTCGTCTGCGTTGATGTGACAGCGCCGAGGCTCGGGAGGTAAGAAAAGGCTTAGGGGAAGCGCCAGTCAAAGAAAAATAAACAGTGTTTACACAAGAGTGCTCATGATGAATAATTATTCCTTTTTGTGTTCTTGGAAGATAATCCAATTAGAGTATCCAATAGTGATTAACTCGCTGTATATTAATCAGCTGCTGACACAATGGAGCTCCAGTTGATTGCCAGTGGGACTCAAAACATATTAAAATGATGTGAGGGATGAGTCTTAACTCTACTTGCAGAAGTATGGAAGAGTTAACTTGCTACCCTCACCACAACACACACACACACTCACTCCCAGAGCAGCATTTGCGGCTAATTCTCAGCATGCCTGTATCAAAACTGAGACCTACATTTTGTTGATTCCAGTCTGTCAGGAAAATCAGGATGGGATTTCTTGGACATTATGCACAGAAATTTTGTAATTCTGGGGTCAAAGGGCAAGGTGGCGACGTCTGGGCGTTGCTTTGATGCACAGTTCAGTGCAAACTATCCTCCTAAAAGAACCAGGATGGACTGATTCACTCTGACGGTCCCTCCTCGGCTCTAATTCAGAGCACGTTATCTGAGGTCGCTGCGTGGAGCCGCCGGAGGTGAGGTGGGGGGGGTGGGGTCATGGAGGAGCTTTCATGGCTCAGTTAATCCATCCTTGCATTCGGTTCTGGTACATTATTCTGAAGAAAAGATTACCATGTTTTAATCACTTTTTTTTAGCTTAAATTGCTGCTGTGGAGGTTCTGAGTTGGAGCTGCTGATAGTTTAACCTTTGGTAAAGACAAATACTGTCCCAAAAGTGCCCTTCCCACTATGTAATCATTAACTTTGCTGTCTTTAGTGGCTATGTGAACTTTAATCTAGTTTTAGTGTATTATTGTCTTTGAGGTGGAAATGTTAGCATTATCTATATTGTGTTTGTAACTGAACCACAAAGAAACAAAGAAGGACTGATTGGTTTTATTTGTCAGGGGTCAAAGGGGAAGGTCACCTTTATCCTGACCTTCTGCTACAGCCCCACCTGGGTCCTGCACTACTAATCTTTTGTCCTTATTTGGAAACATTACTTTGACAACTTTTATTCTTCCTCCAACTTACCCGGAATTTCATTTAATTGGGTTTTTTTTAATTTTTTTTTTTGTTAACACAAACCAGCAGCAAACATGTAACCTCTTTAGAAGAGGTGGATTACAGAACATTGAAAGCTTCCTCATGCCTCACCTGTATATGAACATCTAAATGAGAGGAAGCAGCAGATATAACATTCCGTCTCCCACTGTGCGCAGAAGCTCTTATCTCCAGACAAAAACGCTTTGTCAACAAGACGGTTTCATAAGTAAACGAGACTGAGAACAGTCGCCGCCTTCATCACAACGGGGGCTTTAATGAACGCTGCAGTCTCTGCTGATCTGATGCTCTTGATCCCCGCGCGTCTCCACCAAGGCTACTGGAGAGCGCGTTCCCAGCCAGGAACAATACTGCAGAGGTACTTCACTGGAAATCTGAATAGGTTCTCTGCAGAAATTCTCCAGTTAAATGGATTTTCTCTCACATCGCCTATGTTATCTGATTTGACCTTTGACAGTTGGCGCTTGGAAGGTCCAATATTCAGCATGTGTGCACACGTGTGTGTCTGTGTGTGTCTGTCTGTCTGTGTCTGTGTGTGTGTGTCTGTGTGTCCTTCCTCACATTTACTACATATCGAGTCATGATATCCTTGTTCTAACTCGCAAAGTGGGCCCATTTTACTGGGCCCCACAACTTCAAAGGACTGTTTGAGGACGACGGCGTGTTTTTAAGACTGAGGTTAGATGTGGGTTTAGGTTAGGTTTAGAGAGTTAGTTGGAATGGTTAGGGTTAGGGGTAAGGAGCTGGGCAATGCATTATGTCTATGAAAGTCCCCACAAAGATAGAAATGTGAGTGTGTGAGTCTTTTTTATGATATGTTCTCCAGCTGCGTCGTTATTGTCCTTCCATCGTAAACGTATCATCTGCGCTGTTCTCCAGGGGGATAACCAGAAATAAAACTATGGGAACGCGAATACATTGACAATGACCTTTACTTCATATTTAAGTCGCGCTACTTTCCAACACGGGCAAATAAAAGCTGTCCCTTTCTCCTATTTAATTGTTCCTGACAGTGCTTAAAGAAAAGTCTTGTGTAAAGCGGTCTGGCTGCTGTACAAGCATGTTTGCTAAAGCGTGGCCAGATCTGCGCTGTGGTCCGGAGGAGCCGGCCAAAACCAGCAGATGGGTAGAGCAGAGGAAACGTTGCTGCAGCATTTGTCCCGAGCACCACGCCGAGCGGGCGTCCCCCCTCGGAGACTGACCACTTGGCCCTCCGTCCTCTGGGCCGGCGCCAAGAGAGACGGAGGAGGGGAGAAATATGGAGGCGGGGGGAGCTTTCAGATAAGTTTTATAACTGTTTGAGTAACCTTTCCTGTCTGCACTTCAAGCTGCACTCAGACACATTTTCACTCAAACATGCAACTCGCTATTTTTTTTCTTCTGAAACTCACTGATGTCGTGATCTGTCTTTGAAAATCCTCCTTTCTTTTTTTTTTGTTTTGGATGAATCACTCTTGTTCCATGTTTACAGCCATATTTTTGCAGGTAAATGCTCAGTTAGGGACACGATGTCCTCTTATCATGTGGCGGGGGGGCTTCTGAGTGTAAACAGGATATAGTATGTTCTCCTCATCAATGATGCAGAGCTCCAGCAGATATAAGTGCTCGGTACTCCGCTAGGATGCCTGTGGAGGGTTAGAGGCATTTACAAGTACTGACAGAGTAAAAGAAGAGACAATAAATAAAGTTTTAATGACATTAAAACTCCTCAGAATGTGTTTAAAAAGTGAATGTAAGGAGTAGCTGGAACATACTGTGGATGTAATTTTTGTTAATATATTTTGGATTTGGAATCAAAAGTGTCAAGAAATACTTGGCTCCGTCTTCCATCTGGTTCCTCTCCTGGCTCTTAAGTGCTCCACTAGTTTGGCCTGAGAAAGCAGGAATCATTCCAAAAGCAATAAAAAAAAAAAAAAAATGCCACCGGAAGAATGAAAATCCCGAGTTGTGCCCTCAAAACGTCTTTCCATCGTATCCGAATGTCTCCGTCCTGCCAAACTTGATTAGTCCCTCTCTGCTTTTCTTTTCCCTCACATTAATTTCCATGCCAAAATAATCAGACACAAATATTCCTCATCAGCTCCCTGGAAGGAGCCTCGTCACTGATTAGACGGTTGCTACGATGTGAAAAACCCAACATGGGACTGTTTTTTTTTTTGTTGTTTTTTTTCTTTTCCCCCCCATTTGGGACTCATCTGGTTCCCACTGTTATTCCCCGACAGGAGCAGAACTTTGATGTTTTTCCCTTTCTTGCTATGATATATGCACCGGCTGTTCATGGTACACATATCAGACATGTTATATAAGCTCCCCCATTCCCTTATAGCAGAAGGGCTGCGATGCACTCCACGACGTTTCACTCTGCAGTATATTTTGCTGTTATTTACGTGTGCAGGCGGACCATCACAGGCCTCCGCTGATCTCTGTTTCCCTGATTATTTAAATGGGCCTGGAAGACGTTGGCCATGCTCCACAGGTAGAGCAGGAAACGCATCGATCCGCAATTTAACTGCACAGCCAACAGAACCGCAAATAAAGGTGGAAAACAGGTTGATAAGGCTGACGAGCGTCCCCCTGTTTTGATCTCTTAAATGTAATTTATTGCGCATCGGCGGATACATGCGCTGCTCCTGCTCATGTGCGAGTCTTGCAGTAGTGGCTTTGGCTGCCATGAATGAATCTGCCATCTGCTGTACATGCGGGGATGCTCTCACCATTCTTGAATCCCAGTCAGCACGTGTTATGCAACCATTGCAAGGGGGGGTTCATATTTTATTTAGTTTTGTTATATATTAATAACCTTAGCTGATTCTTTGTGGGGGTTTTTTGTTTGTTTGTTTCCGGCCGTACTAGGATTCGATGCAGAAATGTGGCTCATGTCGGTGCTTCGGGAGACAGGACGGGGGGTGCTGGGAGGGATGAAGGTCGGGGGGGCAGAGTCAGTGTCCGAGCGTCTGTCTGGAGGCACATTCCAGCCAGACTGCACACGAGCACCCATGGTATGTAAAAGGATTATGCATCTCATCTAATATCAGTGTGTCCAGAGGCTCTGGGAGGAAACCATCAACAAAATCAGACAGTTCGACGGGACTCAGCTGACACTTGAGAGAGAAGCTTTGCTTTATTTATACCAGCCTTTACTTTTGGGACAGGGCGCACAGCGTGTCCTTTCCTCGCCTCTGTTAAGCTGAAAATGATGTGGAGTGGGCCTCCTGATTGACTGCGCAGGTTTTCATCCATGTCAGGACACCGAGGCTCTCCTGTGCCGTAGGTCACGTTTCTTATTGAGACGTCACAAAATAATAGCCACACAAGGCCCCCGCTCTTAAAACTCAGAGCCAACAGCTCTAATAACACTTCTTGACAAGAATCATAAACCACCGATGAAGTTTTACTTGTCCGAGCCATCATTTGAGGTTGTTTTGACCTCGGTGAGCTGGTCCATTTTGGGACAATGATGAGTTCGATGGTAGCACAGCGGTGATACTAAAGTCCTTCCACTCAGGTTTTCTTTTATCGGGGCCACAAGAATTAATTTAGCTCATATTTATAGGTGGAAATGGAGGGTTATTTGCTGATGTTGTTTGTTGTTCTGGCAGCATCATATCAGCTCTTGAGTCAGACTACTGGGAGGTTCTTAGTAACTTCTCATGATTGAGGCCCTTAATTTAAAAACATCATCATAACAACTTGCTTTAAAGAGATGGATGGGTGAAGCTGGTCAGGCTCCTGTGACTCACTCTTCCGGTGATGTTCCTCTACTTCATTCCCTGCGGCACCTTTCTCACACCTCGTGGTTTGCTCTTAAAGCAACATTTCTTTACAAGTAAACAAAACTCTGCCTCTGAAACTGCACCAGCCGCTAATGCCGGGTCGGGATGAGCCCGTTCAAGTGTGTCCTTCCCACCCCGCAAACTGTAAAAGGCAGGAAAAGTGCTACATCATTTATCTGCGGCGCCAGAAAATGACTGACCGGCAGGAAGATGCCCTGAAATGGCTGCGTGACTAAAGTACACAGGCGCGGGCTGCCTGCACAAAGTCAAAATCCGCTTTTGCAGACCTCCTGTCTCAGTTTAAGATGAGCT
Organism: Lagocephalus sceleratus; assembly: GCA_911728415.1. Classification (NCBI taxonomy): domain Eukaryota; kingdom Metazoa; phylum Chordata; class Actinopteri; order Tetraodontiformes; family Tetraodontidae; genus Lagocephalus; species Lagocephalus sceleratus. The sequence goes on from CAJVRN010000040.1 coordinate 2,501,865, forward strand.
CTTTCACACTCACACAGCCTGGCAGCATTGTACCATGCAGTATTTTATATTTGTTTATGTGACTCCTCTGTGATCCTGAATGCTAAACGTAGATAAGCTAATTTCCCTGAGCCGATTATCAGCTTGTGAAACAAGTGGGCAGATTACAGTGAACATCCAAACCCAGACTAAATTGAAAGAGCAGTGGAGAGGGGAAGAGGACTGTTTAGTTCCCCTCCTACGTAGCTGGAAATGGATCTCAGCAGTGGCCCCTCTCTCTCCGGCTTCAAGAGACGCTGCTGTTTGCCTCACTTAATTCCCAGTAATTCATTTGTCCTGTAACTCAATAGGAATGCAGCATATACGATGGCTTTTAGAGCTTTTTGCAGTAAACAAAGGGAAAGTCCTCTCTCTGTGGGGATTTGGGCGGTAACCTCAGCTTTTGGATCAAGAGCCAGAGCTTCTGCGTGCTGTTTGCTACTGGATAAAGTCTTTACTTTGTTTATGTGTGCAAACCATTAGACTCCTGATGTGCGCTGGATGTTTTTACAGCTTGTGTATGAAGTAGAGTTTCTAGCCTACAGAGCAGATTTTTCTCAAAGCCTACTTATTAAATTTGACACAAATAAAACGTGCCATGAACTCTGACTAGTGCATATTTACTTGCTCCACCCGCACTGATTCGGTTCACGGCATTTTCTAAAGAAAAGGAAAAAAAAAAAAAAAAAGACTAAACACATCACATAAACCTCTGACTAGTCCTTTCAGAATCCGATTTTCATATTCTTTCTCCCTCTAATGCGTAAAAACTTCTAATCGTCATTGTTCTTGTGTTGGTCCCACCACGACGTCTCTGCAGCTAGAACCGACACCAGTCAACAGTGTCGGTGTACGCCGATCACGTACCAGGATGTAGCCCAGAAACTTTTGTCATTTCCTCTAAACTGTGAGACTTTATTTATAGAATCTGAAAAAAGAGATCTAATTAATCACATGGCCTATTGATTAATCCTTGGAGAAGAAATAGACAAGGAAGAGATAAATTAGCATTGTTTCTTTCTCAAGACGTCATTGTTTCTGTGTTTAATTAATCAAAAGTAATGAGTCGTCCTAACTGGCCTAATGTATATGGTGCTGATTTGGAAGGCACCGGAGCCTCTTTGATCACAGGTACTGAGATGTTCTCCACGTGAACAAAGCTATTGTTTCTGCCTGTTTACACCTGACGCCGGCTTCATCCAGAGCGCGTTTACATTAGTAAATAGCACAAAACTGACAGCGGCGCTTCTATAAATGAGCAAGTGTGCCGTCCTATCAAACCGCCAACCTGCTATTGGCGGGGAAATGGGACGTGTTAGGGGCATATGAAGCGTGTATGCTGGCTGACAATGATGAATGTTGGCTCCAAACTAGAGAATAAGTGATTTCCTCGCCGCCGTCCTTTATTTTTATATATATACGCATACACACACACACACACACACACACACACACACACATACACACACACACACACACACACACACACACACACACACACACACACACACTGAGATTGGGGCCATTTTGGGCCAGTCTGATGAGCAGGCTGTCATAAGAGGGAAGGGAGGGGTTGGAGGGGGGGTGAAGGACATATGGAGCAGGTTTTTCTAAATGGGTAGGGGCTTCCATTAGCGTACCTGTAACCACTCAGGTAAAGTGTAAACAGTGACCCCGTGTGTGACCCGGTGGACTCGCCCGTAGTCATTCCAGACACGCCGCCGCTCCCACTGGGCAGAATAACCGCAGAGAGACTCGTTTTATTCCCAGACAGGGACTTCACACCGACGTTTTCACACCAGCTGAACTTTAAGCCATTGTCTCCATCGCGTAAACAGAACTCTCCTGTGACTGATGATTGCCACTCACTTTGGTAGACTCACACTCAGACATGCATGCAGCTTCAGTATTTTAGGAGAAGAAACACAAAATCTGCCAAACAACATCTTTAGTTTATAAAAATGCTTCACAGGCTTTGATGCTCTAACCTCATCTGCGAGGTTTGTATGAAAGCAAGCTTCTGCTTCTCTACCTTTCTTCAAAACACTTTTGTTTTAAACTAAAATGAACCAATGACTCTTATATTGTGCAGTTTGGCTGGGTTCACTTTAAGGTGTGTGTATAAGAAAAAAGTATGTAATAATAATTCTGATTAAAATGAAATTCGTGAATGTCACAATGTTTTTTCTTTCTTAAAGCATCAATTTTAATCAAGTTTCCAAGATCAGAAGTGCACCCCTTTAACTCTGAATGTTTTTCATTTAGAAATAAAAAATATGATGTAATGGAGTCCTGGGGTTTTCAACATTTCGTCCTTAAATGTTGATCCTTTTTCTGAGAAAGTAAAAGCAGAAAGGCAATTTGTGACTACAGCAAGTGGTTTTTCCACTCTGTTCACAAACTCAGATATGTTCTGACATTCTCAATATTTGATTAAATAAAACAGGGGAATGATCAGCGGGCTGTTAAACACAACTCTTTTTGTATTATTCATGCAGCCTTAATGTCTTGTTATCACTGTTCTGTGGCAGCTTTTTTCTTTTTAGTAATCAGTTGTAAAAATCAAAGGATTTCGTGTTTGATCATGCTGTTCTTAACCTTTCTTACCTGCCTTCGTCGCCTGCCCCCCTGCTGTGTTGGGCTGATGCGCCGTTTGCGATGAGCCTTCGCCGTCAGACTATTAATCCTTTAACAGAATCCGGCGTTAGCCTCTGTGTTTATACACATCCACAACGCCGTCATTCACCACGGCGTTGTGTTGTGTTGCACTGAGAGGCCGCGGAGCGTTATCCATCCCTGTTATGGGGACCGTATACCTGGAATGGATATGCTCCACAGGCCCAGTCCATTAACACATCCACCGTTGACCCATAAATCACTGTCCAAGGTCTCCCTCAGACAAGCCCCGGCCTGTTGGATTGTGGCCTCCTCCGCTCTTCACATATGAGCCGCTGCAGATAAATCAGAAGCTGCTCTGCAACAACTTTCATCCCCTTCCCTCCGCTCTTATTTATCTCCCATCCTCATCTTCCCTGAGTGGCAGAATTTCATTTTCCCACCATGAAAGATTAAAGCCTGTTTATAATTTTTCCCCCCTCAAACCTGTTTCCTTGTAGGTCATCACTCGATATTGTAGCTCAAATCATAAATTTACCCTTGTCTTTACATTATTATTATTGTGATGATTATACGCTTTACAGTCTGCTGGGTTGAGAATCTGGATTGTTGCAATTCTATAACTGAATCTCCTGAATATACCAGTTTAAGGACATTTTATTTCATTTCCTGTATGTACAAGAAGCCGAAACCTTCAACTATAAGCATAAGAAAAACGTCCAAGTCCTATTTTAGCCTGTGCAATATATTTTTAAATGATTTCGAAATGACATGGATTTCAAAGCGACATTCATGCTGCATGCTTGCACAGAACATCGTCTCCATGAGGTTTAAATGAAAACGTGAGGAGAATTCCCGTGCCGCCCAGAAAAACATGAGAAAACATGACCCGGGCAGTCCTCTCAGGAAGGTGCAGCCGGCCAGGCTTCCCCAAACTCTTCTTTCCCCGCCAAAGGAATGGAGTCACAGCGGTCCGCGTGATGAAGCTTTATCCCGTCGTCCTGACAAATGAAGCCATTAATGAGAGATTCAGATAGAACATATATGAAGAAGCCATTTATCTATTCAGGGATTCTCATTTGTCCTGTTTTAGGGAGTCAGGCTTTCCGTGAGAGCTGCAAAATGGAAAGCAGTGAATGAAAACCTGACCGTGCGAGAAAGATGAGCTTTTTATTTTAGTAATGCGTTTCTCTCCGTGTGCTTTGCAATCCCCCAACACAAAGAAATTACATTAAGATGACGGCCCCTGATTAACGCCATTCTCATACTTGAATTGAAATGCAACACATGCGATTCTGCACACTTTTGAAACGCGCGCAGGTCTGTTCACCCCCAAGTTCAGCAAAGTCCCTTTCACTCGCTCCACTTTTTGGCGTGGATTATGGGACGCTGAACACGGCGAAAAGCGTTTCCATAGTATCCTCTGGAGCACAGTGAACCCTGGGAAGGAAGAACGGGGGATGAAGAGGAAAGAGAGTTGCACCAGGAAGCGAGTGCCAGCAAAGGAAAGACCAGCTCATCCAACGAGCCGGAGAGCGATGGGTGAAGAAAGGAAGGGGAAAAGGAGAAGAATAGAGGTTCTGGTCTGGGATGTGTCTCGGTCGGTCAACGGCGAGCGCACAGCGTGTAAACCCTCTGCAAAAACCGACCTTTTACTTCGGAGAAGAATCGGGCAGTTTGGCCCAATCGATGAACAGAGATTGAGATTATTTCTAATAAGAGGCTGCCGGTTATTCTCCCGCGCATGTCCATCTAAAACGTGGCTGCGGTGGGGTGGTGGTGGAGGGGTAGCAGGAACGGCTCCATTCATTCCTGCCACGGCAGCAATATGAGATAATATCAGCTATTATATTTCCTTAGAAGTCAGAGGAGGCGCTGCACAAAGAGGCCATTGCTTACCGGCTGTGAGCGTCTGTCAGGGCATTATTGTGCAGTTTGGGTCTTCACAGCAGTAATGACCGGCAGTGAGGTAAAAACCTGTGTGTGCGGACTCAGTCATTTAGATTGTTAACAGTCATTTTCTCTCTTTCGTGTTGCCTCCATCACTCCAAATCTATTGGCGATGTGGGTTCTCTTAATCATTGTAATTTTGAGGTTGAATGGGGCTGCTGGCGTAAAGGCTGTAACAGTTATTCTGGAAACGGAACAGTGTCTTTGTAAAGAAAAATATGCACTCTTTAATTGGTTAAATAACTTCCCTGATTGGACCGTAATCACATCACGAAGCCATTATCATTTGGCAGATTTCCGGAGTAGCTGCGCCTTAAACACCGGGCAGCGGTGCCGTCAGGAGTAAGGCTCGACGTACGAGACAGCGCACGGCTGTAATTCTTCTGGAACTAACTGGGGTGGCTTTATACGCCTCCATGTGTCGTCCAACCAAGGCAACATCCAGATATTCACGTTTCCTTTGAAATCATGCTTTCGCGTTTCGTATTGATCATTCCGTTTTGATGTCGGATCAAATTTTTGGCCACGTGACACAGCCACGTTTTCTCTTGCGTGTGCCGGGCAAAGACTCGGCTTCTTTGGGAGCATATTTTTCCGCGTTTCTCTCTTTGTGTCGCAGCCTATTGTCCCGCTTTTCATCCTCCAGTGTTGCCGTGACTTGTGATGAACACCCCCTCCGCCATGCCGAGGGCCTGCTTATCGCGCATATCTGCATATTTGTCCCGGGTCGTCTCCGTCCGCCGCTCCGTTTCTGCGGTTATTACCATGAAGGAATGGGACTTGTTTCCTTGCTGGTGCTTGATACGCTGCTGCAAAGGCTGAAGAATGTGTGCTCCAATGAGTTTTGACATTCACTTTTGCTGCATGTCCAAACTGGTAGCACGGCACATTATTCACTCATAATGCACTCTTTTGTAATGCTAATGCCTCTCCTTGTTCTAAAACGCTGGTGACATCTTTGCACACTTGTCACCGGATAACCCAATTTAATGTCCGTTTATGTGCCCAACATGGGCAGAGGAAGTGAGCATTTTGTCGAAGCTGCTGTTCATAATGCACTTTTTGTGCATATGGGAACAAAATGCTTATAAAATGTAGCATACCCTGATAAACTCTCCTGAAGAAGAAAACATCCTCCACCTGCTTCCCCGGGATGTATTCTGCATCCTTTGTTATGAGTTTTAGCACCAACATGAATATTTCCAGGTAATATGGAAAGGGACAAATCTGCCTTTCGGAATAACCGGCACCAGGGACACCTTTGAAGAGACCGACAGAACACGCCCTCGGTCAAGAGGAGGACCCTCTGATCTCAGAGTGTGAGGAAGAAGACTCAGAGCATCCGCATTCACATTACAGGCTCATTAACAAGAGTAATGGAGCTCAATAAAAACAATCAGGCGCTGAAATAAACTACAATTAAACAACCTTATTTTTCCCCATTATGGTAGGAGCCCCCCCTCAGGGCTGAGGAAGGACACTGCCCCCTCCCCATCTGCTGCACACAGACCTTATGACTGTGCACTCCTGACAGACACACGCCGCAGACCTCAAACAGGAGGCGAACGGGACAAAGAGGATTTCAGAGCGTTCCTGTCGGTTGAAGGCGCCGTAATGCTTCCGCCACGCTAAGAAAACACGTCCCAAAGCTTTTAATGTCCAGTTACGCTACACAAACACAGCGCCGTTGTCTTTCTTCACCGTATCGTTCCATCCGCAAATCCCCCCCAAAGCCACGGCGTGGAGCGCGGCCTGCGGCGGGCGGACGCGTGTCCGCGTTCTCCCCTCGGATCCGCGCCGCCAGCATCGGCCCGGCTGCTCAGGGGTGTCATTTAATTGCGGGATTAGCATTACTGCGCGGGGCCTGTATCGAGCTGCTGTCATCACCTGCGACTCGGCCCTGGCTGTCAGCGAGCGCGACTCGCTCCCGCACGGACCGGAGGTACCTCGAACGCCGGCGACTGGAAGAGCAGCCTGGGATTTCAGGCCGCCTTCGCTGATTCCAACAGATGGCTGAGACGGAGAGAGTTTTCCACTGACACCGTGCCCGAAAGAACCGCGGTAGAGCTTGCCATCGCGTCATTAAATATTCACTCACGATCGCAACTCACCAAATGTAAAACACATACGGACACGGCCAAAACCAAACTGCAATGACGCGCCAGTGTAGATTAAGTGTAGATACATAAACAGAACACTGCCAGATCCGTAGAACCAGACCTCTTTTCCATGCTGCTGAATTGTGGAATAATGCAAATCAGAATCATATAAATTATTCATTTTGAACTTGTTAGGGGTTTTTTTTTTCCCTCCTTCTTCTTCTTACGGAATAGGTTTTGCATGCTGAAGTCATGTATTTGCATCATATCATTAACCATTATCATCATTAGTCAGTCTTTCAATCACAGTGGTTCAGAGAAATTGTAATTTAGCACTTCACGGAGCAGCAATGGAATGAGTTCTGATGAGTCTCAGAAGGATCTGTTGTGTAGTCTCTGCTGTGAGCTATTATGCATACAGAAGTGTCCAATGAACCTGGACCACCTGAGGATTTGTTTATGTTCGCAATTAACTGGAGGAAAGATTATTGCGGAGCGGGTCAGGAAAATAATTACAGGGCGTAAGCAATGTCAGGCGCCACATTAGGCCACATCAGCCCTGTCGCCGGCGTCCACAACTAAGCATAAAAACATGCAAATGAGGCTTCAACGCGCTTCCTGTAGCTCCGCAGAAGCCGACTTATTGAGATGCTGCCCCTCCCGTGTGCGATAGCTGCTATTTATTCCCCTCTAAATATCATTTTATTATGTGCTGATGTGTCCTGACCTTCATATTTAGAGTCTAAGAGGTTGTGGCAAAACCATCAAGCGGTCTGTCAGAATAAAGTGTTGCTCCTTCTCAAAATTACCCTTACAGATATGACAGCAATGCAAAGAGAGTTAGCTTTTGCGGAATGTGTCGCAGCCACGTTCCAAAGGCTTCTGTGGCGTGAAATAATACTTACCACAAAGATCAGTTAAAAAGATGTCAGAATAGGAATATTTAGGGTGCCAGCTTGGATTCATGGTCAGAAAACTCCAACAAGTATAAAGGAAGAAGGAATGCTAACCTTTTCCCCTCCATCTGCTGTTAAATCTTGCATACATGAGCATTCGGCGGTGGGTTTGGCATGTTTTAAGCATTTTAAAACAGCATTTCCAGGAGCCAAACCTTCTATTCAGTGATCTCACTGGGACTGGAAGATGTAAGGTTGAAGTATTATGGGTTATGTGTGCTCATATCCTTTATTTGGCAGCTGCAGCTAAACAGAGATCAGAGCTAATTTAATTGTGCATATCTGTTTATTTCCAATGTGTTTCGAGGAGAGACGGAGAAACAGAATTTGAGTTCCAGGAGACCCAGATCCTTGTAAGCACGTCCAGCTGCATCCTCTTAAAACAGGCCCTGTGGCTATCCGCTGTTCCTTTGTGTATGGAAGCTGCTCCCGTTCTGATAGACAGCATGAAACAGAAGTTATTAGTTCCACACTCCCTCCTCTTCATCTCAGTCTGCTCTTCCTTATTCACTCTTTCATTCAGGAGGATTTACAGTGTGCAGCTCTCATATATGTACCTTCATTGATTAGTATCTGTGTTGGTTTCAGCCTTTCTCTCCCTCTGTCTGTCTGTCTCTCACTCTCCCTCCTCTCTCTGCCTCTGTGTGTTTATCTCTGTCTCTTTTCTCTCTCTCTTTATTTCGCTGTCTCTCTGTCTCTCTCTCTCTTTCTCTCTCTCTCTGTTCCTCTCTCTCTCTGTTTCTCACACTACCTCCTCTCTCTGTCTCTGTGTGTTTATCTCTGTCTCTTCTCTCTCTCTTTATTTCCCTCTCTCTGTCTCTCTGTTTCTCACTCTGCCCTCTCTCTCTCTCTCTCTCTGTCTGTCTGTCTCCCTCTCCCTCTCTCTGTTTCTCACTCTTCCCTCTCTCTCTCTGTCTTTTTCTCTCTCACACACAAACACACACACATGCACATGTGCGCGCTGCAGTATAAATCTGATTGCCAATGCATGGCTGCAGCAGTGTGTTTTTCCTCCACCCAGAGTGGCGGAGTATAAACTGCGAACAGAAACTTACTGAAATGGCAAACGGGCAGAGTGGAATGCAGGCTGATTAGTATCGGCGATGTTTCTTCCAGCACATTGACTGCAGTCAAAGCAGAATGGCTTTTGTGTTGTGCGGGGCTAAAAAGAAATAGTTAAACGACCTGAGGGGGAAAGAAGCGGCAACAATATTTCAAGTGTATTTCTGTTGTTTGTTTCTTTTAAAGGATTTTTTTTGCTTCTTCTCTAAAGCAGCTCTTCTAATGGCTAAAGTTCTTCAGAGAGCATCATCCTTGAAATATCTGTTCTTTGAACCAGCTTCCAACGCTGTTCTTTCAAAAGTACAACAGTTAGCTGACAGTTGTTTAACACTTCCTCCGTCTTATCTCGGATTGAATAGAGGAATGGTATCGTCCGTTTCAGTGGTTTATTGGTTCTAATGCTCTTTAAATAGGCTCTGTCTGCACAGAGGAAGTTGTGGAACTGCTCTGCCTGATAAGTAGCCTCTCATTTGACTGCCCTTGCAGGCCTATTATAAAGCAGTAACAGGGCAACACCTCCACCGTCTTTCTGTTATTGACCCTCTTTGCTCTCTCACAGTTTTCCCCTTTTTGTCTCTGTCAGTACCCTCCCGTCCTTCTCCCTCTGTCTTTCCCTTCCCTTCCTGGAGGCAAAGCGTGGAGAGGGCAAGCAGGGTGGTGGTGGCCAGCCTCGGTGTCCTTTAGTGTCCGATAACAGAGCTCTCCCGTCAGCCGCCTGCCTCGTCCAAGCAAGGCCCGGCTAATGGATTTGGCTGGCAGGCATACATCCCCATTCGGCCACCCTTCGCTCTCTCCCACACCTCTCAATTATTCAGGCCCTACTTCTATGCAAATGGGTTCCTATTGAGGGAAAACCTGCCGTCGCTTTCATCTGGTTGTTATGTGTGCTGATGCGTGGGACTCCGGAGACTTGTCGACTGTGACATATGGTATAGCCGGCGAGATGGCCACTTTCCGATCCCTCATCTCCTTGTAGCCGAAGCTCCGTCAGACCTCAACCATTAGAGGCTGATCTATCCGAGCGCCATTCACAAGTGGTAACACTTTCCTGCAGTTCCCTAGCAACCGCCGCAAGCGCTGCTCTCTTTCATTGTAATGTCTAGTTGCTTAGTTACAGGGACTGACAAAACTACACATGGCTGAGCTCCCCATGGAGTCAAGGGGCACCAAAACCAGACGTATGATTCAGATGGAGGATCAATGAACCTCACGGGACCCATTGTGCAGATGTCTGTGTCATCTCAAGATGTAAACACAAATATCGTGTTAAATGCTCTGTCGTTACAGTTGAACGGACCAACACCTCAAACTTTGTTTAGAGCCATTATGTTTGTAGTTGGAGGGTGAATCAAGGGCACCAGGAGAGGTTTTAGGAGGATTGTTTAATTAAAGCAAATAAAACAGTCAGCAGCCCCTTCAGCAGGAAGCCGTGCTGCTGATTTAGCCCCTTCCCCTCCATGCTCGCCACCTGTTAAAGAATTTATTTCCCAGGTCATCGGCGGTTGCCTGCCATTATCAGGCAACCTCGTTCCTCCGTTATTATTGTGGGATCCCAAAAGAAATGATCCACAGGAAGTTCTTCCATGTATAAACCTTCCTTATCCCCTTTCATATCTGAAAATTTTCTGCGCCAGCAAGAGCAGGCGCAGAAATATAGATTCAGTTTTAGAGGTTTTTTAAGAGGAAACATGGTTTGCCACTGTTGCCCGGATGTGAATCTCAAAGAAAGCTCCTCCGTGAGTCACCTGGGAGACATTTTGCCCTTCCAGTAGCCTACCTCAGCAAAGTCATACACCACCTTAGCAGATGCTTAAAGAAAACACTAGCAAGCGCATTTACCCCCATTTTACAAGATCATATTTCATTTCCACGTCCACTGAGGTTACTTTTCCATTTTCTTCTCCGCTGCAGATAGCGCAAGGTGAAAATGGTACGCTGTCTCTTTATTTATTACAGCTGCAGTCAGGGCATGCGTTTGTGTACATTTTGAAAACGTCTCAGAGGAACTTCCGTGACTCAGTCCTTTGGTTCATGCTAACAAGGCCATGGCCAGCCCCCCCCCCCAGATGCCAGCACGTTTCTGCCCCACAGAGATGTGGGAGCTGTTGGACAAACCCAGCAAGGACCGGCTGCAGCCCAAAATAATTAAGCGGTTTGTCACCAGTGTTTTGCTGAATTTGCACCATTGTTTTATTTAAATGTCAGCATGAGGGGAAGGCCCCAGCATCCATGCATGTGTGTGTACGTCTATCTTTGCGAGGACCAATATTGTGCATTCTGCAGCTCCCTAACCGTAACCTGACTTTTGAAGTTATGAGAACAAGAAAAAACGGCCTCAATATGAACAAATTCCTTGACTTTGAGATTGAACTGCATATTTTGGTAGTCGCAAGGTAGCATGTACAAGAACACAAACACACACACTCTTGTATTTCTATCTTTCTGAGGACATTCAGTGACATAACATTTTACCACGGCTCCTTACCCTAACCCGAACCATCCCAAATAACCCCCTAACACTGACCTTAAATTTAACCTAAACCCAATTCTAACCCCAACCTTGAAACCATGTATGACCTCAAACAGTCCTTTGAACTTGTGAGGAACCAGCCAAAATGTTCTCACTTCCTAAAAATGTCCTCACTTGGCTGGTAGAAAGCAGATTTTGGTACTCCATAAATATCAATTACAAGAACACACAAAGACACACACACACACACACACACACACACAGAAGCGTGACAGGTGCAGAGCATTAAGATCAATTTGTGTTATGAATGTGCAGCAGACATTAGTGTTCTCCAGTTCCACATGAATAAAAATGCTGCACAGTCCACACACATATGATAGATAGTATTTTTTATCGGCAGACTTATTGTATAGCCTCTGTTTCTATGACAACATGGTAATAAGTGTAAGATTGATCATGCTTTTTAATGCAAAGGGGTTACTTGTCAGTATCTATTATCTTGTCCAATTTATCCCCATACACTCTGATTAGTGTGACAGTTAAAATCAGTAAATTATAAAAGGAAAACCGCAGATGCTTCTGTTGGCAACCAAGCGTGTTTGTACACATTATGGGATTGTTTGCTCTGCACCGAAAAGCACTGCGGTGTCCTGCATAGTGAGTGTCGCCGTCACACAAGCTTCAGGTCAGTTTCCATAGTTTCAGTTCAGAATAGAAATAGTTTACATCATCATGCACAAAGCTGGGGATGCAGGCGCTGCATTACACCAGGTATGGAATTCAATTTAGCAAATCCATCTGCGAGGCTCTGGGCTGCAGGTCTGAGTGTCAGGGCAGGGTTTACAGCATGGGTACACAGACTGATTTGGCATATTTTCCCAGACACACATGCATAAAATAATGAAGCCGCTTGCGTGCAGCTGATGGGTACAAGCTGGGGAATGTTTGTTTATATAGGGATACAAACTAGACCCTGGTGATTCAGGCTTTCAGATTGCTCTATAGATGAGTGTGAGATGGGCCGCAGTGTCTTCATTGTGCTCGGTACGGTACAGGAAATGTGCCAAAGCGCGGCCGAGAACAGCATCGCCCCGCTGCCCCTCGTAAAGACGGACATAAACCTCCTTTGATGTGAAGACGGCTCTGCACGCCATGCTACGGACGCACGCTGCAGGTGAATTTGAGACAGGGTTCCGATGTTCCTATGCACGCAAAGGCTCCGACCAGAGGGGCCGTAACCCATCAGTCTTTGCTGCCGTCCAGTATTTGCAAGTTCTGGAGTCTCTGTGCTGGCGAGTGGATAAAGGTTGGATGTGTTTTACATATCTTACAGAAAATTTACACCGCCTATAATTCACTTTAATGGCGGTCTAAATGTATTCATATCTTAATCCTTGCATCACCTTTACACAGATGAATTATTGCCAGCTACAAAGCTTTGGAGTGTAAAACTCATCTCTTTATATCTTTTATCCGGAAATGTAGCAGCGGGCTGACAGCAGCTCCAGAATTCTGTCCATCTTTACCGTCTCTCTCTGTCTCTCCAATCAGGAGAGGAGAACTATTTTCGTCTCCATCTGAGCAGCAGCACTGATGTGTGCAATGTTTTTCACCTGCTCCTCATCATTTTTATTCTGCCGCCGAGCTTTGAAGGTGTGCTATCCAGCGGATGTGTTTGTGTGTTTTCTGGGAGGGATTTTGGCTGCTTTTGGTGGATTTAAGAGGTTGTTTTCTTTTTTTTTTGTCACTCTGCTTAAAGAGAATCTACTCATTTCATATCCCCTATGTTCTGGTTGCCCAGACATACCGGAGTTGGAAACCATTTCGTTCTTTCATACCTAAACCAACATTTATATTCTTTATTTCTAAATCGTTGCGGTGCTTTCGGGCTGAAACAAAGTTTTGGGAGCCATAAATTTGTGCAGCTGTGGTGGTAGCAGCTGCTCTTATATCACCCTATAGAACCAGGATCTTTTTTCATTCCTCTGTTCTTCTCTTTATTTGTGGCTCCCCATGACAGCTTTAAAAATGAAATCAGATGGTGAGGCAGATTTTAAAGGTCACCATTGCTAGTAGTAGTCATCTACCCATCAAACAGAAAGGGAGACCTTCCAGTGTGTGTTTCCAGGCTCCCGGCTAAATAATTCCTCTTAACCAGGTGGGCGGCTTTTAAGCTACGTTGCGAATCTTTAAAGTGAATCATATTTTGCTTTGCCCCCGAATTCTCGCACATCTCGCTGTCCAACGTGTTGTTGAGCGAAAGCAGCCAGCCGGGACCGTTTAATTCAGACGGCACTCGTGAAGAGACCACACATCGAAGCTCTTCTGACATGTCAGTCTAACGTAGTACCCCACAATTATCTCATTAAGCCCATATTTTTGTGGAAGTGAGATACATTTTCATGTAGCATGTGGCTCTGATTGGCAAAATATTCTAAAGAACAAGAGACGTTTGTGCAAAAAGCCTGGGCTGCTATGAATTATGGAGTGTGGGGTTGGAGCAGGAGTAACCCCCCCCCCCCCCCCAACCCCCCAATCATGCTGCTCTGCACAGGCCGGCATTTTTGATCCTGCTACTGAGCATATGGAAACATCGGCCAGCTATCCCAGAAATGCTCTGTGCCATTAGTAACACAAATACGAGCTCGCCCGACGAGGAAGCAGCTGAAAATGTTCCGCCGCTCTCCATTTCACAAATCTGAGCACCTTGGAAAGAATGAAAGCGTTTTTATTGCACTCTCCCTCCAATCTTCTCAGGAGATGAAAAATCACCACACCACGGACGGGGGCAGGGTTAGATATGCAGCGCATGTATGAAATAATTTCAGTGTCCAGTTGCTCAGACTCCCATCAGCATAAACAAAAACACCCTCCACACATCGAGCCTTAACATAAACACGCCAGTAATTGTATGGATTTCCGCATTTCCCATGCGTCTAAAATAAGGTTTATGCGCGCTGCTCAAGGCTTCTCCCTTGCGAGACATTTCTGGCGATGTTGCAAGAGCGAGCACGTGCACGGCGCAGAACCGGCTGCATCTGTGATAAATACGCAGTAAACAAAGCAGAAGAAAAAAAAGAAAAAGAAAAAAAAACGTATGGGGAGCGGATGACCCTGTCTTCCTCCCGACGCGCAACTTCCTCGATAAATTCAGCAGTCCGGCGCGCTTAATCGAGAGGAGGAATTGCGAAGAAAGACCGTCGGCGGGAGAAGGGAAAAAAAAACAAAAAAAACAAAACAACAGACAAGAAAGGATTGAAAACGAGACTCGGCTGGGCCCGGCTCCAACGCTCGTTGGCCTCGTGAGGCTTAGAGGCGCTGTTAGTCAAAATCATCAGCGCTCAGTGCATGTGTACTGTACTCGCTCTGTGGTAACTTCAGCTGTTTCCAACGGGTTTGATCTGGCCTGCAGCTTTATGTTGGAGCTGATATATTCCCACTAGAGGATGTGTCTTAAAGCTTCCTGATGTGTCGAACAGGCACAGGGTGTGTACCGACCCTCTCTGTCTTTTGAAGTGCTGTGCGGCAGGTGGGCCACAGTCGACGCTCCCTCCCTGGAGGGGTGCAGTCTCAGTTCTCCACACGCACACGCACGCAGCCCCCCCCAGAGGGTGTTTGAAGGAAGTTGGAGGGGGGCCGGGAGAACAGAGGGCCTTGCGAACGTGTTTACTTTTGATGGGGCCCGCTCACAGAGCCTGTCAGCACTGCGTCCCACTGACGGACAAGGTCTGACGCAGGTGTAGATAATCTGTCTTTGAATGGGTAAGCGTGCATGGCGGAGCGTATCTTCGGACCGAGGTCCTTTGAGACCTTGTTGTTTGGAAGGGCCTTTGTCACAGGTATTTTTTTTTTTTTTTTTATTGTGAAAGTCTCTGAAAAAGGCACAGATAAGAGTCTGCTCCGGTGGCACTTACAGATGGAGCTGTAATGGGGCCATACCCTTGTTCCTCTCTCTGAATTCTCTGGGAAAAATAAGACCTCCAAACTCATTCCATTGCTATTTCAGAGAGATTGAGAGAGCAGAATGTCTGAAGGTGATACAGGAAATGATTCAACTTTTTTCTGTAAATTATGACCGTGTGGTGAGCTGATATATTTTGCTGTTGTTTTGCTGTAATAAATAGCCAAAGGAGGACAAAAAGCTCAAACCAAACTGGCAAAACTTCTCGCACAACCTTCTTCAACCTTTCTTCCGTAAACACGTATCATGGTTCTACTTAACATCACTGAGATGATGTGGCGAGGAATACCCAATACTCCTTAACCAGCAATGACTTTTTCTATCAGATCCACACCGGGGGCTCATGTCTTAATTGCGATGGTGGGTAATAACATCTGTAAAGGATTCATCACTTTCAGTCTCCCCCTGCAGCGGTGCCCTGACAAGTGTGTGTTATATGCGTATACGTGTGTGTGTGTGTGTGTATGAACCCGAATGACATTTGAAAGATTCATAAAGCTCAACAACTCCAGCTGAAGGGCCTGCTTTGCAAAGGGGACCTGTAGAATTAAGATGCGCCGCCCGGGCTGTGTGGCGCCCTAATCATTGAAAAGATGAGATGCGGTTGAAGGTGGATAATAACATCGCCGTCTAACGTCTATCGTGGCGGAGATGAAAGGCGGTGCTGAAGAGATATTGGGTTTGTTTTGTGCATTTAATATGGAACAAAGAGATCCTTAAAAGCAGGTTACGCCGTTGTTTTCGAGAGGGTTGCTTTTTTTTTTTTAAAGTTGGGCTGCAACAGGGCACCTTGTTGCGGAGGAACCAACAAGCAAACAATAAATATTGCAGGCGTCTCCGCGCAAGCGTCAGCTCTCAAATTCATAAGCGAAGCGTCTGTGGTCTCCCCGCCGGATCAGAAGCTGCGACTGTAGGCGCGTCTGAAGGGGGTCCGTGCTGCCAGACGAAAACAAAATGGTGTTTTTCCACAAAACACAAATGTCGCTGATGTCGCCCTGAGGGGAGGGGAGGGGAGGGGAAGGGGGGGGGGGGGGTGCCGCCGCCGCACGCCGGGCAACATCATCGCCGCGGTCGTTTCGCACCTGCAGACATGACACAACGACGTTTACGCTGGGCTGCCCAGCAAGTTTGCCCAGTTTGACTGGTGAAACGCATTCGGCCATAATTCCAATCTCACCGTTTTCGTCCTCATTCATCTTCCTGACTGCGCCGTCTCTCTGGGATATTCCTCCTTTCATTCTGAGTTCATGCTTAATAAACCTCCCTCCTGTTTACACTGACATTGAGAAAAGGGCTTTGAAAAGCCGAGAAAGAGCAAGCGGCGGAGCTGCTGAGTGCGGTGGAGAGCGGCGTCACCTGGCAGCACAGTGGAGTACAGAGGAATGCTACAGAAGGCCCCGAGCAGAGAAAACAGCCGGGAGCTCCTCTCGCTGACTGTTCTCTGCATCTCTTCACTCCAGAGCTCCGATCCCTGTAGACAACAACAGCCACAGCCTTACAGCCTCGACAGAGCAAGTCTCTGTGTGCCTCTCTGCCCACTCACACACTCACACCACGCGCACATGCACATATGCACGCACACACACACACACACACGCAGTCCTTGTACTTCTTTCTTTGTGAGGACCTTCATAGACATAACGTATTACCCAGACCCTTGCCCTAAGCATTGCAACTAACCCTCTGACCCTACACCGAACCTAAACCCAAGTCTAACCTTAACCTTGACATCCTCAAGCATCCTTTGAAGTTGTGAGAGCCAGTCAAAATTTCCTCACTTCCCAAAAATGTCTACTTTGATAGTAGAATGTGGAGTTTGCTCCCCAATGTAAATCATGCCCCCACACACTAAAGCAGTAAATAATTGATTGAGCAATCTTTTTTTTTTTTTTTTTTTAAACCTCAGAGAGCTTCTTGACATTTAAAGGCAACACTGGCTGTAGCACTCTAGCGCGTGGGTGTGTGTACATGCATGTGTCGAGTATGTTCTCTGTTAATGTGTGATTCAGAATAAGGGGTGAAGCAACTGACAGCACAGACAGAGGCATGCCAGTGCCACAGAAGAAGAAGATGATGATGGTGCTGTCAGAGTGCGAAATATTAGGGGACAAGGGCCTCATCAAGCTAAATAGACTCTCTGTCCATAGAAAGGTGGATCTTGACATGTTTGTCCTGTGCGGATTGCTGTAAATAGTGTTCCATAATCAGCAGTTCCTCTGATATTGCATGTGTGCGTGACGCTCTGTCATCATCCTTTGTGACGGCTCTTGTGCTCTTTGGCCCGCAGTCTGTTGAGGTGTGACAGAATCTCGGCGACACTCACAGTGGAAAGCTCTTTGAAATCTAAGGGTATAAATAATCACTGAGATACCCATAATCCATTTTTCAAGAAGGGGGTATTTGTGACGGGAAAATAGAAAAAAAAAAAAAAAAAAAGAGAGAGAGAAAAGCCCACAGATGTGTCTGCTCCGCGTGGAGCGTGTGATTCCAGGACTGCTAAAAGTCTCTCTTTCAGACGAGAGCTTGAGCGTTCATTTGGGTATCACACTGTACACTCTGTCACCATGACAACACCAGTTCAGTGTCTGAGTGGGAGTATGCGTTTCATTTATTTATCCTCGGCGGCCAACACGGACAGCTGTGTGCATGCTGGGAGGGTCCATACTGGCAATCATGCTTAAAGTACACTTTATTACTGAAAATGTGATCACTCTTCTGGGTATAGTGTTATTGGCTGACAGCTGCTGCATATAGATGTGCATGTTAGAATATAAAAAAACCCACATTTGTGCTTGCCGTGACTGAAATCCCTGCGTTATTTGGTTAAAGCTTCACTGCGCTCCAGCATTCCTGACCAGTGACACACAAACACACACACACACACACACACACACACACACACACACACACACACACACACACACACACACACACACACACACACACACACACACACACACACTCTCGGTCGACCTGTTCCTGAGCCGCCGTTATCTGGCTGCTGGTGTTAGTGAAGAAGACGAGTGTGTATCTCCACTATTTTTTTGTAATGGATTTAAAACAGAAGCCCCCCCGGAGCATTCCACCCACCGGTATTTCCCCCCAGTGCTCCCAGTGGCGAGTCTGGCTATGTTGAAAACTATTACTTCCACCAATTCATGAAAGAACCATCAGGGAAGCACTTTAAAGCGCTTTAACTGCACGGGCTTCTCGTGCACTCACCAGGTTTTAGAGTGCACCGATGCACATTTACCCCACAGTCTTGTTATTCTTTTAATAAATGCATATTCCAGTTACATTTCTTCTTTATACAACACACAGTAAAATGAGGAGTATTTCACATTAATATAAACAATCACGGTGGAAACTGTCACGGTTCTTAGGCGGGTGTATCTCTGGAGGTGAACGGGATCAGCCCTGAATTCAGATGCTCTCTGGTTTTATAGATGCAGCTCAGGCTGAGGTGCCCTTGAGCTTTACTGTACGTCTTCCACACGTGCCTCCAGTGTTATTACAGCTGCCTGTACGTGATGGGTCAGCATCGGAGAGTGTTCCCGCCTTTACGTTTCCCCAGTAAACGTCCTGAATGCTTGATCGGGTGCAAAAAAAGAAAGAAAAGAAAAGAAAAAAGGAGAACAGAGGGAAACAATAAAACACTTGAACTCTCAGAGGCTGTGTGAATTCTACTCCATGTAATTGTACCCAGTAATATCGTTTCTGCAGCGCCTCCATCCATATGCATGATGATATTTGCTGAATAAAATTTGATTTATTTATTCAGCAGTTTATTTTTTTTTTACACAAAGTCCCAGAAGCTGAAGACGAATCCTTTTCCCACCCGTTGCCTCTCGAGCCCCTCATGTGTTTTAAAATGTGAGCGCTATTTGCAAATTTCCCAAAGAAATGCGGTGCATTACAGGTCTAATACAGGCTGGGGGGGGGGTGTCACACATGGAGTATCACACACGGTTGTGTCAATTAGATTAGATAGTACTTTATTAATCCCACAATGGGGACATTTCTTTGTTGCAGCAGGACAGGTAGGACAGAGCAGCACATACTCTACTCGCTTTGGGAGTAGTTTGCAGGTGGTAGCAGATTTATTCACGTTAAGAAACAGAAAAACTACACAATCACACAGCAGGAAACTGGATTTCCTCATTGCTTCTGCCCGCCATATTGAGAGTAACGGCGGTCTAAATGCTCGGCCTCGGCTGGTCCAGTTGTGTAAACTGACCTGTGCAATGGTTGCAGCTCCGGCCGAACTGTTGCTCGGAATACGTACGGGAGGGCTGGGAATAAGAGCTGATTAACTACTGGTGGAATATGCAGGGAGAGTTTAAACAGAGGTGTGCACAGTGGGGATTTAGTGGCATGCGTGATAAGGAAGACTCCCGTTAAACTCCTTAATAACTTGTTTTGTATGCTCAGAGGAGCGTCTCCTCGGCCGTAGCTGCTTATTCCTGCGCCACACTTCTCTTCTATTTCTTTTCAGGTTAGATGTGAAATTATTGGTTTTGATTTCCCAGCCATCGGAATATTATTATTTTAAAGTGATTTTTTTTTTTTTTTCTTTTTTTTGTTTTTATAGACAGCTCAGCGCCTTCAGCATACTAAATAAGAAGCAGCCTGTTAGGTGTTTCTTCGGGGCATCTGTCTTGATGTTTTCTGCATTCGTTATCAAAACCCCTGCAGTCAACTCCAAACTGGGAGTTTCAGTCCTGCTCAGACACAGGATTATTACTGGTGTATATCTGTTTGTAGCACCAGAAATGCCCCAAACTGTTTGCTAATGAATGAAGAAAGAGCCATCTTGGATGGATTATCTGATCCAAACATTATCTCTGTATTATTGGTAATAATAAAACATTTATTATGATTGGAGGCCAGAGTATTGTTCTGGTTTAATTGCTCACGGTCACTTTTATGCTTGCATTAATTACCACGTTTTCACATTTCTAGTTTATTGTTGCAGATATGCTGTGCTCAAGTCTTTGAATTAATATTCGGCCCTAGTCTTTAATTGCAGTCCTGATATTGGATTTAATTAGACTGAGAGCAGGGCTGCTTCTTTTTCTTTGTGCCAAATAAATAACTCGGGCCTCCTCGGTCGTACTTGTGAACAGAGATGCAGTCGCAGGGCTTCCTGTAACATCTCCCCGTAGTTACAAAGTGCAACGTGTCTTTCACCTCACAGGAACACGACTGTATAAATATTTATTTGATGCGGATGCAGTACTGTTACTGGTGAGAAAAGAACTGTTTAAATTTTCATCAATTCACCACTAGTCTGGTTTTGGCACTTACCCATATTCTAATTGGCATGTTGCCGTTCTTGTAGTGAGGAACTTCATGAATTATGCACAGAAGACAACTTTCCATGTGGCCCATTATAACGACACTGTGCCTTGCAACTTCCAGGCTGCTATAAGACAATACTTAAGAAGGTCCTATTGTCATGACAGCTCAGGCACAGCTTCACTCACTGTCCTCTAACTCACCCCCCTGAAGCCTCACCGCTAAACGCTGCATAAATACTCTGGTCTTCCAAGTCTTTGACCATGTTAAACTACCAACCAGACATACCTGAGAGCTTAACGTAATCCATAAATGATTTATAGTTAAGTCAATCACTGCTCACACTGGTGCTGCTGAAAATGCTGTTGGCTATTAGAAATCTGCGTACTGATGGATTTCAGGACAGAGGCTGCTGCCGCCCCCCCGACACACACACACGTACACCCTCACCTGAAACCTGCGTCTCCATTCTCTGCATTCATACTTTAACAGCATTAAATATTTCATTGCGCAGAAATGGGGATTTGATGCGTTAAATTGCAAATGTGTGAGTCATAGTTGATCCATAATTAATTGGCTGTGAATTGAGTTTTTACCAGCTCGCGCTGAAAGAGACAGACGATTGCTTTTTGTTTGAGGAAACACACACAACACGCAACACACAAACACACATACATACACATAGATGCACGCATGCAGACAAAGACTTTTTGCCAACTCATTGTTTCGTGAGTATGATGTTTTATTTAGTAAAAAATATCTTCTTTCCATTTCTGCAGCCGGTACCCATCTGGTACACACAGGAAATAAGTGTTAGGAGTAAATTGTTCTTTCATGCAAATTCACGGGTTTGTGCCTGGACAGCACTGTTTTAAATGCAGGTCAGCCGCGGCTGAGAATAAACCCAATTTAAAACTTGTACTTTAGTTTAACAGCTGTAATTAACAACAACTCTGACAGGTCACAGGTAATGGTTAAATGCAGCCTAATGTTTAAAATCATTTATCAAAGCACCTTGCTGGGAGTGACTTTACCTGAATATATCACAGGTCGAGTCTCAGCTTTAATATTAACAGACACAGGAGGCGATGTTTGACTCCATGATTGGTCAGGTTTTGTTTTTCTAAATCTGAATGCGTGCAGGTTTCAGAGTACTATGTTGTCTCTAAAGTCACTGTTTACCCTCTTTATTTTCCCATCACCCCCCGTAATTCTTGTAAGAAACTTCATTACATAGTCGAACCACACTAGAAGGTCAGTGATTGACAGGTGAGGATATTATGAAGCAAAGGGGAAGAGACTACCGGGAGAGAAATGAATATTTGAGCAGATGGTATAAAAGACTCTTGTAACTGATTTCCCATCTAAGTTCCCCATTTCATTTACTGAATAAATGCATTCATTTCAGGCAGTCCGTTTGTCCCTTTTGTCCCTCTGAGAAGGGAAACTTGCAAACTGATGTTTGCTCAGTTGCTCCTGTGCAGTTCTTAATCACCACCCAGCACTGACATCCACTGTGTGTGTGTGTGTGTGTGTGTGTGTGTGTGTGTGTGTGTGTGTGTGTGTGTGTGTGTGTGTGTGTGCGGGCCATGGTCAAAGCATGGTGCACTTGACTGACGTGAGATTTGTGTGTGCCCACAGATGTCATCCACACCGTGGGCCCCGTGGCCAGAAATCACGTTGGCCCCACCGAGAACAACGACCTCACATCGTGCTACCAGAACTCGCTGCAGCTGGTGAAGGAGCACGGCCTGAGAACTGTGGTGAGTACAGCACAGCAAGCAAGCCTGCCTTTGAAAGTGTGGAAGAGAAACGGTGCGAGAACTGTGAAAGCTCCGGATCTTCATCATTTCGGCAAAAGCAACGGAATACTCTAAAAAGCTAGGGTCTTACCTTTGTAAAAGGAAGGCTTTTTTGTATTCACAGCCATTTCAGGAGAGGAAACTGAAACATTCGATATTAACCCTTTACCAGGCACTCATTGAAATTGGTTCCTTCCCCTTCAGGGGTTAAAAAAACATTCCATTCATTGTATTTGTAAAATAGACAACAAAAAGACCTTTGTGAAAGAGACATGTATGTTTCACATTAGAACATCACTTTTACAACATAATTGCTGATACAGACTCCTTTCTAAATAAATTGTATAATATTATATAAACATATTATAACACACATGTACAACATATGTAACACAACTTTATGTACTGTATAACAGTATAACACACAGTACCTCTTTATATAATGTATAACATGTATAACCGTACAATGCCACAGTCACATGGTTCTTGACCTCACTGAGGTACAGACAGGTGGCCATTTGCAAACGGCTTTGGAAATGACCAAAATGTCCTATAAAGGGTTAATCCTCACTCACAAAATTGTTCTCAGAAAATGCTGTATGTGTCCCTCTGGGGCACACCAGCATTACTGCAATGGCTTAATTGTGGAGGAGACGCTGGCAGCCAAGTCCGTTCCAAGGCATATGTGTGGGTCTGGTTTATACATCCATACTGATGGCAACACAAACAAATTAGATACTGTGCCCCATTTCTGCTGCCTTGCACATGGGTCAGACAGACAGAGAGGAGCGGCGCTTCCACGAAAGATGACCGCGAGTAGGATGAGAACTCGAAACAGTTCAATAAATCATGAGACAGTGAATATTTACGCTCTGTTAAAATGTGTATGGATTTCTGCTCATTATTAAGCATGTGACGTATACTCTTAATCAATAACTTTTTCAGAAAGGGTAATTATCACATATCTTGCTTACATTGCGGGCTTCTGCACAGCCCGAGGTGCTCGTTTGACCACTAGCCCACGTGCAGCCCGTGTTAAATCTGCATTACACTGATGGATCCACTCCTGCTCAGCATTTCAATTTCATCCAAACACAAACATCAGCACAACTTCTCACTACAAACACCAGGAGATGGTCATCTGTCGGCTCAAACACCAGCAGATCCATAATCTGAATACTCATTCATGTTTACTCAGATATACAGTTTAGCACATTCATTGTACTAATTAATATAAATACTGTGATTTTTTTAATGTTCAGTCATAATAAATTATTTTTCAGTTTGTCAGTGATTTATTAGTCATAGGAAGGAAACTTCCGACCCCTAAGTATTGATAACTGATGCATCGCTTTTCATTTGTTTTCATCGCAAATAATCGAATCCCCACTATTTAGTTTCAGCCAAATCTCTTTATTTATGTAATAATCAATATATTTGCGGGGGAAACTGTCTGTTTTTTCTGAGCTGCCCGGATGCGTTGGGATGTGTTTGAACAGCTGTGACACAGTGACCAGGCCTTCAGTGAAAACATGTGTGTTCTTTGATGGACTGACCCCGTTGGACGAGGCCGGCCGTGACCATTTCAGCCGCGGCCCACTTCTTCTCTGCTCTCTGCGAGGCTAAACGCAAGCCCGCTGTGCCAAAATGAAAATGCCTGTTTCTTTGAGCGGGATGTGGCCCTCGGTTTCGCCGCTGCCCGGCTTTGCTAGACTTAGCGGAGGAAAGAGTCGCTGCTGTGTTTTTAAAATATTGTGTTAGAGTTCAGCCTTTTTTTTTTTTTTTTTTTGGTAAAGCGATCAGCACTAAGCTCATTTTGACTCACATGAGAGGGTCCCGCTGAGCTGCACTGTGTTTGAGGAAGACGAGTCGCTGCAGAAGACCAGCATCCTGCCAAGTGGCTCTGCAAAGAAGGCAAAAAGAAACAGGTTTTACTTGTTAATTCTAGCTGGCGTGCTGGCTAATGCTGTTCCAGGATCTTACAGAAGTCAAAACAAAGCCTCACTGTAAATAAGTGTGGGTGTGAGAGATTAAACGGAAGCAAGGCTCGGAAGTTAATCCCTGTTCCTTATAGCTCAGAACCTTCAGACAGCAGAACCGACTTCACATAGCCTGAGTGAAACATCATATGATGGGGAATTTACAAGGAAGGCCGCCGGATTCCTGACTGGAAAATTCATTTCCCTTAACTGGGGGCTGGATTGAACATTTATTCCAGTAGAATCCCTACAAGTCAGAGTTTGACAGTAGAGTTCTCACTGACCCTGGGAGAACACAGTTTACTGCTGGACTGGGACAGAACGCTAACAACCTGAGGCACTTTTTGACTTTCCAACGCGATATCTTCCCAAGAAAATGACCTTCATTTCGAGGCAGATAACCCAACGAGTAACCTCACCCGGAGTATTTGCCGGAGCGTCTTTTTTGTTTAGTTTTTCCAGAAATAACGAAGTCGAGCTGCCTCTCTGGCTGTGTCTGTCAAATATTTGGCTGCGCGCTTTCCTTTCCATGACGGTCAAAGTCGCTCTTCGTTTGCAGGTGAAAGCGTCGGTGCAGATTCCCGACTCCCGCTGCTGTTCAGCCCTTAAGGCTCACCGGTGTCCCTCCCCTCCCTCTTTATTGCTTCCATCCAGGCTGTTCCAGCTCTGAATGACCACAGTCAGCCTGCCTGCCTTGAAGGCTGGACTCTGCGGCATTGCTCAGGGGAGCCAGGAGAGCTGCACAGCATACCAGTGAAGTTGCAGCTCATTGTGTAACAGCCCCCTCATCTGCTCACTGCCTGCTACATTATAGAACCCTGTTTTGTTCTCGGAGAAGATTCTGGCAGGAGGCTACGCAGTTGTTGGTGTTTGTTGGTAGATGATGATACCGCTGATCCACTGGTTAATGATGGGAAAGAAGCAAGCTCTATATTGTGATGAATCATTTAAAAACATCTGTAATACTGAGGAAACACCTGTGTGCAGTCAGATACTGGCAGACATGTTCTCCAAAGAGCCGGGGAGCCCAGCAGAACACAGCACTGAGGCATCAGTGTAGGTGTTCTATCTGGGTCTGTCATGGCTTACTGTTCCGATTCATTCCTCCATGCAAACGCAGCATCTGGTAAACGGAGACCAACAACTGGCCAAGATTCCCTTTTCAAGACATATTTACTTCAAGAATGCTGCTTGACTTTTGAAATGGTAGCCGTGCTTGCTCACATCGATGTTGTGTCAGCTGTTTATGTTTCTTGAGCGTTCTGTTGAGACAATATAAGTGGAAGCTTTGTATTGTGGATATGCCTTCAGCTGAATATCAGTGGTTGATTGATGATCTCACAGTAGGGGCTCCTTTTTTTTTTTTACCCCTAATTCGATGTTGACACGCCACAATTTGATGTTCTCCAAAAGCATGCGTCATGAGGCTGTTGCCGTCAGCGCGTGACGGGCCAGCGGCTGTCACGGTGACAGGGTCGCAGGCCGCGCCCAGCGGCCTACTCTCCCGGCTCTGGAAGTGTTTTGTAGTCAGAACACACAGGCGGCGGGCAGATCCTGCAGGGAAGCCGCCAGTCGCCTGTTCAGGGGGAAAAAAAAAAAAAAAAAAAAGCGCCGAGAGCCAAGTGGATTGGAGATGAACAGTGGAGAATGATGGGATTAGCGACCCTTCTCCACAGGCTCATTCTGAGGCTGCTAAAGACATTAACTCCCATTCACTTTGCCCAAAATGCATCCCTGCAAATGATATCGTAGCTACACATCGGCATGCATGCGCTGCATCCAGATAACCCTGATGACATCATCTGTCTGAGCAGGTGAGGAACACGGAATCAATAGAGAGACTGACTCCAGTTCCCCAAGGTGACATTAGAACAGAGGCGCTAATATATGAAGATCATCCTGACTTTTTTCTTCTTCTGAAGTGAAACATGCAGTAAACACGATTCCGTTTTTAAATGTGGGTCACTGTTGATAATTGCAAATGAGGCTTTTATTTCTACACTTAAGTGCACTGGTGAGTCTTCGGTATTATTTATGCTTTTAAACGCTACCATATCAAACTTAATGACTTTGTGCTCCACTTTGTTCCATTTTGGGGCTTCTGACTCCCGGAGAGATTAATTAATCTGCATTTTGTGCGCTGAACTCACCCCGCACAAACTTTCCTTCCATGAGCTTTTCTGCATTTTCTCATAAATTACAGTCGGTGAGCGCAAGAGAGCACAGATTCAATTTTGTAATGGTTGATAGAAGTATAGAGACTTTATTGCGCCTGCACTTGGCATTCGATCACAGCAGCATAAACTGTGCCATTAATTGGGGTACAAGAAACAGAGGTTTACTGCTGAGCTGCTTAGCCAACACATTTGTTCTTTGTGTCTTTGGTGTGTCAGCCAATATTTCACTGAGTTCATACTTAGAATTCCTCTGCAGCCGAATCCAAGACTCCACTCTTTCACAACCACTTCCAATTCAGCTTTTAGAACGTGGGAATGAGCTAAGTTTACCTACACTTTTTACTGTGTGTTCAGGTCCACATGTCAGAATGTGTGCACTGCGATTTTCTTGGGAATTCTGTGCATCAGCGTGATTAAAACTAGACAAAACTTGAGTGGGAAGGAAAAAAAAAAACAATTCAAAGACAGTGCATGCTAGCCTGCACAGACCTTTTTTTTTTTTTTTTTTTCTTTTAGCATCCTAATCACGGTTAAATTATAATGTAGTTGTCTCAGTGGTCAGTCAGCATTGGTTTTTCGTGTAGCCCAGTACCTGAATGCATCCCCAAAGGTTAATTAGATTGAAGCTTTCAAAAGGTCACATTGCCATCTATATAAGCTACTGCTATTTGTCAGATCTAAATCACTGGCAACACTGGACCAATTAGATCCAATTATAATGTGGCTGTGGTGATGTGCCACCTAGTCTAAGTTAATGGCCGGTGGACCCTCAATTACCCCCGACTCCCTGACTTAGAAGGAGGCCACCTCTGTTTTTTGGACCCAGCTCCATTTGTTCCAGGGAAGACTGCAGGGGTTGACTTTATGTAAATGACATTGTCCAATACGCTCAGGATACTAGTGTTAGAATATGTAAAACGTGACATTTCCATGGATCTGCTAAAGAATAAACACCGTTGATGTGGCTTGGAGAGTGAGTCTCCAGCTACGGTAGGCTAATCCAAGAATGTTATTTTCTCAATTACAAGCACAGGAAGGGACTGTTCTCAATTAATTTGCTCTGACTGCAATGAAAGCTCTTCAGATAATTCAAGTAATGAAACACAGTTGGGCAGGATTGGCATCAGACTGAGCTCAGTTTTCCTCCATTTTTTTGAAACCTGGCTTTGAGCAGCGCCTCCAGACAGTCCCCTAAATTTCTATGCGGCTGGTGTCCCTTTGCACTGCCAACTGAGAATAGGATCGAAAGCTCGTCCCCAACTGAGGGACTGTCAGACGAAGTGGCTGATTAGATGGGCGCCATTCCTGCTCGACACCGTGAGCCGTGAACGCCACGGAAAGTGCGCATTAATTACACAAACCTGAGGAATGGAAGCACTCTAGGACAGGAGAAAGAACAGAACAGAGAACACGACTGCTTTCTAAACTGCTTTCATCTGACAAAGTTGATTTAAGGTGGTCTAATACTAAATGTTTATATTTGAATTATTTCTTGAACTTAACATTACACACCATAAATTTCCTTCTCACTATTCACCTTCAATTTTTAATAATTACCATCTTTTATTACCTGTCACGTTTCTGTTGCCCCGCCTCCTTTTGTCAAAGCGATCTGTGAAAAAATCGAAGAGGCGGTTGCGGAGACAGACATTTCAGCCCCCACTTATCCGGCCAGGAGTTTCATTAGATGTGCTTGGCTTATTGACGGCTGCTGTCCAGGATTAAAATCCAAATGTGGCTGTTGGGAGAAAAAAACAGTCATCCAGTGAGGCTGCAAAGGGCTCGATGTTGGGGGGGGGGGGGCTCCCACCAACCCTTGCATTTGCATGCGTTTAAGGATGATTCAGGTTGGAGGAAATACAAGTGGTGCCTACATGCAATATACATTTGACAGTAATGTTTCTGCCATCCAGCATACCCGCTAAATCAAAGTAATGGGCATACATCCAGCTGGTGAATGTAAATGATTCTTTTCTGGCTTCCAAGCTCACTGCCACTCTTTCCTCACCGGACAGATGCTCCACAGTCGAACACTATAAAATCTCTGATTTCCCAACAGCTTGCCGCCCGTCGGTGAGAGATGAGGACCGGTACGCGCTTACGCCGTTATATCTAAACGTTAGGAAGAAACAGTCGGGCACAAAAGTGCTTGTGGCGCGTGTGTTATGGATCTACGCAGAGCCCTGGTCCAATACTTCATCTCATTAGAGGGAGGAATTATCCAAACACGGTAAATTAAAGGAATAAACAAAAGCAGCAGCAAACACAAAAAGACAAGAAGCCATTTGTATCGACTGGTGTACATCTCATCCTCTACTTCCAACCGGTCGGCAAATTTCAGGGACACATTATGTTTCGATTGTGACACGCATGGTCGGCTTTTCAAATTAACACTCACAGATGGATATTTTAATTATTATTGAGTGAATAGTAACGAGAACACTGAATCTGAGTCCAGCTATTAATGCACTTAATTAAAGTTATGAGGCGAGACCTTTAACGCGCCTGCATCAGAGAAAGGGCTGCGTGGAGCAGCAACAGTAAAGCACGTCGTCAGACGAAGGTGGCGTCGGCGCCGCCCCCACGCGCGTCGCTCCCTCCCGGCGTTGAAATCCAGTCCATTGACCTCAGCGCCGTTTTGTGAATTTTTCATCTGTGGGTGTTAACCTTGCCACAGCCGTGTCCGTGAAGCTGGAATGTCTTGCCTTTTTAGCGATTTCAATTCCCCCAAAAAGGAAAAAAAAAAAAAAAAAAAAAAAAAAAGCTGGCAGCCTATTACCCTTCAATCATGGTCGCCAGACTCACAGATGCGCTTCGCTGGATTGAGGTTTCCAAGGTGGTTCGGAACCAGAGAACATTGTTTCTTCCCACCTGGACAGATGAAACAGCAGGAAAGTCAATAAAAAATAAAATAAGACAACCACTGACATTTGTGCTGACAGCCATTTTTATGTTCATATTACATTCATCTTAAATGCACACTTGGTTGACTTCTATGATGAGAAGTGAAGTAAACATCAAAGAAGCTTTGCTACTAGCAACAAAGGCAGGAGCTACCCTAAGGTGGTGATGCAGATCTTCCATGATGGGGCTCTTTGGAGCGACCGCATTGACGGAACCCTTTTCCGCATCGTCAACAGGCATCTCAAGCTCAAACGTTGCTTCGCCCCTTAACCCGGACACCCCGCCTGAGTGGGGCAGTAAAAACGGACTCGTTTTCAGCTGCAGAAGGATTCCATCCGCTCACATCACTCACAGTTAACTGGCTTTTATGATGAGAGAGTCATTTAATGAATCTGGATCTCTTCCTTTGTTAAAATCATAAGAAGAGCTTTGATTCAAATATGAATAAAATCCCATATTTTATCTACAAATTAGCATTTCTAACTCAGAGTAGGTCGCTTCTGTTGTATATTTTCTTTATTTGCTTGCTGTTTAATTATTCTGTGCTGAGCAGAAAATGAGACTGATTCTAATGTAGTATAGCCAGCAGTCATCTCCGCCCTGAACCTGTTTACAGTTAAACATGGCGCCAGATTCTTCACAAGCCTTTTACGAACTTTCAGACTTTTTTAGACATCCTGAACACAACTTTTTTTCGCCCCCTGTTTTGTTCGCGGATCCATTTCCTGTGTGTTTTATCAAAGAGAATGCATAAGGCGGCGTGCTGACAGCTATTGAGAGCCCAGGGAATGTTTGTCTTTTTTTCCATGGTTCACTAGTGCAAAACTAGATCTTTTCTACATCTGTGATGTGTGTAAAGTCAGAAATGAATATTCATGCTCCCACGCTGCCTGGCTGGTGTGCGCCGCATTTAGGGTCTGCATTGTTTGTTTTGAAGACAGCTAAATGTAGCGTTAAGACAGTATGGCGTGTTGACCGGGCCTTAATGAGGAATACAGTATTTATGAGGACAACAGCAAGAGCGCGAAGAGATTTGTTTTGAGATAACCCCCCCCCCCCTCAAAATGAAAAATTCACTCATTATCTGCTGTGCTGTGTTAATGGAGGGCTGCCTAAAGAGTCCACACAACAGTTTCTGGGTGTCGCGGCAGTCTCGCCACACATGCAGGTAAATGACGGCGCGCAGCAGCGGCCCCGCCGGTGTTTACGCTCGCCTTCATAATTCTTTAATCATGATGCCATTACCCCGTGCACCCGGCCGGTTTAGCGCCGTTATTACCTCCCAAGGTCAGGGCTAACAAGGACCGAGGTGCTGGGCCCGGCCGGAGCACACTGACTCGCGCTTTTTTCAGCTGGCTCGGTTTACGCCTCCTCAGCAAATCAGGGCGTGCCGCGGCACTGTGCACAGGTTTATGGGGGGGATATATTGGCTGTATCAGTGCGGGGGCTGAGGCGCTGGTGGTCTCCACAGAGCTGCAGGTATGAGCTGTCTCCATGTCCCTGCTCAAGATTTATCCCGTCTAGCGGCGTCTCTATTGTGGCCAAAACTTTAAATTTATGAACTCAGGTATGTGCCAAGGTTGATGACATTTGAAAATGAGATTTGCCCTGAATTCAACCTTTATTTGAATGTCCCGTGGTACGCGGGAAATAAATCCTGAGCGCCGCGGGCTTTTTAGTCTTCTTCCTGTGATTTAATAGTACAGGAGAACAAAATTTGCAGAAGAATATGGGATTTTGATTCAAATGTGGAGCCTATCCTTGAGTTACTCCCCCCCTTTCCCTCTCATTCCAAGTTAATTAAAATTATACGACATGTTAGAATTAAATCATCATGACGTAGGCCTGTAGTCACTCTGTGGGCTAATTTAGCAGATTAAACATTTCTGTCATCGTCAACCACTAACCTTAATACAGTAAATGTCTCAGGCGTCTGTTATGAATGATGCCACGACTGTCAGGAGCCTTTAAATCTAAACCTGGTGACTGTATCTGCGTCAAGATATTTCATTTCATAAACGGAGGCAGGAAGTCTGAAGGTTTGTTCTGAATGAAAAACCATCTTGAGCGAGCGCGGCTCTGAGGCTTCAGTCCTGACTCATCGTAAATCCCACATCCATTAACCCTCGAAATGGCAGACTTTTCAGCTCTTAAAGGGTTTTAGCTGGGGGGGAAAAAAAAATCAAAACAAAGTACTTCCATTTAGAAAAATGTTAATTTTCTGAACCATCTTTTCTTTCTTCTGACACAAGTTTTTTTCCTTATTGCAAAAACCGGTGAACTTTGACCTCCGGCGCAGTTTGCTCAAGGGGGGTTTTCTCCACTGAGATGCTTCTGTGATCACCCAGTTATCTTCTCAGCGTGAAAGATATTGTTGATCTTTAAAGTGTCACCGGTAGTCGACTGACTTCTCCACTTTTGCCTCCGATCGATTCCTGTCCGACCTGCGACGACCTCCTTAACTCGGTGGATATCTGATTGGATTTGGGATGTGAAAAACCCTCACACATACAGATCATGTTTCATCACATTCTGAGCCATTTAACTGCATTAACAGAGCCGACACCAACTGTCCAAACAGCCTTCAAACGCAGACTTCTGGAGCTCCAAACACTGTCGTTCCTAAATGTTTGTCATTCTGTCCGTGATAGTGATTTTGGTGTTATCTTGTTAGCTTTCGGCTCACCGCTGATCAGCAGCATCAGTGACGCAGTGAAAAGGTGTTACGAAACCGGAGAGATGAAATCTAACATTGCATTTGGGCAGCGCATCAATTTAGCATAGTCAAGGTTCCTGATTCTTCTCGGGAGGTGTTATTAGCGGCCCACCTGAGCCCAGTCCATCAAGAGCCCCTCTAATTAGACGGAGGCGTGAGGAGGCGTGTGGCGCGGCGCTCGCTTCAACAAACCGGTGACCTACATGATTTATGAAAACGAATTTATGAGCGCCAGCCACGTCTGGTTGTGTTTGGTTTGCACATTAAAGATGGATGCAACATATCTGGGAGACCCGTTCCACCATTTCCCCCAAACAAAAGCTGTTTCCTGTGTTTCCTGACTGACAGAACTGTGTTTGCATACGAAGCCCATCTCGCTCCTCAGCACGTGATGTATTCGGTACAGAGAAAATGGTTTTCCAGTTTTAGTAACTAATTAATGCTTTATCAATATTCATGATTAACTCCTCATTTAGAGAACTGTAATGAGCTTTATTATCCTCTGGCCATATGTGGAAATTTAGCCTTGTACTTCAAATCAAGCTGCAGCAACAACTCCTGCCAGAAGCTCCCGTGTGGCCACCGTTTACTGGGTTCAGGTTAAATCCAGAGACCGACCCCCCTGGAAGCAAGCGCCCGGGACCCCGTCTGAGTCGGACCCACACACACACACGCGCCATTAAAGCCGCCCGCTGGTCGACTTCCCGTCCCGCTCTCGCCCGATCCGTCATGGTGGCTCCTGCGACACTTGCCCCCCCCCCTCCCCCCCGCCTCGCTTTCATTTCAGATATTGCTTCGTGTCCTTGGGCGTCTCTTTTCATTTTGAGAAGCACCTGTGCTCAGACCAGCGTAACGTAACACGGCGTTATGGCGCGAAGCGCTCGTAAGCGCGTTGCCGCGGGGAAGACCTTGCACGCCTTTTACAGAGCGGCTGCGCTGGCTGTGTTTCCTGGCCGTCGAGTGGTAGTTCAGATGGCCACTACAAAACTGGAACCTTTTTTTTATCGTAGGCGGCGTTCGGCCGCGTGGCTTTTACGGCCGGCGCTTCGCGCGCTGACGCTCCCCCGCCTGTTTCCGTCTGGTGGAGGTGGTGGGTGTGTTGCTCCGCTTGGTCGGACCCAGGCGTGCGTCGGGGTCGGGCCGGGCAGCGCGGCCTCTCTCACAGCTTCGGTGCCACAGAGCTGCCATGTCCTGCAGGCAACACGGTCTATTAAACATCTTAATGATGACCACAGCCTCGCGCGCTCAGGCCCTCGCACCCTCGTGTCTTTGTGTACTCTGCGTGGCAACTGCGTGGGAGCATATTAATGAATCTGTGTTTCCTTTGTACGACCAGCCTCATTCAGCTTCCAGCTAGTGTCTGAGGGGGGATTTTGATTAGGCCCAGACACACTGCGGAGGAGAAAAAAATCCCCCTCTGGGATCTCGCAGTGTAAACTTTCCACAGGCAATCCTTCAGAAGGCTTTAAGACTCGATGAATCCACAAACCGCACATTGTTTCAAAACACCGCCTTCGTGGCACCCTGTTTTAGATTCACGTCCAGCGCCGTGGTGTAGAACTTGCAGGACTTTTTGAAGATGGCATCAGGCCCTGGGGTGAAACTCCTGACATGACTCACGCAGTTGTTGATCCCCCGTATTCCCTCTACCCGCCACGGATAACTGCGGCTCACTGTACGTGACAGGGCAGCTGTATTACTCCGAGACCAGGAAGTTCAGGCGCACCTAAGAATCCCGCGAGGGCGTTTGAGAGTGAAAACACCGCAGATTATCTTTTCATCATCACCTTCGTGTTGTTTTTAGACCCAGCTATCACAAGTCTGTTTCATCTGTGATTCAGATGCTGCAATTTAGTATGTTTATCCCTGAAAATAGGCCTATCCATCAGTCCTACACAGAAATACATCAAAACATTTAACTGGCTCTAAATTCAACACAAAAATATAAAATATAAATAATGGATGAGTTTAAGGGTAAATAAGAACAAAAGGAGGGTTTTTGGTTCAGCTCCTGCAACATCGAATGGACTGCACCAGAAATAACTAAAAGGTCTCAGAAACACACATAAACACCACATGCAAGTCAGCGGCTGAATGGATTGAGTATTTATTGACTAATAAGTGGAAATAATGAATGAAAAAATTTAATGAAACGTGAACTTGCAAGCCAAAAATATATTCTGTGAATAACTTATGGTCCTCGTGTCCCCACTAAAACCAATTAATTCATGAATTCTAAACCAGTTTTGTTTAGCTGGGACACAAATTGGAAGATTCTATAAACGTTTTTTTTTTTGTTTTGTTTTGGTTTTTTTTTATGTAACACCTTTGACTTTCCTTCTTTTATTTTGTCGCAGCTGTGAGACTTACAGGGAAAACTTTGTTCCATCAAAATATCACTCTCCTCTGTTGCGGGACAGCTGTGAATTCACGGCTGTTCTCGTGCTTTGAAAGATCAAGGACAATTGATCATCAAAGTAACGAAGCATATGGCTGAAACGTGCATTAGCATCCCCCCTGTTTGGGAGCCATCGTGTATAAAGATACCAGACCCTTTTATTTTCTGCCGTAGGTGTGAGTATCATTAGATGTGCCACGAGTGCGATGCATGTAGGTGAAGTTGCCTTTGCCCACGAGACAATAAAATAATATGGAAGCGAGCCGACGGCATGACTAATAGCATGCGATTTCAACTCATCTTAGTAAATTGCCTGTTTCTTTTTAAGCGAGCCATTACGCTGCTATCTGCCCACTTTCTCATTGAAGATTTTAGGATTTTTGCACTAAAAAGAAAAAAAAAAAAAAGGGAGGAAAACACCTGCCAGTCCCAGTGCTTCAGGAATGGAACACAAAGGGAAGCTGGCGTGCCCCGCGTCCCACCTGCCCGTAATCCTCCCCTTCCTGAGACGCCGTCATCAGAGCTCGGATCAATGTGTGAGAGAGCGACCCGCAGAGCTGACCTCCGAGCTCACTGTGTCCTTGCACCGCCAAAGTCTCCTTTTTTTTTTTTTTTTTTTTTTTAAATTTCTTTTTTTTTATCTATTCTTTGAAAACTCTACATTTTGCCAGAACTGCGCTTCGCTGAGCCTCTCCGCAGTCGTTTGTCCAGACATCTTACTCGTTCCTGACACACAGCTGGAATGCACGACTGTTCCCATAGCAGATTCATTCTGCAGTGTTTAATCTTCATCCCTGGGAGGCGGCGAATGCCCCAGCATTTACTGTACTATAAATA
Organism: Lagocephalus sceleratus; assembly: GCA_911728415.1. Lineage (NCBI taxonomy): Eukaryota > Metazoa > Chordata > Actinopteri > Tetraodontiformes > Tetraodontidae > Lagocephalus > Lagocephalus sceleratus. The sequence goes on from CAJVRN010000040.1 coordinate 2,537,108, forward strand.
AAACATACTAATATTGTCTCAGGCTAATAGGATGTGGGCCCTGACCTCTCATCCTGTTTCTGTTAATTAGTGTCGGCTGCTCTTACCTTTGGACGACCTCAGATTTATGGCAGTGTGTTGGGAGGAACTTTAAAGTGAGCACGCGCTGCTGGTGACTGGCCTACCCACGGACTACATGGATAAACAGGCTTTCATACTCCAAATCAAAGCGCCGGTGTAGCATCTCCTAACTGCCTCTGTTCGGGCTGCATGGAGACGGAACCTACTCGGAATAAATCAAAGGAATTAGAGCTCAAATATGCTAATCAATCGGGAGTCGTGATTCACGTTGCGTGTCCCCAGTGCAGAGGCAGATCAGCCGGATTCCGTTGGACAAACGGCGGCAGCAGAGTACTAGCCTCCAACCTAAATAAAGGAAATAAAAAAATCCTCCACATTTCCATGGTTATCAGTCTGTATACAGCAGCTGCACCACTTTCTCCTCGCCTTCATTCATCTCGTCTTAGCCCGAGCTGGCTCCCGAAAACCTGCCGCAGCCTGCCTCCTCATGGAAGTGCATCGCGGGAGTTCACATGTATCACCGCCGCGCAAATGGGATAAGATATCATCGGTGTTGCAGAACTGAACACGATGGAGGCAGACGCGGAGCACCGCGAGCCTCCATTAACAAAGACTCCATTAGTCCCATTAAATTCTCAGCTGACAGTGTCTCAGGCTTCCAGTCTTGTGGTAATTGTCAGCAAAAACCTAAAGCAAATGTGGAAATCAGGGGAATGTGGCTGCTGCCATAATCAGTGTTCTGCACTAAAGTAGAAAGAAAAAAAAAAAAAGCAAATATTTGCAGCTGCTAATTGGAGCTGCAACTACAAGCGTGTTTGTAATTGTATATGATATGTACAAGCTTTAAAGGGTCACTTCTGCTGCTGTGTAGAGAGCTCTGTTCCATTTAGCAGATAATGGGGTTAAGTCTCCTCAGGATTTTTGTTTTTCTGTATGTTTAAATTCCACTTTAATTTGATCGTTTTCTCTTTTGTCCACACTTTGATTTGACAGGGGTTTCTTTGACATGCTTAAAGGTTGACAGGGCTGACATCTCAGTCTTTAGCTATTACTGCCCCCCTGTTTATATATGTTTGTGTCCAGAGTTGTTGCATGAGGCCTGAAGATGCATTCACGCCTGTGGACTACGGTCTGGCTCTCTGGCTGCCTTTCAAAGCTGATCAGATGGCAACCTTGGCCCCCTCGGTCACAGCATGTTATGCTGATGCTGAACTGTTGATGACATCTAGTACATTAGATTCTCATAGATCTGTCCAGGGTAAACATGTTATTATTATAATGTACAATCTTTAACACTTCCTGTTCAATAGAAAGTATTATAAAGTAGAAATGTCAATTTGTAAATCAAACCTGTGAAATATTTGTGGTAACTGTCGTTACCATGGAAATGGTGAAATTCCAGCACACGCTCTTACGTGTCTACAGTGTTTATAGTTAGCACAAGAGTCTCGGCCGTGTGAGCTGTGAAGGACGTTGGCCTGAGGCCATGGTGTGAATACGCTTTCTAAAAGCGATACCTCCTTCACATGCCGTATATTCCCCCACCTGCTAATGTTACATCAGGTTTAGGGACGCCAGCTCGCCGTCTCTCCCTGCACCCAGCTCGAGCGAAGCCGGGGCCACCGGTTTTTACCTGGAAGTCATTAGTATTCGCCACGTGTCAGAGCTGATTTTTGTGTCACACTGCTCCTGCAACAAAGGCAGCAGCCATGCAGCACGTCACTTGTCTTCATAAGTATGCTGTTCTGTCCCCTCCGAATTCGGAGCAGGTTTTTTTTTTTTTTTTTTACTTTGAAGCCCCTTTGATAGTGGACTTTTGAAATGTTGAAGGACGCCTTAAAGGGAAATAATGTTTAATTAGTGGCTTTGTGATGGAAGGGTACCATAGTTTGGCTTTCACATTGCCAGATGAGAAGCCCACATTTTTTTATTCATTTCTGCGATTAAAAAGTCGATTTATAAAAGGGAATTAATGAAATCATCCATCACATATCACTTTATTTTCCCTTTAGATCGGTCGGGTCTAGCAGACAGTTTTAAAGCCACAGATTTAGATCAAATGTTTGAAAATCAGTAATTCAAGTACATTTCAGATTTACTGATAAATGCAGCACCCCAGCTCTGCATGCTGATGATGAAAGGTTGATGAGGGGCGTGGATACTTCAGAACCCACGTACGCCCGTTTCACCGAGGGTTAGCGTCTTGGCCTGTGCCGTTTGCATTTCATCGCAGACATTTCACAGGTCTGCTAACTTCACATGAAACTGCAGTTTGAAAGATCCAAACAGAATCCTCCTGTTCCGCACTTTGATCACATATTTTTTTTTATGCCCACCTGGTATTTCAGGCAACATACCATAATCTACATTTCTTAAGCACTCATTGGAATAATCGCAGGCTTCTTAGCCCTGAGGCACATCGGAGGCTGTTTTCTGTGCGTTCAGGTTCAGATATTCAAATCAAACAGTTTGCTCGCATATTCTACGGTTTGGGCTTTACATTTCTCCTGTAGATTCAATCAAACTACAGCCTCCGGTTTATACATGCGAGCCCCTTTTGACAAACAACACATCTACAGTCACGTCGATTAAGGTTAATTGAAGGAAACAAATGAAGAATCATGGTAGCAGCGATGACTGGTTAAGATCTGAAATGATATTACCGAGTCATGAGTGATATTCTGAGGCTGGGGAGTGACTGATGCGACCAACATGGCATCCTATTTGAATCGATCAATCAATTAAAAGGAGAAATTCATTGCCTGCACTTGCATCCATGACGCCATTTTAGAAGCAGAAATACTTTTTTTTTTTTTTGTATTGACTTCATCTGACATTTTGCTAAGCTACTCATTTTAATTCTGTCAATCTCGTGGAGGTCGCTCAGAGGTCCCCGGGTTTGCCTCACCAGTGTGGATTGCTCTCTTTTGTTTTTGCCTCTCTTGTGATGAGTGATACGACTTCAGCTGATACGGAGCACGATTGCTCATACATAAATATGAGCAGACATCTGGGTGCGCGCGTCCTCACTTCAGAGTAATACCATTTTTTTTTTTTTTTTTTTCGTGGCTGATGTAAATGCTCCCTCTTTAACTCTGAGGGAATTAGTGTCACCAGCAGACTTCTGTTGAGAAATCAGGAGGATATCAATAATTAAAAGGGACATTTTGCTCTATGGGTGGTACTTTCTCATTCTGCCCTCTGCCTCGCTACAAACCTGTGAAAGTTTTTGAGAGTTCTAAAGTTGTTTTTAAATCAAGTGAAACCTGAAACTTTCTTTTTCTGGTGGCTTAAAGTCATATTGGCCAGACAGGGGTAGTAACCCTGGGAGCAGCTTATCAGAAGGCTCACTGCTGTATATACTCATCTACATGTATAGGACGACTGGAAACGGATGTGAAAATAAAGAAAAGGTGGACACTAGGCAGAGAATTTTTGGGGGGAAATATTCTGTTTTATAGCTTCTGATTTCAACCTCCTGTGACCTGTTACTGGTGAACGGTGGAGGCCACGGCCTCAAGAAGAACTGAGTTGGTTCGGCATGAATGCAGATCCTGCAGCGGACCGCAGTCGGCTCCAGTTCACGTACACAACTGCCACAAAAGACAAATTGTTTTCCAGTAGGGGTGTCTGTTCTCACTTCATGCTGCCATTAATGTGGTTAAGAAATACAGCTTCTTATGAAGTGAAAAACAAGAGTATAGAGACAGAGTATAGAACCATGTGCACATATTGCACATGTATGTTCAATACATACATATAAATGTATGTTGAAGCTTTCCATTACAATCCGAATTGCAAGTTTATTCAGAACTTGGATGTATAATAATCCTTGTTTATCTATCTAGATTTAATTCATTCAGTATTCAAATGAATCAAGAGATGGGGTAATATCAGGTTTTAGATTGCAGGATACTAATGTTATACTGTGAGGCGCGAGCGGCTAAACAATACTGTCACCGCTCATTTGCGTTGCTGCTGCAGACTTTTGTTCGCACAGCATGAAGGAGTCATGTTGATGTCAACAAAACCAGCGCGGTAAGCCACTATTTACAGTTTCAGTTGTCTGGCTTTTCTTCTGCGCGTATCAGATGCTACCTAGTGCTGCTCAGGGAAAGGGATTACTTGGTGGTGGCATATGTTCATTCTTTATTGCTGACTGGGGTATTGTGAATGCTTCACAGGCAGAGGACAGGGTGGCTTTCTTTGTTTTGTTTATTCATGAGCACATACATTCTTGATCCGGGGTAGAAACAGTTTATCCTTACAAGATTTCCCCCAGCATCGTGCCCAGAACGATCCTCCCTGCTTGTAAACATACCCAGTGAGTCCATAATGGACACGGATATAAAAATGGATGGTAGGACTTGGGCCATTAGGCTCTGTGACTCTCTACCTATGCATTTCTCCATCCTCCATTTAGCATAATGACACTCCAACAATCAGTGGCAACATTAAAATATGGACTGTGGTATTATGCAGAATAAAAGGGTGTTAATGTGCCACATTTGAATATCCTGATCTGTAACCATGACAGGTTCTCCCCCCGCAGCAGGTCGCTAATTCCGACAGAACAGACCTGCGTGCTTCAAGAATTACAACAGTCAACAAATGGATTCACGCTCATGCTTGCCCATGTCGCCGCAGCGCTGAATTATTGCACGCTCGCGCTCGCATTTGCACAAGGTCTCCCCTCGCCGTGGTGATTTAGAGGCGTAGCTTCCAACTGCAAACAGGCCGGCGGGCTCCAGGCTGCGGGGGCAGCACCCCGGGTCCAAGCGCTATTTACTCAGCCAGCCGAAACGGGCTTCTCCCCGGGCAGGAACCGGCGGTCGCCGGGCCCACGCTTGGCCTCCCGCTTTCACCTGCCTGCTCGCGGCTACTCCGCGGCGCGCGCAGCACAGAGAGGTGACAGCTTTCAGCAGGGTGGCTGCATTCTGCCGCGGATACATCTTTACCACGCCGTGGCCTGCTGCTTAACAAATGAATCTGAGCTGCATGATATGGTGTTTTGAAAAGGGTTCTGTAAAACTGTCTGGCATTTTACAGTATGCAGATGAGTAGAGTAATTAATCTGATAAAAGCTATGCTTATGCTGTCATAAAAATCATAATTAATTACAGTTTAATCTCGTGATTAATCGTCTCTTCGCTGATAATCGCCGCAGCCACTCTGCTGTTATTAATGCTGGGAGCCTAACAAGTTCGCAGAGGTAGAGAGGAGTGGTGCTCCACTTTAAAGCCATATGATAGATCAGGGAGGAGCCCCGGCAACAGAATAATTTCCCCGGTGACCAATTTCTGAACACTCCCTAAGCTAAGATCAGCAACAAGCCAACACGTGGGCCCGCAACCTCACGCCAGGGTCCAGGTGAAGCTGCTGACTCAGGCCTAATGAGCCAGACGGACACATTAATAATAACATAAAGCAGGAATGATTGGTCATGATTTCTTATATGTCGCCGGCCGTCCTTATTAACACTGAGCCGTATGCAGCGCAAGCATCTTCACCCTCTTATCGCAATAGCTGCTGCACTGCAGCTGTGTTGATTCACTTTAATATTTCACTGTTAGAGGACACAGAAAATGAGTCGTCCTCTGAAAGTGAAATCTTACAGAATATTACAGGTAATCAATAACAGTTAATATTTGTGCGCGGAATAATTCAGCGTTCTTTGCTCCGCAGCTGATTTATGGCTCCAAGTCTCACAAAGCTTCGCAGTTTTAATTTAAACCGTGCTCCTTTCCACTTTTTGCAGTAACAACTCCGAGAGCGGCGTCTGCACGCGCGGGTCTTAACAGCACCGCCTGAAGTGGTTACGCGACACGCGGTGGAGATCAATATGCTTTAATGGATTAGCCCGAAAACTTATAAGAGAGGAGATTTGAATTGATTATGCTGGTAGCATGTCTTTGTCCACACAAGTGTTAATCACCGTCACAGCAGAAAAGTTAAAGACTTTGACATTCAGCTGAGAGAGGACAGGAAGAGAGGACAGAGCTGACTTTGACTACCAGGACAGGGTCATCAATAAGGCCTGTATGTTCTAGGACTTTTGCCTTTCCCAAGTTAAACAACTTAAATGTGGTTCTATGAGTGCAGAATGTTTGTATTGTCTGTTATGGAGGATTTAGATTTGCTGGTGTCAATATGCTGACAGAGCTGATAAAAACTTTACTTAGAATCTTTATTGGTGAATTTGTGTTTAAAGTTTTCAGTCATTGTATATATTTTTTTCTGTTGTTTATTTCACCACCTTGGCGTCCTCACCTTCAATACACAGTACAAATGGCCGCACTTTTCCACGGTTCATCATCTGAGGTTTGTGTCAGACTCAGACAGTCATCTGGAAAGGTCAGCGCCTTGCTAAAAGATTTAAATCACCCCACAGAAGAGCGATTCACCTTGACAAGCGGAACCTGAAAACTGGTAAATAAGAATACAGAAACAGAGACTCATTCCTCTTTGCTCGGAGCAAGGACAAACGGACCATTGCATTTCAGAGCGTGTCCCAGGCCCAGGCCATGGAGCCTCTGGAGAAAAAGCCCATGCACATTTATTTGTTTGTTTTCTCAGCAATTGAATTATGCCTCTTTCTTTTCTGTAATTGGAGCTTTTAATTTGAAATGAAATGAAGTGCTCTTCAACAGCCGAGTGTTTCTAAATACGACTGGACGGGGTCAGTCTGGCATGACAAACGGTTAACTTTAGCTTTGGCACAGGGGGTGACATAAAGGTATTATTCTCTGATTAATCTCTTTAGCATTCTGTTGTGCTATATTCATCCACTCATGAGCTGCTGGTGCAAAAACCTCCCTGTTTTTTTTTTTTTTTTTCAAATGTCATGTTATTATATTAATGCTGCGGCCGCATGCTTTGATGAATGCAGGAAATAAAGCCCATATTCAGCTGCTTTTAGGACAAATGGGACCTTTAGAAAAAAATCCTTTCTCTTTACTGTTTATTAATATTCTTTAAAAAGATGAATATGAAATGGGGAAGTGTGCAGCGAGCCCTATGTATCATAATAGATTTGCTCAGAGAGGTAAAGAATAATGAAACTATTTTCAGCTGTAAAGCCAGATTTGAGTAATATGTTTGCTGCAAAATGCTTCAAAGCAAGAACTATTACAAGGTGGTTACTTTTTATAATCTATGTGGGAAACATAGTCATAAATATATGCATGTTTTCTGTTTTCTTTTTTCCATTTTGAACCTTGGTTGTGTTATTGTTGTGGTTCGATTTTTTTTCTTTGCTGCACTTTATTTGATGCTGGGATATTATTGATTCCCTCTATTGATCAAAAATGGAACAACGCTAAGTTTGCAATTTAGTTGTGTTTTGGCTTTTATTTGGATCAAAAATGGGTCCTGCTGTGATGTACGTGTTGTTTCTTGTCCTGTAGCTTTGACTATAGCTTATTTTATTAAAATTCCAATTCTTTGCATGTTTGTAGAGTCAACTGAGAGTGATTAAACGTCAAACACGGCAGGAAGAACTTCAGTGTTGAGTTTGAATCTGTTCTCACTTTGAATCCTCTGTTTTTTGTCTTTGTCTCACAGGCCTTCCCGTGCATATCCACTGGCATCTATGGTAAGAATACCTTAAATATACTAAGAATAACATAAATATTGCAATAGCACATTTCATGAATTGATGTCATACTATGTTTAATGCAAAGTTATTTTTAATTGGCCCAAACCCACAAGAAGACGGCTGCTGTCATCCAGTCTGTTCTGCAGCTCTAGAGGGCTGCATACTAAACAGGGGCTGTCTGCAAATATTTGAGTGTTGCAGAATTTGGTTAGTTTAAAAAAAAAAAAACAAAACCGCAAAAATTGAAAATGCAACATTAGTTGCACCATTAGGTGAATAGCTTCTCCCAGGCCGGAATGGGTTGTGTGCTCTGGTTTCATCCATGATTTATGGCGTAAACACGATATCAATCGAAACTCTGGAAACGCTTTCTGTGTCGGATATTTGTGCCCTCATGCATGTGCTTTTGTTCTTGGTAGTTTTTGTCTCATTGTTTTTCTGGATGTGTGAGCCTCTCATCTTAGTTCTGTCCTTGCTCAAATGCCTTAAAAGCACAAGTGCACAGGGGCCAAAGGGGCATATTTGGTATCTGTTGCACCTGTGAACACCAGTGACAACTGACTGGACCTGGCCCACCTTTTCCCACCATCATTGGTTGTTCAGAGATCAGGTTTCTGTAAAGCACCAAGAGACAGCTGATTGTAACAGACGCTGTATAAATAAAGATAAATTATTGTCTGGAGGAAGGATGGTTGAAAAAATGTGGCTGCCCTGCACACAGATGTCTTTGCTCCGCCCACAAACGTCTTTGCTCCGCCCACAGACTGGTTGAATGTGGATGTATGGGAGGAGATACCCAGTGGAGGACGGGATTATTCAAATCTGTATATCTATAATGATGAAAGTACTGAAAAAGGGAGTTTTGTATGTTATGTCTCCTTTAAATAGCCAATCACTACCACCAACCAAATGTTCACATCTAATCCAAAAAAGCCCAGTTATATCCAAGCTTCAGTCTAGTGAGAGTTATTAAATGTGTTGATCAGTTCTTATGATCATAAAATGGTCAAAAATATGAACAACAATTTAGAGCCAGTGGTCCCAATAGTGCAAAAGCAGATCCCACAAAATCTGCCCATATACCTTTGCACCAGTGACGACCCCTCTGGGCCCAATGTAAAACTAATTCACAAGCTGCTTCTTAAACACCAAAGTGAACCCGTAACCCCTGCTTGGCCTCTCATTAAAATCTTTATGGGTTTACATCTCCAACATCACAGAAGAGAAGCTCCTGGCTTTTCGTCAGAAAGAATCATGATGTAATCTGCATCCCATAAATCGTCATCACAGAAGACCAAGGCCATGATTGATTTTCATCTCTAAAATAAAATACGACATTCTGTTTGTTTCATCCTGTGCTTTTTCAGGCAGGTTAAAAAAAAAGAGTCCGAATTTTTTTCAGTATCAGATGTTTAAAGTTGTGGCGGGACCTGAAACAGGCCCCAGTTCGCTCGGCCTGCTTTATGGTACTCCAGCGTTTGTTGTGGTCTGATGTCATTTATTATGGGTCCCAAGACTTCCAACAAGGAGAACATAGAGAGGAAAACAAATGTGAAATCATAACTCTGGAAAGGAAAAATCCGATTGTTGGTTAGCTTGTGGCTGCAATGCGATTGGTTAATTTCCTCCTAAGGAAGACGTTAAGAATGGCAGGTTAATGAAGTTATTGAGATTTAGATTCAGTAACATCCAACTCTCTGTTGTTTAAAATCTATGATAATACAGACGGGCTTTGGTGCACATGACACCATGGGTAATCTGTACGTTTGTGAGGCAGGATTAATTTAATTTTTATGAGTTCCAAAGCATCTTGTGGAATGACTTTATTGGGTTGATCACATCAAAAACAACGTCTTTGTGAATGTTTTCATATTAGATTTACGGACTTTCGGTTTTCACACATCATCACACTCCACGTTTTTGGGAGCAGAGTTGTTGTTGAGTTTTTGTTTTCGATGAAATTTCAAAGGGGGAACTTTTCTGATTGCGCCTGCAGAATTGATGAAGCGCCGCATGTTTTCCCTTTAAAGGGGTACTTTTCCGTCAGTGATGCCGCAGATGAGCATAGCCACAGTTGAACGCACCACTGCTAATTATGGCTTAATGCCGGGCTGTTTAACTTTAGAGGCAGACATTTGCAACTCCCTTTTAAAATGCAACTCAGCCACTGCCCGTCGTTGTATTTCATTAGATTTTCATTTGCAAATATCAGTTGCGCTGAAGGATGTGACTCACTTAAGAGAGAAAATGAACGTGTGTTCCCTCAGGAGGGTTAAATGGCTTTGACGTACGACTGCAGGGTTAGCGATCTTGACCACGTGTCAAATAGCCCTTAAGCAACCCAGTGAGTCACAATTTGCGTAAGAGCCGAAGTCCTGTCACTGGTCACAGGACAGATATTTGTGCATTTTTGCAGGTTATGCAGCAATGAATGCTGCAAGATAGCATCTTTCCGCGTCCTCCATTCGGGCCTTGTCGCACCTTTCATCTTTCATAAAAAAAGGCTAACCATCCTAACACTTTCTGTCTAATCAGCTATTACACAATCTGACAAACCCATAATTAGATCATTGAAGTGTAAACAAAATAAGAAAGTTGCACTAAATTAGACTTGTTTTTTTAACCAGGAAGAAATTAAATGGCCTGTATGGCTCTATTAAAACCCAATCATCTGTTCTGATCTAGTTTAATGATTGTAATTTAAGGACATAGTTGAGATTCAATCAGAAAAGAAAAAAAAATAATATATATATATATATACATATAAATAAATATATTGACAGTGATTGCTAATGCTGGAAAGTCTCTTTTTTTCCTGCTACATTTCAAAAACCCGCCAGCAGCATTGCACAACAGCAGTGCCTTCCCTTAATGAAGCCCAGAGTGCGTACTAAAGAGAGTCTTTATGCGTGTAAATCACTAATTGCGGTCCGTGCACAGTAGAACTCTCTCCTGAGAAAGTGAACATTTTCCAGCCATCAGTTCTGCCATTTGTAGTTTTCTGCACAGCAGCTCTTCATCACTTCCTTCTGCTGTCTCAGCCTGGTCTCTGTCTACGGGCACATTTTAACAAGTCTGTTACTGAAGGGTTGATCACTTCAATAACAACAAGTTAGTGGTTTCATCTCCGTGTGTAACTTTCTTTTTATTGACTTGAACTTTTTACAGTTCACGATGACTAATTGAGGTGATGTTTCTGAAACTTCTCCCTTCTTCTATTCCTCCCACATGTTCTATACTCGATCTTGTCTTATTATATACTAGAACATCACATTTACTCATGTGTGGTCATTATACACCCAGGGTTAGGTTTCAGTGAGGCCAAAATTCAGTTTTGGAGGAATTCAGCAGGTCTGGTGTAACCATGCTTGAGGCATTGATGAATGCCGGACAGAGGTTACGGTACCCTGACAGCGATGAGGTCACTCCATACCGCGCCTCTTCATTTTACACTTTCTCAAGCACGTCATAGCATTCGGTCAACAGCCTGTCACATCAAAGATGAAGGCTGTGCAGAAGCAGAGAGGAGGGAATTATGTGCTCTTTGCTATGAATAAACAGCTTACAGCTCCATAGAAGAATGTCTCCACAGAACAATGCAGCTGATTAAGACTGTAGATCTTCACACAGCAGAGGGCAAATAGAGGAGGGACATTCAAAGGAGCCACAGCAGTGTTCCGCAAAGTGCAAGGCTGTGATGTGTCTCTCTGACAATCATCCCGGTGGAGTACTGCCATGTTCTTAAAGAAGCTTTCTTTTCAGGCTTTTTGACATTTCTGTACATTTTGTATAACCTTAAAGGTCAAGTTTCATTTCAGCAATCTTAAAAAAAAGGGAAAAATTTCTACTGTGAATGGCACATTCTCTTTTTCTGTCTCAGAGGAATAATTACAGATATAACTATCTCTTCATGCACACGCACCCGGTCACGCTCCTGCCGGCTCTACACATGCACATGCACATGCACTTGCCCCATTTTCACACATGAAATGTGGTACAACAACAAATCCTCTGCCGCCAACATTGTGACAGAGAGGAATTGGGAACTAGTTGTCCAAGGTCTTTGTGTTGAGAAAAAAACGATTTGTCAGGAAAGCTTAATGCTAATTGACACTCTCTTTCACGCCTCCATATTCCCGGAGACTCAGTCACCATTGACAGATGATGGCAGAACAGGGAGGTTGGGTGTAGCAGGGGGTGCACAGGGGGTACCTCAGACACTTGGTAAGAAAAATGAGTGCTCGCACCGTGCTGACAGTCCAATCCCTCAGTCCGGCCCATTAGCCCCAACAGAATTCCTGCACGGATAGCGTGTCGGAGGTACCACCCATAAACAAACTGGTGCCCACCGTGAGGCACGAGGTCGCCCAGCATGATGGAGGTTATTAAGTGCTGCTCCTTTTCACACATCAATCACAGCCATGCAAGCCGAGTTAAAATTGATTATTCCTTCCAAGGAGAAGACACCTCTCAATGTCTCACAAGATCAGTGTCAAGACTTCCAACTGCCCGAACTCGGAGAGGTCGCGTTCTGTTTTTGTGTCCCACTATCTCGTTTCCCTCCCTGTGGTATTTTAATGCTTGTTGTCTCATTTGTTTCCCTCTCGCACGAGTCTCCGCTCATCCAAAGCCATATTCATAAACTTCTAAGACACGTTGTGTCCTGTTTAGCCTTGTGCGGATCGCATCTTAGCATGGCCGAGCGCTCACTAACAGCCTTGTAATGAACTGTGGAGTTTAGGAGGCACCCGTGGAGATCAATTTTAGCACGCAGCACGCTGCTCTCCAGCACAATGCAAAGGCAAGGACATGAACATTGGAGTGTAACACTAACCTGACAGATGCCATCACACAAATTCGTCCCCTCTAAAACTTCTTTGGATTGAATATCTCCTTGTTTATTGTTCACCTCGTGCTGATCTGTGTCTCCCACTGATCTCAGGATTGTTGACAGAGGAGTTTCAGCCCTGACTGGTGGCTGTGGGAGATATGGGAGTGTAATCCACCCAAACTCTACTGGAATGTCCACACTGCCATTCTGCACTACTGTCTAGATCAAAGGTGTCACACAGTTAAGATTTTTTTTCCCCCAGAGCCATACTTCTGACTCTCTTCATCCCTGTCTGGGATTAGGAAGGTCAGAGACATTATGGCACCTTATCTCTCAACAGTGATGGCTTGCTGCTGGCTCGCTGAAGATGTCCTGAGCAAGTCCCCCCGTCTTTTTTTCTAAAGCCCAGGGTTTACCGCAGGGAGCTTAGACCAGCGGGGTTGGGAATTTCAAGGTACATAGGAGGAACGTGCAGTATCAGTGGGTAGCAGAGTGTGCACTCGGAAGGAACCGCAGCATCGCAGCCCATTTAACTGAGTCACGCAGCATGCGTTGTAGTCAACACTGGCCTTGCTCTACCATTTTCATGGATGATAAGGCAAATGTAAAAATGCTCCCCACCCAGAGGACAATAGATGCAGGCATTTGAAAGACGTGGTTGAGCATTAAACTTCGGCACGTCGTTTTAGGGATATAATTTTAAAACCACGTGTCAGCTGTTAAATTTAGCTTATAGGACATGGCGATGCAGCACATAACGTGATGGGATATTTCCAACGAAGGTCATCATCTGTCGTGGCACCGGGGCTGTTTTTTTTTTTTTTTCTCCCTCCTTTTCTCTGTGTGTCTCCATCACTCCGCACCCTCTCCCCTCCCCATCCTCACTTTGTCTCAGCTTCCTTCTTAGAGATATAAAGTCGGTCATGGTCACCGGCCTGCAGATGTTAGTGTAGCGTGAGGCTGCAGGTCATTTTTTTGTAACCCGTATCTTGTCCTGGGGGTGCTTCTGTGTCCTCCACATTTGTCGCCTTACCTCGACTTGGACCTGGACCAGCACCAGTGCCACTTGCTCCACCACTACAAGAGGCAGCGCAGCTGTTCCCAGTCTGACCTTTCTATCTGCTTTCTAAACCAACCAATCTGGTATGCTGCCCTAAATATTTATCACAAGGGATTCTTTGCGTGTCGTCATTAAAACCTCAACGGTGTATCACTTGTAATAGATGAGTCTGTGTAGACTGTGTAGCTCACAAACAAATAAATGTTAGATTTCTTTCTCCGGAGCAGATTGCCCATGCAAAAGGATCATTTCCTACTAACAGTGATTGAGTTTTGGCTAAAGTGGCCTACGGCTGTCTGCTGTTTCAAGGTGAACTCCTCAGAATGATTAATACAGAGACGTGCTCCTGACTAATGCTGAGGCGGACCATCGCTGTCATTTTTATTCAGGAAATCGAACTTTTCTAAAATACACTATTGCCAGCCTCATGCCTACCCCCCCCAGTAAAAAGGCTTTACCCATTACCTCAGACACAATGAGGATCGTGGTTCAGCTTACTGATGCTATCATGATGCAGCAATGATCAAATACAGACATTTGTGGAAAGTAGGTGCAGAGCCACACAAACACAGCACCAAAGTCTCAATGCTCATTTTGTTGCAAAAACTGCCACATAAAACTCAGCGTAAAGACCAAGTACATGAATCCATCTTTATTACCCTGTAAAGATTTGAGTGCTACCCAAAAAACTAAGTGTGCTGCATTAAAGTATAAATACAGATTTCTCCTTCTTCCTGACTTTTATTGGTGTTTTGGAGACAAACAAATCTGAGAATTACCGCCGCCATCATCAGGTCATCATCAATGCCATCTCTAGGAGAACTGAAGCCATTTACACTGGGGTTGAAATGGCAGGAATGTCCAATGAGTGCACCTTATTTTATCAGTTCAAGACTAATTCTCCTCCACGTACCTATGTCTGGGGCATTTCTCGCTGAATTTGGAAAGAAAAGCGTTGAACTGCTTTGGTTTTCATGTCTATTTTTTTTCAGTCATTCATCTAAAATGCTCATTCTGAGCATCAAAATTGTAAACATATGATGTAAACAGACATTGCTAAAACAATGCGAGTGCATTTCATATAGCAGGTGTCTGTGGCTTCTAGCTTTAAAAAAAAAAAAATCCACCTTTGTCAAAGTAGAGGTCGAACACTTGATCTGGCTGCCTCTTTTCCCGAGATGAACCATGTGCGACATGCTGAAGATCAACGAAATAATATGTATAATTTCGAAGATGACTCTGACCTGACATCAGTCTGGGATCAGGGCACCTCTTATCTATAATGAAAACGCAGCCACTCATCGTACTCATACATTTTGAAATGATGAAGTGAGCACCGAACAGACACGACGTGTTTTACAAGTCAGATCTATGATGTTGTCTTGGATCCACCGCCGCGGTCGCTGACCCCTTCCTCTACATGCTGCATCCTGACCTGTCGGCATGACCGCGCGTTGTTAATGCGAATGCTCCGTAAGCTCGCCGCGTTGCCGCGGCGCCCCCGCGTTCACCTGGCCCGGCGCGGCACCTTTCGCTGCAGATGCTGCGCTCCGCCCGGTGATGAAGTGGAGGGGCTCTGGGCGGAAATAACACCGCACCACCTGAGTCTTCATCAGTGCTCCTCGCGAAGACAAATCTCCGCGAGGCAGCCATATTCCCAGTTTAGGGGAGGGGCGAGCCGAGCCAAGCGGTGCGGGGACCCCGGAGGGCCCACCATGACGGCGCCTGATGCCAGCTCTCCACCGCCTGACAGATTAGCTTTCAGGGAAGCCTCCACGCAGCAAATGGAGCAAAGAGAAAGGGGGTGTTCAGCACGGGAGTAAAAATAAAACACTGAAATATTTCACTTCATGGGCACCTTAAACCTGAAAGAGGTTTCCCGTGTTTCACCTGTACAGTAACGGCGTTTCAGCACGGCTGAGCGTGAAGCGGAAGAGGTGACGGCGGTGATGAGTGAGGCCGTTAATTGTATCGGATGTTCAGCATCCATGCACCTCTTATCGGACAGGAACAGTGAGGTGAGGAGGTGGGGAGAGGTTAAAGAGGCTGACGGGGTGAGGGAGTCCCGGCGGTGCTCTCCAAACGCTGCTGGCGCTGCTGGCTGAATCCCCCGGGCGCTCCGTCCCCCCGGCTGCACCCACCTTTATTTCCCCGGCTTCCATCTTTTCAACATCGGTTGACGCCGGTCTTCCTCTCCGGTTTTAAAACTCATACGTCTCCTTTCAGAACAGCCGCATTTAATAGAGAGACTCCATCTCTCAGATTAATAGAGCTTTCCAAACGCAGCAGTCTGCCCACTGTTAGGGAGCTGGGTGACCACCCTCTGCTATTATTCTGATCAAGGCCAGATTAAAGCTTTATTTATCTCCGTTAAAGTGATTTAAGTCTCATCCTCAGTCTCAGATTCGATGATGAAGAGGATTGTAATAGCAGCCTTCCTTTAAGAATGGCAGATGAAAGGTTCAAAATAATCTGCTATCATCTATCACACTGGAGTAAGATAGCGAATGTGTTGCCTTGAAAGAATGACTCAATAAACTCTCCCAACAAACGCCTTCATTTCTCCTCCAATATAATTTTCTAATTTATTTGGTTTATCTGCCGAATTTCTGACATGTTTCCTGTTGTGCGTGCTCTTCCCGAGCAGCTGGCCCCATCTCAGGGGATCTATTTTTTCTCAGCTTTCTCGTCTTCCGCACATCTGTTTGCATTTGCAGCCCGATGTGAGAGCTGGTGTATCGGTACAATGGCGCACATGTGTGGAAACAGTTTTTAAAAAAGGAAACGGCAACAGACGCCACGCTGTCACTGGAAGGAGCGTGTTGCTTGGGGGGGGGCAGGGTTGATTGGGTCACGAACACACGGCTCTGAGGAGATTTTTGAAGAGCGGGACGCGTGAAACGGCCTCCTCTGAGTCCCCGCGCCGTCAGCTGCGGCCGGTATGTGGAACGCATCTGCTCGGGCCGTGCAGCACCTGACTCTACTTGGGCTGCGACTGTACCTCCACCTCCCCCTTCCCGTCCGCGGTGGAGGTCGGCCGCTCCTGTGGGGATGAAAAGGGGAAAAGAGGGACAGCAGAGCGATGTGGGTCGCACGCAGGTTGTGTGTGTGTGTTGAGTGTTTTGTGTGTATGTGGGGTGGGGAAGGGGGAGTGTGGGGTTGTGAGTATACTACATCAGGCTGACCATCAGAGGGGTTGACTTCAGGTATTTACAGAATTGTTATTGAGAGGAAGAAAGCACAGGACTGCTGCCAGATTACAGAACTCAGGAGCTTTTCATTTTTCTTTACAACCGATCTTAAAGGGTAGGGGTGACTGCGGCTGTTGTAAGCCTGTTTTATAGGTCAGAGAAGTTTATAGTTGTCGCAGCAGCGAGGAAAAAAAAAAAAAAAAGAAAAGAGAACGTGACCCGTGCAATAAACAGAGGTTACGCGTGTGGCGGGACCCTTGTATCACTTGATATGGGTTGAAATTGAGGTCTTGGCCTCTCTCGTTACAGAAAGACAGTCGCTGCTGCAACCTGTTGTCCCTGATAGAGGTGAGGGGTTATGGACAGGAATGTCTTGTTACAAACCCTGAGATGTGTCATTCAGGACCGCACCAGTTGTTTTCACTTTGTTGGTTTGCGGTTTTTCTTTTAGGCTCTTGGAGGCCTGGTATTCTACATTTCTAAGAAATCCTCTCTGAAAATAAAGACTTGAGTATGTACTCTTTAGCTG
This sequence comes from Lagocephalus sceleratus, assembly GCA_911728415.1. Taxonomy (NCBI): domain Eukaryota; kingdom Metazoa; phylum Chordata; class Actinopteri; order Tetraodontiformes; family Tetraodontidae; genus Lagocephalus; species Lagocephalus sceleratus. The sequence goes on from CAJVRN010000040.1 coordinate 2,554,376, forward strand.
AGGCTAGGCACGCCCTGAGGAGCAGGCTTAAGCATCCTAAAAATTGAGGTTTTTCTACGTGATCCAACATTTTTTTTTTTTTTCCCACCCAAAATACACATTTGACATTTGCATTGTTGCATTCAACATAGCAGACTTGGTAAAAGCGATGCTGGTGACTGTTGATAATCTGTTTTTAAGTGATGATGGTGTGGATCGGGGTGTTTTTAAAACAAAAAAGACAAATATTTCCATAATTCAGTATGTGTGTTAAGTATGGAATAAGCCTCTCTTTTCAGAGACAGCAAATGCTGAAAAGAAGAAAAATCACATATCTTCGAGGGTTATATCTGTATCATATTTATAGCACATTGTTGTTGTTGCCATTTTGTTGTTTTTTTTTTTTTTTTAAATCCATATATGACTTCTGGAAGTGATGAAATCTGATGATGTAGTGTATCCAACAGTAAAGTAAATGGAAAATCCTCCTTAGAGACAAAACACTGGATGTTTTCTGGCATCAGTGAGGGAGCGTGTGATTGCAGCCGTACACAGTATATGTGATTATATTTGTGAGTGTGTTTTTCCACCACGGTGCGTCTGGAACACCGATCTGCAGCAGTTCATCAGACAGCTGGTCTAATCTAGCAGAGACAAGCAGCTTGCACCACTTTCTATTGATTTAGCACAAATGTAGTTACCTGTAGAGATACAGGTTTGTCTGTCTGTTTGCTTGTCTGATTTCATATCAGTCTGTTATCTACATGTCTTATACAATTTACATTGACGCTGTTGTGTGTTGTTTTTTGGTTTGTTTTTTTTCATCTTCTCCTCTCAAAGGTTTTCCCAATGAGCCTGCTGCTGACATTGCTCTGAACACAGTGAAGAGATGGATTAAGGAGAATCCTGATAAGGTAGGACAAGTTTGGGTAACGCATACTTAAATCAAGTCGACCAGAACCAAATATCCACGCGTGCCAGGATTGTGTATTTCAGGATTGTGTATTTCCTGTGAATGATTGCGATCGGAGCTGTCACAGAACACAATTCCCATGCATTTATGTGTCAGATGTCCACCTTTTCCAGCTTGACCCAGTTTGTGGTTTGTATGGATATCAAATTAAAAGCCAGTGTGAGACTAATCAGGCCTTATATGGTCTGTTGGCTCATTAATTGGTCTATGCTTGCTAACCCCAGAAGACCAAGTACAACATAAACAGATTAGATCCAATGATCCTGAAATTGGTTTTTGTATTGAAGACATAATCACACACACTAAAGACTGAAGTCTCAACTGAAGGCTTGAGTGCACAGAGAATTGTATCTAACCAAGAAACCCCATCAGCTCTAAATTATTTGATTAGAAGTGAAACGGTAGTCATTTCAAATGACTGTCGTAAACACAGAGCTGCTCCATTGGAAGCTGACACATATCTGGATTTTCACACCAGATTCTGACATGTCGCCTTCAGATTGAATAATCTGAAAATGAGCAAGCTGTGAAGCAACCATCTGATAAAATTAAAGGTAACCTGCTAAATATATAGGATGGATGAGTACTTCAATCTGTATACTACTTAAGCAGCTGTAGCTTCTCACAATGAGCAACATTAGCTCCTAACACTGAAATAAATAGTTTTGTGGAGATAGAGTCAATAATAAGACTCTTTTTTTCAAAACATAACACTTTATATAATATGATTCTAATATGATGTGAGCTAAAAGCTGAATATAAGCCATTACAATTGTACAGTGCCCTACTTTTATAGCGTTAACATTTCCGTGATAAGATAACGACCATATGGACGGGAGTTGCTGTCACCAAGTAAATTTAAACGTTCGGGGTCATTGCCGTTAGATGCACGCTCAGAATGCCTCACTTACATAATTAAGCATCTCTATGGTATATTGGTGCCTGTAAATTCCACTCTGATGTGCAAAGCTGACTTTTGCTGTTCTCCTCCAGACACTAAATTCCTTGGATTTCTCCTACAGAATTTCTTATGCACATAAGAGACTTTCTTTGATTTGCACTGAATCCGTATCTGTCTCGGTTGTGGGTTGATCAAGTGGAAATTCTTATTATTCATGTCAAGAGGGGAAGATGTCTGCATCTGGATTCTGTTTGGCGAAGATCCACAGGCATGAGCGTAAGACCCTGCGCTCAATCTGGTTCAAGGGTGAATACGCTTTATAAGGTGATCAGAGAGAAGAAACTAATACATTTTACCCAGAAGCAAATTTTATTTCATCTTTTATATTGAAAACCACTCAACAGTGAAGCGGTAGGTCATTTATAGCTTCATTTTCATTTACTCTTTCTTGAAGAAATAATGTATTTCTACATGATTTGCAAGAGTTTGGAGAAGTATGAAGGAATTCCATGTTGGTACAAATTAATGCATGATACTTTTTTCTGCTTGCTGTTGAAATGAAGGTCTGTTGGTATATTTGAAGAGGCAGTGTTTATTTGCCTTGAGCATATAGTATCAAAGTGATTGGCAACAACCATATTTTCATGTCAGGCATAAGAAATGAATGAGCTCAATATTGTTTTGGGCATGTCTCATATAGAGCTAGAGACACTGAAGCAAAGTGTTGCGCTTGCTGTGTAGTTTTGTGCAGGTTGTCACACACATTCTCCATTTCTCCTCAAAGCCAGCCTGGAAGTGATGAATTGTTGTATTCCACGGCATCAAAAGACTCCCAAAGTTCAGCATCGCTGCAGCTGCTCATATCACAGACTGCACACGGCTTTGCGAAGATTGAGTGAAAGCCCCGTTTATCATAAATGGAACAATACCACTAGATTGCTGCACTCGCTCACCTCCGCTTCTGCAAGCCTGGCCCGCCGGAGCCCGCGTGGTGTAGCCTCCGCAGAGACGAGTCATTTCAAGGCCGTGATAAGGGGCATGCTTTCGGGAGGATACTGTTCTATTGTGGCTGAAAATCGGTACAATGGGCTGGCTGAGGATCTGAGGACACCGAGGTAGCCGAGCACAGGCGGGTGTCCCGCAGCAATAGCGAGTGTAGCAACTCTGACACCGATAGCATTCTACTGCAACCTCCGTGTTGTTTGCATGCATCCATCTGCATCTGTGCATTCAGATTACCAGTCCAAGATTTCATCGGACACATGTCAATGTGTCAAAAGGCAAAATTTAAGTACAATTTAGAATGTAACAACCTGTATAAAATATATGCTGGAAACAGCACAAGATTAGTTATACATACTAATGGGATTGGGACTGGAGGCTGATAACATGCACATACCTTTTTTACTTTAAAAACATAATCAAGTTCAGTTGTTTTTGTTTTGGTTTTGTTTTAAATGGTGTAGGCAGTATGTTGCACCCATGCATCCATCCTGATAAGAGAGAGAGAGTGAGAGAGAGCTGTGGAACACCCCAGAGCCACTTCTTTATACTGGCAAAGGCAAACCTGTGCAATGAAATACACGCAGGAAGGTGTGTGCACAGTGATTCTTGGTTGGAAGAGAGGGCAGAATTTTACAAAAAGAGTGCACAGCGTGATTGATTAGCAGCAAGTTTATCTCCCAGGCCAGCCGCGGTAGTCCCAGTGCACTCACCAGCACACAAAGGACAAATTCCACGTGTGGATTTCACCCCCAAAGGCCCATAGACCTCCATTGTGCAAAAATAAATAGCCTCTTTGTGGTCATGTGTACCTGGACCTTCGATCTCGACAGACATCACAACAGAAATGTTCCTTAAGATCACAAGAAATGGAAATATTTCTAAATGTCAGCCTGTGGTCCCCTGTATCTACCTCAGTAAATTAAATCTAAAAACGGGGTACTTGTAGACACTGGACCACACGGCTCTGATCTTTTCAAAAATGCCAGAAACACAACCAAACCACAGCTCATCGCAACCAGTATTTCATATCGGTACTATTACCCTGCCCTCCAGTCATCTGGCTTTATTGGAGTTCAAATTTTCAGATCTAATTAAGTTTCATTTAGGCTTATATGGGTTTAATCTACCAATGAAAAATGGGTTCTGACACTTTATTTGGCTGCCATGCATGGGTTCCAAATGAGCGGGCCCTCTAATGAAGCTTTTCATGGGACCAGCCACCCAGCCCCGCCGACGCCGCGTGAATGGACTCACTCACGCACGTATGCACACACACACACAAACACACACAGTGCAGAGTTCACCTTCGGACAGCAGTCTGGTCTGGGTTTTGCTGTTGAGCCTACCTACAGGAACACTCCACAGGAACACTCCCTACAGTTCAGCTCCTTTTTCGTGTGTGTGTGTGTGTGTGTGTGTGTGTGTGTGTGTGTGTGTGTGTGTGTGTGTGCTAGTGCATGTGCACACACGCAAACGTGTGAGATCTGTTTACCTGAGCAGCATTTGTCATTCAATACACCTGATTTGTATCAGGTCAGTGTCAGGCATATAAATATAGTATAATATATATATATATATATTTCATAGTGATGCACGATAAATTTAAGACTATATTTCATAAATGTCAATCAATGTGACTTTTAGGTGTTAATATAGTGTATGTGTGTGTGTGTGTGTGTGTGTGTGTGTATTTAGCATGGTTGTGTTTTTCTGTGCGATATCTGCTGAAGAGGCCGCCTGGGCTTTGACAGATGGAGCCATAAGATGGCGATACTGTGGAGTCCATTGTCATTCTGCTGAATAAGATGGATGGTTGCTGCTATCATTGTTATATTATGTTGTTCACCTTTAGAAAATGTCTATTACATTTTTGAGCACGGTCACCAGTGATATCATCTAGCATGACAAAACAGACAGCAAAGCACATTTATACAGTCGCCCAACTGTATTCTGGATGCTCAGTGGTGTATATTATGTGCCACTTTATGTGGGGAGATTGGAATGATGATGAAAGGCCTCTGAGAGGAGAAGACAGAGTTCCTCCCTTAGCTGTGGCTCCTCTAGGTTCCATTAGTTGTGTGACCTCATCCAGACAGTGAAGTCTCTTTCACCACCCTCTCTAAAGAGCTGAGACATGTTAATACATGGTCATAATATTTGGTAAGTGCTGTATGAACAATGCAGAAGCACTGAAGGAGGAGGAAGGGCTGTGGCGGTCTTAAAAAGCTGCCATCAGCTGGAGGCAGGAATACGAAACTTTCTTTTGGATGTTCATCACAAAACTCTGGCAGATGGCGGATCACAACAGGAGATCATTTTCATGAATATTATTCTTATGATTGCAGTTGTTTGATCTATAAGGTGACAGAATAGACAGTAGGCTAAATGGAAAGACAAAGACCCGCAGTGATATGTACAGGAGGAACAGATGCGTGACAGGAGACAGATATGGAGGAGAACATGAATGAAATTGCACGCTTTCCTCCTTCCTTTGTTTCCCTGCTTCCTCATCAGCTGTAGACAGATGACCGGTACTTTTATTGGCCCGAATTCACCGCAGACACTTCAGCACTTGTCACATGTGCAGCCCAGAGGGCGTGCCTCAAGGACGCTGATGGTTTAGAGAACTGGCATGGTGTTCAAAGCAGGCACTTGGCTTTTGAAGCCTCTTTCTCACCCTTTTATTTGTTTACTGAGAGAATGAGGAGATACGGCCCAATCGGAAGCTGAGAGTTCACCGGACACTTGACTCCGTCTTTTGCTGATACTGTTTCGTACGGAGGGAGATTCAACATTTGACCTGCAAAATCGTTTTTCTCCTCTTAGCCTCGCTGTTGAATATTTGCAGATCTGACTATAGAAATGCTCCAGAAAGAGCGTGAACGCCTTATTGGTTTTCCCTGTCAGAGAATTACTTCCCTGCCACCAGTGTTAATGCATGCCATGTAGTCTAATGCATTAGCAGTAGCTGTTTGGCCCCAGGCAGTCGAATGTGGGATTTTATGGCTTTTATGATCTGAGGATTTTATTATCTGGCTGACTCTGGATAATATGATGTGTGCTCTCTGATTCTCCTGACCCTGGCTTGGTGTCGTTAAACACTAGCAGGTTCAGCCCTTAAATAGGTTTCATTCGATCTGGATCCAGTATCTAAATCGGCTTTAGTTCCTTCGTTCTCCATATTGCCGTGAATTTACACCTTTTCTGCATTAACGACAGCATGCTGTTTTGATTAAATGCGTCTTGTATTAAATCTAATGTTAGGTCAACACTCACATTTTGGAGTTTTTGTCAGAGAATTGCAAGTAAATTGCAAGACACAATAAAGAAATGCAGAAAGGTTTTAATGAGAGATGAGGATTAAATCTCCCGGAAATAAATGTTAAATAAAGTGAAAAATGTTTTGTGTTAAAACTATTAAAATAAACTTTGAAAGTAATTGCCTTAGCTATTACTGAGACGTACGAGGTGAACACAAACAAACAATCATAGATACATTATTTCTCTCTCCAGGTGTTCGATAACTTATTCCTGTAAATAATGAGGAAGACTCTTTTCAGATGGGGATATTTAGTTGTTAGGTAATCACTCCTGTGCACCCAGACAGCCCCCCAATAAACAACAGGCCACTTCAGTCAGACAGGAGGAATGAGATATGATGTCCTCTGAGTCCCAGTCTCTCCATTCATGCAGATATTGTAGCCCCGCCTCTTTGCTGAGACAAGCTATCTTAATGACATGCTAATTGATTTAGGGTAGCACAGATAGCGGTAAGCTGGCACACAGCGATAAAGCCAGAGTGGGCTGAGTTATTGGTTCAGAAGAGGACAGGGGACTCATCGAACTCCAAGCAGCACTGGATTTGAGCAGCATTTCCACTGCGGTGCCCCTGGCTGAGCAGCAGGAAGCTTTACTGTGATACCCAGTGGTGATTTTAGGACCAACTGAAGTTCAGGTGACAAAACACGCTCATCAACAACCTTAATTACATAGTCTATCTGTGGCCTGCAGAAAGAGATAGTTGATGAAAAAACATTATGACCACTCCGCCGTCCTCTCACTCATGTGTGCCGATATTAAATCATAAAGCCCGAACCGCACAAATAACCTCACTGGAGAAATACTCTCAGCTCTCGTAGGAGAGGAGAGAGGGCTGTTTCACTGGTCCTTCAGGGTGGGATCTAGACCAGTATAATAGGATCTACTTATTAGGTTTGACATAACTGAGTTGGCTGGCTGGAAGCAGGCACACAAACTGGTACCGGACATATTTAGAAAGCTTTGAAATATCACAAGTCGCACGCACTGATGGACGCGGAAATGGGAAGTAATTGTAGCAACTGGACCGTCCAGGCAGTAATGAATGTATGGGCTACAGAGGGAGATACCAGGCAAAATAATAAAAAGATCTGCCTGTTTTTCCAGCACAGCTGACAGACTGAGCTGTGGGGCTTTGGAGGAGATCGCCTGCAGCATGTGGAGCTCCAGTTGGCTGCCAGCAGCCTCTGATGAAGCTTTCCGCTTCTTCTGTGTGACCTCATACAAAATACAGTACTGACATCATACTGAGATGAGATGGCACGGTCAGCGCAGCATCCATCCCTCCGCAGTCCCCACTGGCTCGTCGGCTGGCCAAAATTTTGGAAAATGTCTTCTTCTCAGGCCCGGGATGTGGACATTATATGTTGTCTTGACACCAGGATGTTGGCTGTGGATGTTTTTTCCCCTGTGAGGTGGATCCACGCTTCCATCTGCACTTCTGTTACACCCCACAGATGTTAGATTGGATTGGGATCTGGGGAGTTTCAAGGCCCGGCCTGAGTATTTGGACCCTTTGTCATGTCCCTCAAATGTTATTTGTGATCTGGTGGGGTAAATCACCCCGCCAGGCCTGCGTGGGGAGCCTGCTGTAATGTTTAGGTGGGCGCTACATAGGAAAATGAGATCCACAAGAATTCAAAGATCCGCTTCTTTTTTTTTTTTTTTCCCCTCAGCACAGTGTTGCAAGATTAACACATTTTTCCTGTTGCAGGAGAAAATGAAAATACATGGATTTAGCATACATATTGAGTCCTATCAAGTCTTAAAGCATTTGTGGTGGCTGAGTCCCTTTGTGCATTTAGCTCTCAAACAGGAACAATCAGCTTGCACGCATGGCTGCTGTTACTCAGGTAAGGAGGAGTTGTAGGTGAAATGAAAGAGCGTGCCGAGAACAAGTCCCTTCCGTATACACATCAGAAGAACTTACATTGGAATTTTAGTCTGCATATGCCCTTTTCTTGTTTATAGTGATATCCAAGCATGTGCAAAACTACACAGATACTAATCTCTAAGGTAAAACCTATGTTGCTCTTATTAAACACTGCACGCGTCTTTTTTTTCCCCCTCTTCAAAGCGAGCTAATCAAACACGTTTTTGAAAGAAAGCGATATGTGGGTGAATTAAACCACCGTTAGTTTTACCGTGGTTTGCATCAAAGTGTAAACCATTTCATCAGTGTGTGTGAGTTCAGCACTTGTGCAGTGACAGCCTCTTTCATCAGTCACAGTTCGTCTTCAGCCCCCTTGAAAGACACATTTCCAGTGTGAACGCTGGGCTCTGGCTGCTGAACTTCCTAGTTCTTACCTGCCTTCACCGCAGGTGATTACTTTAGCTGTTGCTGTGTAATTGCACCGTCTCCGGCATGTGATTAGGGGGAATGGCCCTTATCTCTCACCATCTCAAAGGGGAATCAAATCAGCCCCAAAGCCTGGCTACAGGCAGCCGTGCATTTGAAAGTCAATGTTTTATTTCTAAGCATAAATTACTTGATAGGGGCCTCTTTTTTTATTGCCCAAGGTTGTATTCAGAAGAAAAGGTTGTCACAGTAAGGAGGAGTGAAGGAGGCTACGGTGTTTACATTTGTAATATAACCCCACGCCCTGAAGTGGATTTTTGTGGCTCCTGACTGGCAGCAGCTGTGGTTGAAGCAATCATGTTTGTTGGATGTCTCATTGATTTCCTCCCCTTGCGAATCGTGGGGGGAGCCTCAGTAGAATTTTATCCATTTTGGCAAAATATCCACTCGGACTTAAGAATGATCACATTTTCCATCAGTGGTTTTCAAACTGGGGGGGGCGTGGCACCCTAGGGGGCCATGCATAAAACAGGGAGTGATGGTGCTCATATTAAATCATATCAAATTTCTTAAGAGTCCGAGATCACAAACATCGTTTTCCCTTGTAGGGCTTTACAGTCAGAACAGTTGTGTCCTTGTGTCCAGTTGGGTTCCTCTGTCCTTACACCCACGAAACAGGTCTGGAAAAACTTTTAAAGATAACATTTTAACATAACATGGGTTACTTTGTAGATGATTGAAACTACATTTGTTGAGAGAAGGCGATGATACTCACACATGGTTGATTGCCACAGCATGAACGGTGATCAATGAAGGCCTCGGCACCTTTTTTTTGGTTGGAGATTTTCTTTTGCGGTGACATACAAATGAACAATGATGCGCTGTCATGGGTACCGCTCTCTGCCTCTTATGAAAAATGCTGTTTCGCCACAGCTTTTTGAAGACAGGGTGAGAGTGTTTATCCAATTTGGGAGTCCTTAACAGCTCGTTGAGAGTGCCGTCCTTCGAGCCTCGATAGCATCTCGTCGTATCAGTGTGAAGAACAGATCTCTGGCAGTGAGACATAGAAAAAACATATCCAATATAGTGCCAAAGTAGTTTAATGGCCTGGGCTTCTGAAGCCTTCGATTTTTTATGGTTGACATTTAAAACTATTTGGGATTTGGCCAAAATACTTGTCTATATACAGTGTAATAATTACACACCCTCCCCATTGAAATGTCTACCTTTCCCTTGGAAAGTCCTTCATGAGCACATAATGATAAACTATTAAACTGTAATTTTACACCCAGCAGTAATGTCAAAGTAATTCTGTCTTCCACGGAACCTCCAAATATTATAAATGCTCTTCAAAGTTGTGTTTAAGGTTGAAAACTGTGGTTCACTTCAAGTCCTGCTGAGTTCTGAGGAGATAATCACACAGGCAGTTTGCCTTTTTGAACCCGGCTTTCTGTAGAGCTGCTGGCACAATGATGTTAAAATGTCCGGGTCACTGTGTTCGTAACGGTAAGGTTTCATATTTGGCCCAGAACACCGCGTTATTCTCCTCACCTCACATCCTTTACAGTTGTCTACCATGCCTTTAAGCCAATATCTTAAGTAAGTAGAACGTTCAACATGTTAAATATTCCTGATTAGAAATCTTTGTTGTCCAGTGTGAGTTATCAGTCAGTAACAGGGTGTTTGAATCGTAGTGTACAGTGTTTATGATATAAACCTCACTAAGACTTCCATAAATATTGCAACTGAGCAATAAAATCAGGAATATGTGTGGCAATAATCTGGACTGTATACATTCTAAGGTCTCAGCAGGGATGTTTATGGCCAGACCTGTCCTACTGCTACAGCCTTCTGTGGAACAACAATCTGACTGACACTCTCACACCTTGTACTTTTAAAAAAAAAAAAAAAAAAAAAAAAAAAAGGGGAAAAAAATCCTTCACAATTAAATTATTCATTTTACAGATGATCTTGGGTTTAGGTGGTGTCACAGTTTACCGACAACCAGGTGTGTTTACGCTGCATTGCTATGCAAATTCAGCAATTATAAACCAAAGCCGCGTCCTTTTTCTGCTGTTTATACCGGCTGAGTGTGTTAACAACGCGCCCCGAGCTTGAACTTTCATCTGCGCTGTCTCCTCTTCAGAGTTTACGCGGCGGACAATATTTGTTGGCCCGTTGGAGCTGTCTGAAGTAATCAAAGGAGGGCAGCATTAATTGCTTGACCCCAGCAGGAAGCCAGGTGGTCTGGGACGGGTCAGTACCTGCCCGGGGAAAGGTCAGCCCCTCGTCCTCTCATTGTCCATCCTCACCCTCTTTATTTCCCTTCAACTCCTGCCTCAGCCAGGCACCTGGAAGTTGAAGTTCAGCCTCTCAAGGTGTAAAAGAAAGTCACTGTGGGCAAACGGCCTACTTACAGCCCAGGCAGTGACGCAGCCGAGCACAACCACCCTTCTATTGAAATGATGCTTTGATAAAACTGTTTTAGACAGAGGACATTTGTGTGATAAAATGCGTGTCGCTGTACCTGGGTGTAAACATCGTCGGCGCTGGAGGGGCAGGAGTTAGTTAGACTTATGACTTATACATTCATCAAGCTCATGCCAAGCCAATATCACACTGTCAGACTGGAGCTTGTGGCTTTCGATCACCGTGAGAGGCCGTGTCAGAACAAGTCTGTTTCCATTTCCATCTGTCAGGGCCATCTCTGACACGGCCTCTCTGCTCCTCATTAATGTTGTTTATTCACTTGTTTGCACATGATTCCATACACATTTTCCTCCGACTGGGACTTCGATTTGGTTGAACTTGTTTTGTGGAGAACCTCTGCTCATCTGGATAATCAAGGTCTATTTTACTTTAAACCCGTGCTTATTGAGATCAATGCTAATGGAGAAATAAACTTTACTCTCATTTGAATTTGATAAACAAGTCACCATAAATCCTCTTTGCTCTGCAGCTCGCTGACAGGAGGACCATGGCTCTTGGTTCAAAGTATGATATTCTCCCCATTCTCTTAAAAGAATGAGCTTTCGTCTACCTCCCCAAATTTCAAAAAGCCATTTCAAACCGTCGCTCTGGGTTTGCCTTTTTATTTTATTTTGAGTATTGAAAAGTTCTCGCCCCACAGAACTGTTCACGTAACAGCAAATAAACAGAATATTGTATCTGAGCTAAAACCTGCAAAATGTAGACAAAAATAATAATGTTACAAAGCAGAATTCGATGAAGGGAACTTGCTTTAGTGTTTCTCCAAGCTCTCCTTGCCTCATCTTGAGGATTAATCACACAGATGTCTAACCGCAGCCAGTTTCCTTAGCAGGAACGGATCAGTGGTATTTGTGCCTGTGTGTTAATCACAGTGAACAGTCTCTCCTGAGTGCTGAAATGAAATAAATCTTTTTCTTCAAGTCATTGAATTAGATTAGTTCATAGTTATAGAGTACAGGAAGGCTCTCCCTCTGTAATGTGACTAGCACAGACAGTTTTCACAAAAGCTTTGATGGACAGAAAATCTAATCTCAGGGATACAGAGGCAAAGTATTCTGGCAAATCTGGTACATTTCTGTCTTTGATGCTCGACGAGGCTGCTCCCTAATCTGATGAGGGCAAACTTCAAACCGAGCAGGCGGGATTTTCTCAAAGATTGAGCGTTTAAAACACATTTGTTCTCCAGTGGGAACTATTGATCACGTCTGTCCAGCTATGGGAGATTTAATCACGTCTCGACCAGTTTTCAGAGTTTCATCTTCACTTATAAAATCCGCAAATGTCATGTACCATTTAAAGTTGCGTGTATTCTCCTCATCTAAGTCACAAAGGTGTATTTCAGAGAGTAAAACTTCTTCTGTTGAGCTGCACCACGATATGAAGTTTAGTGGCACAACTTTAAAAAAAAAAAAAAAAAAGACTGAAACACCGACATCAGCATCTCTAATTAAAGGAAATCATTGTGAAATGCACTGAGCCTGATAGTCAGAGATTCATTTAGAAGCTCGGCCCCTGACTTCTGACTGAAGGACTTCTGAGAAGAAAATGTAGCTTCTAAAAGAGCAACTAAACCACTTTCATCTCCTGAAAGCAAATGCATTTGGGTATGAGGTAGCGTTGTTGATTGATTCTATTTCACCTCTTAGGACTCAAAGTATTTCAATTTGCGTTTTTTGTTGTAAAATGTAAGCGTGATAGAGGACAGTCACGCTTACAAACCCGGGTTCAAATTGGGGGGGTTCAAACCCGGCTATTGCAGTCACATTTTGCTAAAGGCTGAGATGTACACAGCGTTTTCCCCACCCATCCTATAAAAAGTAGGAACTGCTCCTAAATGCCCCTGAAGCACAAACCGGTGTGTTATCGGACGTCACCCAAACCGATTTATGGTTTAGTTGCACTTTATTTGTTGTTGGTATCCAAGTTCAAACTTCTCCAGCCTCCAACCCCATTTAAAGTGAAATGCGTGCTTAGGGGTCGATAATGACAAAAACGTGTTTTGTTTCCATGTGAGCCAGTCAGGCAGCAGCAGAAATGAAGAATTAGGTGAGAATATACAGTTTATCATACTTTATCACATGTGGCGAGCAAAGAGGTGGAAAAAAAAAAAAACCTCAAAGAACTTGGAACAGCTCCCTTATATCTCGTCATTTTTGTGCTTTGTAATGGGTTTTTTTGGGCGAACATGGCTGAAATTTAGCTCGAGTTGGCAGGATTTGTTTGGAAGTGTTGTTTTCTTAAGTGTGCTCTGAGCTTGGCTTTCTCACAGTCGGTCTCCGGGCTCCGGGCCCTGAAACATTGCTCTGTGTATCATAAAAAAACGACAGACTGTAATGAAGATTGACAGTCTGTCTGAGCCATGACCTTCAGAACATCCAGAGTACAATTGCTCAGCTTCTCTCTCTAAACACTGCTTAAAAGAGCACTTTTCTCCAATGCTGACATTTCCCTTTTTTTTTTTCCTTTTTTCTTTTTTTTAACGCTTAGTATCCTCGGATGTTTTCAGAGCACACTGTTTGTGTAATGCTGGCTTCAGACCGGAGAGAACACTTTGCAATTTGCATTTCCCAATAAAAAAAAAATGAACAAACTGAATGAAATAAAAGGCTGAGCACCAGGAAGCTGCGGAATTGGTTCTTTTCATCATCATGTGACAGACAGATGTAGAGAAGCCCTTTGAAGGACTTTGAGCATTTTTTTTTTTGTTTTGTTTTTTAGGGTGTTTTTTTTTCTCCTCCACACCCCTCCGATAAGACCCAATGCATCCTTTTTGTGTTGATTTGCCTTGGGCAAAGAACTGGACCAAGTCAGGGCCTGTCGCATTACTCGGAGCTGCTGGGAGTCTGTAGTTATGTGAAATAACACTTCCGTTTCGAGCCATTACAAAGAAACAATGGAGAAAAAGAAAATGGACATTGGCATTTTGATAGCGTGTGCATGTGTGTGTGTGTGTGTGTTTCAATATAGCTGAAGCCTTGATAAAGGGATGAGTGGATAGTTATTAATTCATAAACACACAGCGCACATGATAAATATTACTGTGAATGCGCCAGAGTTCACCATGAGTTTATTTTTTCTCTATTCCGTGTGTAATCAAGACATGTCAGAATCTACACATCTACAATTAAATAGCATTAGCGATTACCCTCCACATGCTAACCACAGTAATTTAGAGAATTCAATTCGTCTCACGTCTTTGACTGTCATTCAATGTTCTCCAGCTGTATATTTTTACGGTGTCCAGAACAGTAACTGCTGATTGCTGAGAGACTGCTGGTCACTGACCATTTTACAAAGTCCTCAGTAGTAGATTGTGATATATTTTGATGAGTACGATGACTTATCAATACATGAAACATGGTTTGAAGCTGACTATTGTTTGAATCGGCATACCTTAAAACATCCATTTCTCAACATTAGTCTGGCTCCATCGTGTGTGTGTGATTGTAAGTTTCTGTGTTTGAGGTCTGACAGGAGTTCACTTTGTTACTGGTGTTCTAAACTTATTTATGTCTCTGTATAGCTGCTCTGATGGCTCCTACAGCAAACCACAGAGACTGCAAGTCTCTTGACAGGATATCTCCGTACAAAGCTGTCATGCCTAGTTTTGAGTGGCAGTGGCAACCATGTCTGTCTGCTGCCATGAAATCTGAATCGAATAGAGGGTATGAACCAGCAGGCAACGGCTGTCTGGTACACTGGAACAGATATACATATATATGTATACCAATAAGTCTATTTCATTTAAGATACATTCACCAAATATGTTTAAAGGTCTCATTGTCCATTCATAATTGTATCACAAAGAAGCCTAGACATCCTGCTAAAAGTCCCACAGTCGCGCCGCAGTCGAGAGATCATCTCAGAGCAACTCCAGGAGGGATCGAGGGGAAAATTAAAAAGAAAATTAAAAGAATTTCAATTAACGTATTTGCTGAATTGAAGGGAAAGTGGCAGCGATGTGGAAAAGGCTTTTAAGCTTGGTGAGCCACCTCTTGTTTCATTAAGCTCATATCCCCTGCTTATCTCACTAATCATTCCTCCCAGTGCCAGCAGTCTTGGCGATTTTTAATGAACCCATTATGTCCTGTTTCAGTCCACCAGGACTGGCAGGCACCCCGTACTCTCACAAAGTGCGCTGGAAACAATCAAAGTACAATCAGGCCCTCGTGATGACGCCACAGCTCAGTAAGAGATGGAGAGAAATCTTTTGCAAGATAATCAGTGTGACTTTCAGGAGGTGAAAATGCTGGAAGCCAGGATGGTGGAATAAATTCTGGACAAAGAAATCCACTGGCGAGGAGAGCAGACTTCAGGGTCATACATGTCGTCATTACCATCAAATTACTGGAAGATTGTCAGTGCGAGAGACTCTGAATGAGATGTGGTGGTAAGAAGAAAGGTCAGAATCAGAGACATGGCCGCAGAGTACTTACAAAGTGCTGCTTGTTGCCGCTGATAATTTGAACCTTGGATTTTCTGAATGCGCTCTGTTTTAATCTGTCGCCTCCATGAACGAGCTTTATCATCTAGATAGAGGAGAAGCAGCAAAAGAAAATTATGAAAAATCAACCGGGATCTGTTGTTTCATGAAAGAAACTCTGGGCCTTTTTCCATCTGTCTGCCCCATCAGACATAAACCCAACGGTCTCGTAGCTGCATTGAAGTAAACGGCACGATATGCTCAAGCTTCATCTGAATTATCGTTCACATGATCTCAAATCCAGCCGCTTTCATCCTAATTTGGCCGTCCGCTCCATGACACTTTCAGCGTAACCGCGGCGACGCGGACTCCAGCCGCAAGGTGAACGGGATCTGGGGTATCTGTCGCGTCGGCAACATCAGGGACATCTGATGGCCCTCGCAGCGATACCTCCAGCCTGTTGTAATCCCTTTGATGATGAAGTTTTAGCAGTTCAACACTGCGAGTCGTCTGACCCCAGATTATCGGGCCGTGTTCCGCTGCCTGAGCCAGCACAAATTAGCCCGAATCCGCAGTTACCACCCAAACACATCCTTTGTTTCCGTCCTGCAGCTATTTTGTCTGCAGAGGCTTGTTGCCTGTGAGTTTTCTGTTTCGGTGCCGTTGAAAGTCGCGGTTTAGATTTCTGATTACAGCGGATAATATGGAAAACTTCAAAAGGCATTAATGACGCACGCTGTGTTGCCCGCACGAGCTAGGACACACAAGCCTTCCATTTTGGTTTATCAGCCCAGTAATTGAGGGAGGGTTTTTTTTTATTTTTTTCTAAGAATACAGACTGTGTTTTATTTAGGTCACACAAGAGAAGATAAAGCAGCCAACGTGATGACTGCGAGCGAGGAGCATCTCAAGGATAAGCTATTTTAATGTTTTCACCTGTCGCTCATGTTGAACATCACGTTGCCTCTGTAACATGTGGATTTAAGGCAGCTCACTGACTAAAGGTTTTATGACTCCATGCATGGGCTTTATTTTGGCATTTAGTTTCAGCCACACTTTGGTTGGCTTCCATTTAATTGTCCCCTGTGCATCAATTCATCTCTAAAGGTTAATTAGTGATGATTAAATGTATTGTGTAGAAGAACATCTCTAATGATTTTACCATGTGAGGAGTTTAAGGATCCCGAGAAAAAGAGAGGAATAAAGATGATGTGTGTGTGTGTGTGTGTGTGTGTGTGTATGTGTGTATGTGTGTATGTGTGTGGTGTGTGTGAGTGAGAGAGAGGATGGATGGATGGATGGATGGATAGATGGATGGATGGATGGATGGAACCTGCAGTTAATGTCCTGCTTCCTCCGTCAGCCAACATTTTAAATAAATAAACCTACTTGGACACATCTCCTGTTTGACTCTGACAGTGAACTGGAAAAATTCGGGTGCACATTCATTTTCACCATCGACATGACAGGGTTTGATCAACAAACACTTAAACGTCTCCAGATGCTTTCTGAAGCCATGAGCATGTTGATGCAGCAGTTGGTGTAACAGCAGTTATTTCCTCTCTCATATATTGAGAGTGATATGGAGTGTGAGTCGAGCTGAGATAACACATGGTGCTGTGCCTTTTGTCATTTTTCACGCTTCCCAATTGATTCTCCACAATCCCATCCAATCAAGTAACTTGACTTTTATTCATAATTAAAGCTATCTAGATGCAAATCAGGGAAAGTAAGGAGGCATGTTGGACCTCTTTTACAACTTACTGACTTCATTTTTTAAATTTCCTTTGAAGGAAATTAATTTTAACCCACATACATGCACTGGTTGACATCTAATAATCAGTGATGATGTTAATGGTCACATCTTTCTCTTTTTCCCGAATAACTTTTTTTTTAAAACCAGACACACATCAGTCCAGGTTTCGTGGTGGCGCCAGAGCTCAGATTTTTAAAAAATGAGTAAAGAATTATCCATCACAATCTGCACAGGCCTCTTTAGTTAATCCGGGTGAAGTATTTGTGCTGAACGTGCAGATTCCGTTACAGATGCAGCCCATGCTCATAAACTTGAGTGCTGGTTTGAGATGAATTGAGCCGAATCCATCTTTTAAAAAACACTGATAAATGTTGAGCAGAACCAGACTCGAGGTGTTCTGGCTTGCATCATCACTTTGGGGATTCAGCACTGATGAATGAACAAAAAGCCAGCCAGCAGCCGTCTGTGATTGGCAGGTAATAAACCCCCGTGTCAAATCACGCAGTTGTGTCAGTCCAAAATAAGATTGATTATTTTGACAGGAGCGTCACTTTTTTCCACTGTATCACGCTGAGATGTTGCTCCGTGTCTATTGGATAATAAGGCTCTTGTTTCATGCCTCATCTTTTTGTTTTGAAGCTCTGTTTTGAGGCTTTTTTTCCTCTCACATATAAAATTTGCACTCTTCAGCTGTGGAACGTGACGTGACAGCAGCTTCTTAGGCTGGAGACCAGCGTTGTTAATATGGAGACTGTTTAGAGCAGCACAAAACAGGAGCCCGCATGGCACAGAGAAGGTGAGAGGCCATTTACAATTTTGAAAAAGTCATTTACAGCTGCTGCGTTTTCCATCTTTTTTTATTGAAAACTTCTTGTAATAAAAAGAAAAGTAATTGATTTCCTGTTACTGGTCTAATAACAGTCTGGGGAACCAAAACTGGAACCTTTCAGACGTCTTCTGTGTTCATCGGACAGATTATTGTGCGATCACTATCTTCCTCTGTGTGTGTGTGTGTGTGTGTGTGTGTGTGTGTGTGTGTGTGTTTGTGTTCTTTATCAAGTGTTTACTGTCTGCTGAATCCATATTCATTTCAGTAGCTGTTATTGCTTTAGTCATTCGAATTTGAGTGTGTGCAGCAGTAGAGAACTGTTTACTCACGAAGCAAACGTGCCCCCCACACAATCAACGTAGGAACGTCATTTCATGTCAGGATAGATAAATGATGCCTTTTCTTTATTGTGCTATTGTAGTGACAGTGCAGGCTTGATAACCTTAATCTAAACCTCTGCCCAGCCTGCTTTTGCAATATAAATCCAGTAACTGCATTTCCCCAACATCATTTTCATGCTCTCATGACGGTAGAGGAGCAGGATCGCTGTGGCCACACTTTCACACAGGCTTCGAAGCCTTTCACTTTTGTTGTGTCCTTAAATAGAACGCACAGGATGCACGTTGCACACTGAAATGAATCCCTACAGTTCGTATCTGCCGCTCTAAAAATTCATTTTGAGTCACGTTATGATACGTGCACATGCTTTTATCCACAAAGCACAATATGCTCCAGCAGCAGGCGGCGTATGCCGAACAGGCCTCTGCCTGTGGAGGAAACATGTGTCTGCTTTTTATAGACCGTTCTTCCGTGCGCACATCTGTTTGTTCGCCGCCCTTCAAGAGTGTGGAATGTGTGTTCTTGGAGAGGAATAGCTGCGCGGGCCTGAATGAACAAGGCAAAGGTTAATGTTATTGTAATTATCAGTGTGGAGACTTACAGGGAATGATTTCCTCATCACTTAAGAGCCTGTATGATCGTATCTAATGCGTCAGATGAATAATTAAATTCAAATCCTGCCTTTTTAATACCTTACTTCCAGACCTACCCATTTTGCCACAGCCATGCCTATTCCAGGGGTCAGAGATGTCAACGATAGACTAAATGGGAACAGAGCAACGACACCGCATAGACGCACCAACGCCTGTGTGGAGCGCAGCTTAACAGCCCCCCCGTAGCCTGTTGAGTCACACGCAATTATTATGCATGATTTGTCTCATCACACAAGGGTGTCAAGGTGTAAAAGCGGCATCGGGTGACTCACAGAGTCTCTTTCTGGGAACATGCTAAGGGCCATACACTACTGTCCACTACAATACATCATCAGCGCGTATTTCTTTATTTATATTTAGTGTCATTCTCCAGTGGAAACAACGCTGCGACGCACATTTGTCAGTGTCGGGGTAAGACCGTGACTGGCCCCTCCGTCACATCGCGCCCCGTGCTGATGACTGTGGCCATGGTGGCTGCTTCAGAAGGGTGCTGTCAGGGAGGCTCACCCTCACCGGATGCCTCTCTCTGCGGACGCTCCGACTGGCGCATCCGTCATTTGCATTCCTCGCCCATGGGCAGCTCAGACCGCAGAGTCGGCAGAATAGAAACCGCTCTGTGATCCAGAGCTCCAGACAGAAGCAGCTGTGATGAATGAGGCCCGGGGGCCCCCCCCAGACCTCGGCGGTGACCAAAACCAGAGATTTCGCTCTGGACCTGCTGCTGGGATTCTGGCACTGACCTAAAAAAAAAAATATATATATATATATATATATATTTAAGTGCGAGTTTATTATTGCTACAGTATTCAAATCACATCATAATGACAGTTCTATCAGAGGTTATCCCGCCATGAGTCACTGTAGCTTGGAGTCATGTCTCTGAATTAAAGGCGCTGGTTTTTGACGCAACGGTGCTTCACTATAGCAAAAATAATCTGATACTCGCTTTTAATTTGCATCGCTCAGGGGTTTGTCAATGTTACAGCTGATAGTGTCGGAAGCCACCAGAGTCTTGTTAGGTGGAGCTGTGTGAGGGCTGACATGACTTATTGTATTATTCAGAGCAGGCCGCGTAAGTGTGTGTTAGCTGGTGTCAGTCCAGCGGAGCCCCAGGTGCTCCCCCCACAGCACACGGGAGGCTCCCCGTGCACAGCCACCACCAGATACCTCCTTTGCTCTGTTACACAATTAGAGAAAACTACTGTTGCCCACAGAACGTAAAAAATCAATTCCCCGTCGCTTCCTACAGGTCCTCCACCGTGTCATTGTGAGGGATTAGATGCGTGCTCATAAATCCTGTGGGATGTGGTTTCCAACTGCTCATTTAGAGTCTTTCTTAATATCAGAAATGACAACGAACATCAATGCAATTGTTTCATTCCTTCTCCGGATTCTAATTCCAACTGAAATCCCAGCCTGATATTAGCAACCCTCAGCGTCGCGTTTTCCCGACATCAAATGCACAGCCGTGTCAGAAGAAAGAGTCGGCGGAGCCGGAGCTGCCGGCGTCGAGCAGCCTCAAACAGGAGATGGCAGTAGCCTCGGGGCCGATCCGAGTCCACTCGAACGTGACTCAAGACTCTGCCGCCGCCGCCGTCCCGCGCGTCTGGTCGTTCACACCGTCCACTGCCCCACCTGTTCACGCCCGGGCTGCAGCGGGAACATATGGCAAATCAAATTCCTGCAAATTTGGTGAGAAGCAGGTGCGCGCAGCCTGCGTGGCTGCGTGCGCGTGTGTCCCTCAACCAGCCGGACGCTTTGCCCACTCAGCGTAACTAAATTAAAACTGGAGTGTCCTCCTTGATGCGACTCACAAATGATGGTCATAATTACAATGCCTGGAAATCAATTAACACAAATGAAAGTGATTTGCTGCCACCTTTGCCTCACTAATTGCTGTGTTAAAAGGCAAAGATGCAGTCAACATGAGCATTAACCCCTCTTTGAAGAAAATCTATATAACTCAAAGGGAAACGGGTGAACACAAACACGTCTTTCATCAGTCGCGCAGCATCAGCAGCTTTTTTTTTTTTTTTTTTTCCTCCCCTCAGCAGAACCATCTGCGTAAAGACTCTCAAAGGAATTACCCACAGCCGTTAAATTCTCATTTATCGGGGATGATTTTCCAATACCGCTTGGTCTAAAATGTCCCTCTTCGGTTGTGTATGTGTGAGGCTTGACCGGACCGTTCCCGTGTTCCATTCTGTTTGTCTGTAGCAGTATGGATCAAATGCCACGAATGTCCTTGGACTACATCGGGATCTTTGACAAACGGTGCTAGAAGCCTTGAAGAAAAGCCTTTCTAATTGGGTCACAAATTGAATGTCTCTCTGGTAACCGTAGGAGTCGGTTGGATTAAATTGTCCAGGACAGAGGTGATAAAGATGGAGAGCATGGCCACCATGACAGCGGGACCTGCATGTGTGATCCCGCTCTCTCAGCCTGCAGAATAATGCTGCCTGACCGCTGTTAGTTTACACGTATTGAATCTACATTTAACACCAAAATTGAACAGACTCGAGGAAGCTCCGGCCACATGGCTTGTTGGTGAAATCTCTTCTAGGACCCAGCTACCGCGCTGCTGATAAGGACGAGGCGTACAATTACACAGTCAAATAAATAAAATCACTTTCGAATGTGATTTGCACTCACGGTTCAGAATGCATTGACACAGATGCAGTGCATTTGGGTAATGTCTCCATTTTCCCCCATTTTGCAAAAGTGAAGCCAAAATGTCCGAACACAAGCGCCGCTGTGTTGCACGCTGATGCCACAGCCTCATTACCATTCCACCTTCACTTCATTTAATGGACAAATTGGGTTAAATCGAGTAGCCCTACATAAAAATGGCAGACACTGAGATGAATGTCAAGAGTGGCAAATGTGATTTAAAATATCATTTACTGCTTTTATCACAGTTAATGCATTTCCTGTGAATGTCATCCACTTCCCTCTCCCTCTCGCTCGTGGTGACTTCACCAAAGCCACGAAGTCGACACTGCCGCGGACGGTTTTTCGAGGTCCGCCGCCCTCCCCTCTGGTCTCACTCCAGCAGGCCTGGAAAGCTGTGCGGACCCACCTGCAGGTAGCTGTTTCTCTGACCTGTTCCACTCCCGGCGCTACTGGAGATAACCGTATCAGAGCCGCACAAACTGCTTCATCATGGCAATATCAGAGACAGAGCGACCGGCGACATCTTTCACCCCCCCCACGAGCCCAGCGTGTGTTAGAAGAGTCGGTCTCATCTGGCTGACAGGATGTTATTTTTTTGCTTTCCATCTAGATACATGAAATCATAACTCCCAAAGCCATCAACTCAAAGGCTGAGCTTTGTTTCTTGATGACATTGAAAGAACAATGTTTTTTTTTTCCTCCCCCAGGTGGATCCCAGCCTGAACCAAATGGTGCTTTCTTCTTTTTTGTTCTGCTTTTTTCTAAGATAAGTGAGGTAAAATTTAGATGTATCCACTTTTTCTTTTAGCAAAACCAGGAACAGTGAGATCCCCCGAGACGCAAACCTCACATGTACATTTCCGGACCAGATGGTCTTTTAATTGGACTGATTTAAGTCATCTCAGGCAGTAATGTGAAATGCATTATGAATCACATTCAAATCAACTGACAGGAAATTTTATTTATAAATTACAAAAAAACAATTGAAAAAAGGTTCGAGGAGTATAAGAATTGTTATGTAGGTCTAGTTCTAGTTAAAGTATTCAATTTTAGTTCTGTCCTGAGTCCTATTGGGGAGTTGTGGCTATAGGCAGCTTCTTTGGCCCCAGCAGTTAAAAGATGAGCTTTTAACCAAACAATCAAAAGATCAGCCACTCAGACCTGCACCGGTCCCACAGTGGCATGACAGTAATTATGGTCCCTTCAGCAGCAGCAGCCCAGCTGGGAACCGCTCTTCCACCATCCCCTGGATAAGCTGCACTAATGGTTGACACCGTCCTTACCCCTCGAAGGGAAGGAGAGACCTCCGCCATGATGAGCTCCGAGGGAGATGCGGGAGGAAATGAGGCAACCTGGTCACATCTGCAGGAGGCACTTTTGCCTCCTAATGTTGCCGCGTGTCCCCACTTGCATGTGATCTCAGCTCAATTATCACAAATAAAATGGCGTTCGATACCAATTTGAAGGGGGAAAAAAAATAAACGGGAGACATCAGCCCGATCTCCTGGCTCCAGCTGAAATATCTCCCACTTAATGACTTCACCCGCTCAAAGATGAGTAGGAAAAGATAGGGATGAGTCATGTCTTTGTGCTGTGTGCTTGTCATCCTCTGGCAGGCAGTCCTATCAGTGAGTTGTAAATCCGTGACTGCGGGGAAGGTTATTTGTTTGGATTTTGTTCAAGCTGTCCAGCCAGGCCTCTGGACTGTCCTTGGTTGTTGATGTGCTCCTGAAATGTGGACCTTGTATTGGCCAAATACTGTGAGCAGGGCAAAAAGGAGTAAATCACGAGGTCACCGTCATTGTGTTTTCCCATATTTGGTGGGGTGAGTTTATTTATTTATTTTTGCTCACTTCCAGAATCGGATAAAGATGCCACTAAAATAATCTACATTGAAGCACTGAGATCGGGATCCGTTATGTGTTTTCTGTGCAGACGCACAAACGGTGTATTCCTGAGTGAGACTGGCGTGCTGTCACAGTCACAGCCCCACGAAGGTCAGGGAAAACAGCACAGATGGCCTTTTCCGCTAAATCAGCAACTTTTCCAACATGTAGTCAAGTGTTCACACGTGGCATTGATTCACACACTAACCCATTTACACCTTCCCACACCATCATCACCACACAACCTCGGTTCCAAATAGATGACATCCACTGTGAAGCCTCAAAAGAACCCAACAGTCTCCCATCACCGCTCATCTCCATTTAATCTCAGATATTGTAACTGTCCAAAGATATTTTTTACAGTGTTGACCAGAGTTCTACTTCAGAATTAATTACACTGCAAAAAATATTGTCATGACATGAACAAGCCTTCACTTAAATGCAATTTTTATTTTGCATTTTAAAAATGCAACCATTCAAATCAATTTTTTTCAAATTCCTGAAAACTTTTGTTTTCATAATATCCATATAGCTCATTAGAATCTTACAATTACAAGAAAAGCATTAATTCTCATTGCATGATAAATTGGCAATCATCTGTCACTTGATTTGGATTAAAGAAGCCAAACAGTTGCTCCCTTCTCCGAGCGCGCTCACATATTAGCAAGTCATTTCTGTGGCTTGTACGGATGTGGCAGAGTGCTGGCGTCAGGGGAAGAAACGGAAGACTGGTGAAGTGGGGTGAAGAACTGGAGTGTGTCTAGGTGGATATGACAGGAAGTCCAAGTGTCACCTGTGGTCCCTGAGGCCCAGCTGTGGCACAGACAGCGTTTAGAAGACAGAAACAGTCATTAACCCTGTCACAGTGATTCAGCTCTCTTAGTTTATTTCCACTGACCCACACCGTGGAATAAAGTGCCTGGAGGACTGTAACTATATCCTTTTTTCCCCCCATTGTTGCCAGTTCTATCCCCGTCTCTTTCCCAGTGTGCTTGTTTATCGTGTTGTCAAAAACCTCATATATGGTTGGTTTTTGTTATTATTGTGACATATTTGCTTTTCTTGTTGCTGCATGGCTGCTCAAGTGCTTTTTGATTTTCTGACACCTGGGATTGTTAGGAAATACTGATGGAAGCCACTGTGGTGTGATAATGAACGAACGCGCTGTCAGTCAGCGTCGGATCTCGCCGCCATTGACACATTTTGTATCACACACACACGGAAACGTGCTCGCGCTCATTCTGACTGCTATTCTTATATTTCAGGGCGCTGCTGTTACTGTCTCTGTCAGCATGCTGTTTATTCATCAGACAAACCATCTGCTAAAGTTGTGTGTTTTCTCCTCCGCGTGCCGTTCCCCTGGCACGCCGCTTCACGTGGCGGTGCTCTACCAATTATCTGATGCACGCGGGAAGCCCAGCGTGAGCCGCTGCCCGCCTCGCGGAGACGGAGTCTGTGTGTGTTCGCACCAGGTAGCCTCTCTGCACGTTGCAGGATAATGGGGAGAGCAGGAGAGCGCCTCCTCTTTAGCTCTCCTCATTATTCATTTGGCAAACTGATTAGCTCCTCTCTGTGACCAGCAGTAATCTCCAGTCCTGAGTATTTCATGGCCCATTTCAGAATTAGCGCATCTTTATACGTTCAGGCGAATCTGCACTTGCAGGAGTGTTTGTACAGTGTAATAGGCGTTGTGGTTTTGTGCAGCACGCCATGAAAAAACATTAAGACCGGAGCTGTGAGCGCATGTAATTAAACTCATCCCTAGTTGTTTTATTGTGTAACATTTGGGCAGTTTTGTATCAGAGGAAGTGAGCTGGAAATTAATGAGCACAAAATAGAATTTATCAACTGTCTTCGAGTTAACATGGCTGCTATACTTAATTGAAATTGTGATTAAATATGAGCGATAAAGACTGGATGCAGTGCTACAGCCAGAATTCATGCAGTATTTGGCCTTTAGATCTTGCTTGCCTGTCTGGCAGCAGTAATGCAGCACAGCAGGATTTCATAGATTCCTTTGTATTAAAGGACAAATGACGACAAAAATCCATATCAATATTTCATCTAAATTGATTCAGCGTTTTCTTTACGCTATGAGGCTGCTTTGTGTCAATCCTGACATATAGCGTAGCATGTCGGCCGCATTTTTGAATTTGTCTTTTGTTTAGCGGTAATTGAGTGAATTGACCGGGCAGATAAGCATGGCTGTGTTTTTCTGGGGCTCTGTCTGGCGTGCCGTACAGCTCCTTTCGGCCCACATGTGGTTAGAGTTAGAGGAGCGAACCCGTGCAGCCAACAGAACACTGACTCAAACATGCACGTCTTCCTGCAGGGGACGACGGGGGGGGGGTATTAGAAAAAGGCTTGAAATTGAGAAATGTGATATGGGGAGCTCTGCGTAAGGAAAACAAAGTTATTTCAGCCGCAGGCTTTTCCTCTTATTAAAATAGTATCATGCTTTTTTATTGAATTTAACGTGTTTATGTTGGGGGCAACATTAAAAGTCTGCGTGCGTGTGGATGGAGCTGAACTACTCAGATAGTCATCTTTGTTCATATTTGCATGCAAAACTCCTCTTGCCCAGTGTGGGCGTGTGTTTCTCACTGCTCCTGTGTGAATGTGAGTGAGCATATGTTGTTAAAGTTTGGTCTCTTTCCCCTCGTACACAGGCTCTTCCGGCACATTCCTGTTACTTGGCATTTCAGAGGTGGTATCAGCGAGCCCTTTCTTTGCCACTCCATTATGTTCTCACTCTCTATCTAATAATCTTGTCATTTTCCACCACATTTCCTCTGCTAAGCTGTCAATTACTGATGCAATACTTAGCTGCCTTCAAAATCCTCTGAAAATTGTGTCTAAAAAGGTTAATGTAATTTCAACAGCGCAAAGTGGCTGAAATAGCCTGAGCGTAAGTGTTTTTGGTATTCAGAGGAATTTCTCTTCCCCAGCTTTCCCAGACGCACCGTAATGTGAGCTGGATGGCTGTTGTTCTGTGTATCATTTATATCCAGAGAGTCTTTAAAAATACGCAGGCTTAAACGTTGGATGCGTGCGTTGACTCTCCTCGCGGCGCTCATTTGTGGCGGCAGAGCTGCAGCAACCGCGGCGCCTTCTCTGCGGTTTGGGTGACATTTATCAACACTAAAAGTGACAATAAAGGTAGAAATGTTATCAGGGCGGATAATTGAAAGGTTATGAGTTAACACACGAGAGAACGGAACCCTCACATCTTATTTGCGAGGATCGGCTGAGCGCTATCTCTACTATCGCTGTTAGAGAGCACAGTTAAAGCCAAGAGTCCCAGCGGGCCTCGTGTCTGTATCTGTTATTTTTAAATTGGCAGACTTGCTTTAACCTGGAGAGAGCGAGGATTGATCCAACCTGAAGATATTTTTATTTTCTGTTTCATTTCAGTGCTTTCTCTTGTGTTTGAAAGCATTTGCTAATTATGTGAATATTGTTTTCCCCCCTTATTTATTTATTAAGTCACTTCATTTTGTTTAAGACCACTTGTGAGGGTCCACATGGAAAAGTGCTCCCAATGTGTTTCAGATGGTGGACGCACTTTTAAAGCGGTTACCTTTCAAAGAAGACAGACATCCGTCCATCCATCCATCCATCCATGCAAGCGCACCTTGAACAAAACCACATGAGCCGCCAGCTGCTGGTATTTACTGTGGGTCCCCCCCTGCAAAATCTACCTCAGAGTGTTCTTATCCATCTCATGGAATTGCTTCGTGTCTTCTTGGCAGGGATGTAAAGGGCTTCTATAACATTTAAGTTTCAGACTGAGGACACAGGCAGAGCCATAATCTCCCCCTAATCTTTGGAGTCACTGGTTTACATCTGAGAGAGACAGGTCTCCAGGCCTGGGCCTTGGATGATCCACTGCACCCAGCTCATGTTATCGTCACTATTCACTCATTTCCACCTTGTCTTTGTGCTCCATTGGCTCTCAACATTGGTTTAGAGGTCCCCCCACCAGTATCCACTTCTGTCGAGAGAATAAATATTCCATCCTCGGGTTTGTGGAGATGAAGGAGTAACATTTTTATGTAGATTTGAGAAACTGGATGGCTTTAGCCATCTCTCCGGCTCCCTTGCTGGAAATCAGCCATAAGGGGGTTTATGCCTGTCAAACTTTCTGTTCTGTAGTTTGTTCCAGTGCATCCTCAGGGTGTGTGAGCAGATAAACAGTATATTAAAACTGTCATCTTATGAACTGTCCACCCGGCTTTGCTTTCCTGAATTATACAGCATATGCTGCATCAGAAGTCGTGAGCATATGGAACTAGAATACCACAGATCCCCGTTGGTGACTGACCTGTCTCTTCGGTGCACCAGGCTGTGTATGGCGCAGTCTTCTCCTCGCTAACTTTTTATTTTGGAAGACTGTTTTTAATGAGCTCCCTGATGTACAGGCACCCAAGCAGATGAAAGCGGTAACACTTCGTTGTCCTGCAGTGGCACGCACCCAAATCAAGACTGGCAGAGCTTTGCTACTCCGTTTGCTGCGCATTGAGGGAGCGCTGTGTTCATCCGAGGGCTTGTTTCTTTTTTAAAAAAAAAAAAAAGAAAAAAAAAAGCAAGAAAAGCTCATTTTGATCTTCTGTGGGCTCGCTGCAGAGGGCGCCGGGGAGTTTCCCTGTCCTCCACAGTGCAGTGAAGACCTGCCCACGAGGCAGACCCCAGCCCATCTCAGAGAAATTAGTCACCAAATCAACCCGTATAGAGTTCAGAGTGGATGCGTGATTGATGTGATCCCAGGTCTGACCTGCGACCAGCTAAGCCTGATACTGTTGCGGGCGCCGAGGTTTCTGTCTACCTCTAATCAACTGACAGCCAATCAGAAAACCGGAGCCGGTGTCAGCCCGGGCCTGGCTCCCCTCATGCTGAAACAGCACGGTGGCGCTTTTATTAGCTTTGAACGGATTATAATTGTCTGCTAAGTACACATCTGCCCGTCACACAGATGGAACTTGAACCTTAATCCTCAATCTGGAAGCTTTCCTGCAGTTTTGGGTGAAGAGGTTTTCATGCACGTTTTCTTGTCTTTTCACGAAACTTCCAAATCCCTTTCCCCCCCACCTCCCAAAGCCTTTGGGAGCCCAGTAAATGTTTCCCGACACCTGAACAGCTGAGCGTTTTTATCACGGGCCATAACCTTGGATGTTTTAGAGACACTGTCCAAAGCAGATCAGCTATCACCTTTGGAAATCCCTCACAGATGTGTGATGTGTTTTTTTTTTTTTTTTTTTTTTTTTCTTTGCTTGAGAATGTGGCAAACACATCAAGTCAACACCACGGC
This sequence comes from Lagocephalus sceleratus, assembly GCA_911728415.1. Taxonomy (NCBI): domain Eukaryota; kingdom Metazoa; phylum Chordata; class Actinopteri; order Tetraodontiformes; family Tetraodontidae; genus Lagocephalus; species Lagocephalus sceleratus. The sequence continues at coordinate 2,583,208 of CAJVRN010000040.1, forward strand.
TGAGCAGAGCTGGACTGTGTAAGTGTAAAGCGCGTGAGACAATTTATTATTCCCACAAAAACACGCGGAGTCACGTGTGAGGAGACACACTCAGCTCTTTAAACTTAAACAGAGCCTCTCAGATAATCCACCTAATTAGAATTAGTTTGGCTACACTTAAGCTCATGAAAAGCATATCATGGACGTTTATCCGGGACATAATTGACACAGGAAAAGGAATACATATTCATAAACACACATCAGCGCCTCTCTAATGCTGCCTCATACGGAGTGTCAAATTTAATTGGGGCACACTGAAAGATGGATGCGGCAGCTGATTTAAAACAGCGTCCATCTAAAGCAGCATCATTCATTCATATTCATACACGGGTGACAGATTACTCAAATATATCAGTTGTGGTGCACAGTGGAGTAAAAATGGATTTCCGTCACTCATAAAATGTAAATTTGTTGTCTTACTGCAAATGCCTTGTCATATTAATGACATTTTCAAGCTTGTATGTTCAGATTATTCATGAAGCCACCATTTTGTACATGATATACAGTATATGTCACGGCAAAAATTACTTTTCTCTTTTTTCATTTGGTTTTGCAAAGTTTTTTGCACCCGCGTCCGTGTCAGGTTTGAGCGCTTCACGAGTCTTACGTGTTCAAAGTGAATATGAGGAAGAAACACTTGACATGTTTACACTTTTAAAATCAAGAAACTAAATTATTTCCTAATGGTTAGTTCCTCTCCATTGTTTTATATAATAGACTAGGCATTAAAATAAAAATATAAAATAAAGAGGACCACTGGTCACGATGAATCACAATTAGGACAAAAAATAACCTGAAAACAAAAGGATTGGATCCCCAAAACCCATTACAGCTCAATCATATGAAAAGCCAGTGGCAGAAAGGAAAGTGCTGCCAGGGCCGGCGCCTTATCTGAGTGAGTGAAACCTACAGAGATATACTGTACCTCTGAGGGCTGCGTCCCCTCTGTGCTGCTCTGATCTTTCTTTTTCTCTCTCTCAGCTGCTTTTTCAATGTGTCTCGGTGATAAAAGAGTCGCTCGCTCCCTTCCTGCGTGCACAGTGTGAGCTCCCACACCGACGCTGACTGTTGACCCCGCCGACCCTTGGGCACGGCGGGCGAAGGGAAACCAAGTCTGCATTTCGAAATTCTCGCGTGCGGCCATCTGGCCCGATTTGTAACTGCGCCCAACCAACCCCGCCCAACCATCTTACACCTCCGTATCTGTGCGCCCCCCCCGCCCACACCACCACCACCCGACCTCTCCAGCTCCCTGTCAAACAGGCAGCCGTCGGCCAAAACACATCAAGGACACGGCTCATGCACAGCACATGAATTAAAGATTCACACGGGTAGTGACATGTCGCTGCAGAGCGCGCACTGCTGTTAGTATGTTCTTGTGTGTGTTTTAGCGGCAGAAACGGCAGGACAGTGATACATTTCTGTCAGAACACAGCCACCTCCCCGTGGAGACAGAGAGGAGGATCTCAGCAGACCACGCTGGGCTATGAATATCTGTTTATTTAACCTACTTTAGACTCTGCTTTTGACACACTTCCATTTCCGCCATTAACAAAGACGCGCGCATTAGTCCGTTCTTGTAGGAATTAACGGGAGCAAAGATGAGCAGATAAGGAAAAGCAAAAGCCGTTCCAGGAGGGAAAGCATGCACTTGTGAAAATAATTCCATTTCCCAGCAAGATGAAACGCCACAGTGTTCAGAGTACAAATGGGTTGTAGCCTTCCCATTAGTCGCCAGGGTTCCAGTAAGTATTTTAATTAGATTATCAGAGGAATTGTGGGGGACTTGTGGCTCTGTTTTGCCTCGGGCTCCTTTACACGTGCTCCCAGTGTTTCCTTCTAACGTCTGTGTTTTGTTTGGAGCTGCCTGATATAGCATGATAAGGCCTCTTCCATGGTCGTCTGTAGCTGGAAACGCGCGCCAAAAATATAATGCCAGTTTATATATGGCGGCTCATTTTTGAAGGAAGTTATGTAGAACATGAAGCTGAGACTTTTTTTTTATCTTTCAGATCCAAATATAACAGGGAGCCACAGTTCTGTATGGCGCACAGGGATTGGTACAGTAGAACACTTTGTAGATGCGTTCATGTGTTTAGCTATGTTTCGTCTACTTCACCCTGTTTGCAGTTTGTATCCATTTGTATGGTCTAATAAGGAGCATGTCCCATTTACACCACTTGCTGGTTGTAGGAGTTGCCTCCTCTAATTGGTCCATACATGTCAGAAGGGATAATTGCAGCCTGTAGAGCTGTGTGTCTCTCTCCTTTCCAGTGTTTCTAGAACACCTGGGTTTTTTGGGTTTTTTTTTTTTTTCCCCTGGACCTCATCATAATCCTGCTGACATTTATAATCTGAAAGGTTTTGAAGCTGAAAGGTCACGCTACAAATGTAGACCCTCAGATTAACTCTTAATGTCCAGACAGCACTCCTATCTCTATCATTGTGGATCCCTATCGACCTTACTTTCAATACTCTGTCGGTCTTGCCGCATTTCTGGTCTGAAGATATGAATCTGTCCAAAGACGGGATCATTCTCGTGGAAGAATTCTGAAATGTCTCGGAGGGTGTGCGCACACTGGTTCTGAATTTTATAGAAATTAAAATGCGGCTTGAAAAAGTTCAGCGCAATCATCGGTCTGTAGTAGCCCAGGCTCGCAATCCAACCAGGCCGACTCCAGATGTATCACAGACTGATTAAACTTTCAGTGGCTTCACCTCTTAAAGCAGCCAGACAGTAGGCCTGTGCTTCAGAGATCCCACCCCACGAACCAATCGTGTCTAGAAAGCTTTTCAACATGAGTGGAGAAGCACTTGAGCTTGCACAAGGGTTATGTTCTCCATGCAGGAGAACGGGCTGGTGTGGAGAGTGGTGATAAATATGGTTCTTTTAATACAATAGCTTTGTAGGTCACTCAGCGGAGAGCCGACGTGTAGTTGCTCGGCCGGGTGCTCCTGCAGAGCCCGCGCTGCCCACAGACACGGGAACACAACCTTTAAAGAGAAATCTGAAAAGGTCAAAGCACAGGCATGCAGAATAGCAATATAGGAGTGCGCTTTCAGAGGTCACAAGGTCGGCGTGGGCCCTATTCCTTTATGTTCTGGAGTATGAGAAGACTCATTTCAGCAGCGTTGCAAACACATCTTTGTCTAATGCATTCCGTTAACCCGGGAGGGTAGGTTGACCCACTTCTGGGATATCTTGGAGAGAAGCGAAGTGTCCACCTGGACCTGGTTAGAGGTGTGGTGAAGACCGTGTTATTGGGAGCTGCTGTGTCCCAGCACACCAGCCACATGTGTTTCAAGTCTTTTATAGGCCCCATTCCAGCGCCTATTTTAAGTGCCCGTTTGCCACATAAAGACAAATCAACTTCCGTTAAACTTCCACTGGTTTCTCCATTAGCTGTTACTCAGAGATATTAAATATTGCGTTTGTGGTTCCTGCTTAAAGGAGCGGGAGGTGCTTCCATAACAGTGAGCTAGATGACAGAGTGGGTCAGAGCAGGCTGCTTTACTCCACGGTCCCATGTGACATGACTGCTTGCTTAGTGACTCCTCTTCCTCTGAACTAATTAGTCCCTCGACACGTCGTTATTGGTCCATATTTATCAGGAACATTAATTAGCACCTAGACTAGATATATGACTTGAAAATAGTTGATGTCTATGTTTATTTAGGTATTAACAACAGGGAAATACACTCTCTTATCCCCTGGTATTAGTCTCTAAGCAGGGTCGCTCATTCATCATGTGTTGTCTTCTCAACTTACTCTTCCTCTAAGAGGACATGTAAAGTGATGGTGGATTAGCATTATTAATTAAAAAAAAAACCAAAACAATCAATCCCCGTGTGAAGCAGCTGTTGCATTAGCAAAGCGTCAGCGTCTCGTGGGTAATCACGGTTTAGGTACAAGGCTGAGACGTGATCGGCTCTTGCTTCTGTTCCAGACAGATTTCCGGAAGAGGTACACTGAGAACAGCGGTAGAAATTGGAAGATCATTGATTTTCTGAGGGACAGCATGACTAGAAGAGTATTGATTGGATGCTTCTGTGGGATAAAGGCAGAAGGTCGACAGGAAACTTTGAAACTGGACAACAGCCGAGTGTATTGGGCGCGATCAGTGATACCATAGTTAAAATAATAAATAATAAAAGTCAACTTTCTAATTCGTGTTGGGTTTTATTTGATTGGCAACAAGCAAATCTATTGATTCATATTTCTGGAGAAATTTGCCTTTTTGTTGTGAATAGGTGTGAATAGTGTTAATAGTCCCTAACTCATATTAGTCTGACTCTTAACAGATCAGAATTAATTGTGTCGTCTGTAGCCTCTGAGGCCCTCATAAGGATCCCCTGTTGCATCTGTAGCTTTTGGCTTTCCCCAGATGTTCAGCACAGTAAACACAGATAGGGACATTGACATTAATATAGATATATTACAGTCTTTGAGGGGAACTCGTGCAAAAAAAGAGGCTGCAGAAAATCCGCGTCTCCCTTATTTCTTAACTGCAGTGGTAATCAACTGCAGATAACAAAGCACATTCTTCATTTAGGTTTTTTATTTTCTTTTTAAGTACATTTTATAGTGGGTAAACAGATTCTATTTAAATTCAGCTGGTTTGTTTAGAAGGTAGCGTTTGTTTCTTTTTTTTGTTTTTTTATGCCTCTCCACAGATAATTATGTACTTAGGATTCTTTATAGGGCTCTCAGACTTACCCAATTAGTCTTCTCGCTCCAAACTCCAGTCTTGGTTTCCTTATTTTACTCATGCCCATCTTTGATCGCATTTATTCCAAGCATCAGGGTAATCACATTAAAGCGGAATACCATAAAGATGCACCAAATACAATTGGGATTGTGAGACTGACCATAATATATTTGATTAAATTAACGTAATCATTCTGCTTCTGACTCTTCCCTGTTACATCTGTAGTACAGACAATTCAGGATCTTCTCTGACGTAGGCGGAAATCTTCTCTGGAAAATTCTTGCGTAAGCTGTTCATCAGCAGAAATAAGTGCACACTAGAGCAGGTGGTACCAGTTTAAACTCTTTGATGAAGATTAACCTGCTATAACCCAGATGAATGCATACACAGTATTTAGTCAGGCTTCCATCTCCAAAATAAACACCTTCAGGCATTTCCTGTCAGTCCTGTTGCTTCTCGTTCGAGTGGAAGAATCAAAAGCAGACAGTTTTCTCCTAATGACTGTCAAAGACCTTGATTTGTGTTGTGCGGGGAAGCTGCGTGTTATTTATAAACCCCGTCTCTACCCGTAGAGATCTTGTTTTTCCATCGTTCTGTTTTCTCTGTGCATCTGTAACATGTAGTAGTTTCGGATCAAAGCATGTGCGATGTTGCCGATGAGTTATGACTTGTAACGTTGATCTGTTCCTTCTTTTGTGGTAACGCTCGTCCATTGACCCCTCAGACACCATTCCACCTCCTGCCAGTCTGTCACTCTTCATAAATTGTCCTGACACTTGGTGCAGTTCACGTCCAACACGAGGCTGTAAATTTGCTTGACACATCTGACAAAGTCCAGATCAGATCTTCATTCCGCTTTGTAAGTTATGTCAAACAGCACCTCTGCTTTGAGGCCTGCTTCCCTGTTTGATGTTGCCCACACGTCCATATGGTATCGCTCTCGGCAGAACTCTTTCTGTTATTTATTTCCTGCCATTACACTCATCCTGTATTCTGTCCAGCAGCGTGTAAATCTGCCATAACCTCATCCTGACTGTTGTGGCATTTTCATGGTAAACACATTTCCATTGTGATATTCTTTCACTTTTCTTACATGATTATTTCCTAATTTAGATGGATAACAATATAATGCAATATGTTACTATATCAAATAGGGCTTTATGTTTGATAAATAGAATTTTACTTTTAAAAGTCCAAGCATTTTGTATTTTTTGGGGCAATATTTTGTAAAATTTCAGTTCTTTGTGTAAATATTATCCAACACTAACTAAAACTCCCTCAAACATCTAATTTTGTCTCATCTCCTCCTCCCTGGAGTGACTCACCTCCATATTTTATCCCTTTACTTCAAATTGGTCTCCCCCAAACTTGTCTTGTGGTTTTATTCGGATGATGAACTAACTGCCATTTGAATCACATCACATCCACATGACCACAGCAGATGTTATTGTGTAGATATGCTGCCCTTTTTTTTTTTTTTTGCGTTAAGATGAACTTTCAAACTTCCAGTCGTTTTTGTATGACCACATCATATATTTAGTTCGATAACAAGAGGGTTTAGATTTACCTGGTGTCTCCTCACATGAAAATGGTTGACAGGAAACATAACCTGTCTCAAAGTGTGATAAATAAAGTTTGAGCTGACACCAACTATGGAATAGCGAGCAGAAATTGGATTTCATGACCCTTTCCTTTTATGGTTCGACACCAGCTCCAATGATCACATACATGAGCGCGAATAAAGGAGGTATCAAGACTTTCCCCACACTAGCATTGTGCTGATGTGCTGCCTCTCTGTTAGCAGAGTAACACATGTAGCTTTCTCATGTACTCTCTAATGCAGAGCACAGTGTGTGATCAGTGGGAGTGGGGGTTATAGCAACAGCCTCAGCAGGAAAACACAGACACACCTCAAGTGTCACAATAGCAGTAAAGACGTGGAGATTCCCACACGGCACACGTGTTTCCTGCTGAAGGAACATGTAACTAAGATAAATTACAGGCCACTGGTGCGTGGTGTTCCAGCTCTTTCACCGTTGGGAGATGTGATTGGATTCCCATTCATCTGGTATCTTTTGTGTGAGGCTCAAACTGGACCTGGTTTGGCTCCATCAAACCGCATATTTCCTCCTAGGAAACAGCACCAGGTCCAGACAGGGCAAACATACAGTTGAAAGGAGAAGCTTTCCAGTCATAGCTGACTGCTCTAAACTGCAAGTGATCTAATGGGAACAAAATTGTTTTTCTGATCAAATATTAATGCAAAAATACTTATATTATGTGATGTCACAAGAGTTGGACTTGGCAGGTTCAGCTTAAAGGTTTATAAGCAGCTGCACACATCTGCCCCTATCTGCAGTGGATGAGTAGGCTCATATATGAGTCCTCCCACAGATATCGACTTCATAGGAGCAGAAAAATTAATATATTAGTGACTGTGACAGCCAGGCCAGAAGAGCCACATGTGATCCTGGGGAGCAGCTGACCAGACACAAAGGCTGACACATCCACACAAAGCACTAATCTCTCAACCTGACAAGTAATACCACCTATTGGTGGTCAATATGGGAATTGGGAGCACAGCAAGTTGCCAGGGGCCAATCGTTCTAACAAAAGAGCTTACAGGCAGAATGGGCTCTATAATTGAAAGATTGTGAGCTTGTCTTATGTTGCAGGACAATGTGAGAAATCCTGTGCAGATTATTCCAGTGATGAAGTGCACCAGGGAGAAATTTTGTAGGGGGGGCAGGGATAAGAGCGTCTCATCTTTGCAAAGCTACAGTATATTTTATTGGGTTTAAAGATCACATAACCTTGTTGAAGCACCTGCTGATAGGAGGTACAGTTTAAAATGGGTGAGAGTCTAATTATTCCGGTGTCCCAGAACCTTCTTTTATAAGACGAAAGGAGCGATGACTCCAAATTGAGGAAGTTCTTGCAGAGACTCTGCAGGTGTTTCTCCCTCCTTTTCCTCAAAACAACCTCCTGGAGCTTCAGAAGGATTTCTGCACATAACTTTATCCTCAGATAGCGGACCCTCGCTGTGGGTTTCCTTCTTCCCCACCAGCACAGAGAAACCTTCAGACCCACAATGTTTAGTTCTGTCTCAGGATGGAGCTCCAGGGGCTTGGTTAGGAGAACCTTTTTTAAATATCCCTCAGAATGAGCTTTACAGCCCCATATGAGAATTTTCTTCCCCTCTTCCCCCTAAATGAGAACATTTTCAGTGTTTGAAATAGCTGTTACCACCATACATATGTATTTATTTTATATTGTTTTGGGTGAAATGTCAACATGGTCATGCATCTCACTTTCATGCAGCATTTTCTCACTTCTTTTAAGCTCAGTTTTACTTTGTTGTAAAGCTACACCTATTGACACAGGCCAACAAGGTACCAGCCACAGCTAAATCAACAACGATGGACGAGTGTATGCATTCATACTTGGTGTACAACCTGTATGTTCTGCCTTTGGAGCACTTTGGTCCCATGTTATGTTAATAGTGGTGCATGCAGTCAATGTAGATTGCAACAGGCTCATGGAGGATGATCCCTATTTTGAGTTTTGCACCCAGTCATAAACTTCAAAATATGTTCTTTCAAATGCAGAAGCATCACAGCGGTCTCCACAGCCTCACTACTGGCTGTGGAGACTGCCAGTATGCTGCCCAGAATATACTCTCAGGCTATATGGAAATGGTAATATGTCTACATTTGAGCTACTCTGGGCTGATTCTATCCAGAATTGTGTACATTAAACATTACTTCGTTATGTCTAGAGTCAAAGGGGGCATTATTAGCACATTATGAAAAGTCTTCAAATTGCCTTTACATGGAGCTCTTCCAGGTTGCCCACCTCCAAATCAACCTGTTAGACCTGATCAGGTTATGGAGTGTCTCAAAGCCAACACTGAGACATCTCTTTCCAAATTGAGTTAGGTAGTTTCTGAAAGTCGTTGACAAATTCCTCATTACTCCAGGGACGCATATTAAGTGATCCAAGTTAGTTCAGCTCAACATCCCACATGCTTTCAGAACGCTATCCATACATGTCTGATACCATGCCTCAAGGAAAATATTCAATTTCTGTTTTTAACCGTAAAAGTAAGTTTGGATCCTGACTTCTTTTTTTTTGCCGGCTCTTCAACAATCACAGAAACTCTGTAAGTTCACGTACACCCTCATATATATCCGTCTGCTTCATCAGCGGAGGTTGCTGGAGGTCAGCGGCTGTCAGGAGGTCGTATCATTACCGATGCAGCCATGGATCATAGATACAGCCCTCATATTAGCCCTTCCCTCATCATTCCCCTCTGACCTCTTCTGCAGCTGTTCTGCCTCTCATCTTTATGATTAGAAAATGGACCAATTCCTCACACTCGCACTTCTCCCTATAGACTCTGCACATGTATTCCATCATAGTAATTATTTGACCATCCATATTAATTGACAAATTTGTCAGCAGAGTATATTGCACCATTGGTCAAATGCCAAAAGGATGCTCTAATCCAGTGAATGTGAACTCTCAGGAGGCGCCGGTGTTTCCTCTGGATCCCTCAAGTACTTACAGGCCATTTTCTTGGTGGGGAAGGTTTTTCATTACTGTCACTGGTTATTTACTAGTAAACATTTAGTCTCGATCTGGTGATCTCTGTTACTGTCCCTATGCGGAGGATATTGATGAGTTTCCTTTTCTCTGGCAGAAAGCTTTCATATAAAAAAAAACCAATACAAATGTGACTATGAGTTGGTGAATTGTAGGTTTTATTTCTTGTATTCTAATCAGATGATTTAGCCAGGCAGCCAAAGCTGACAGAAGTGACTCAAAGCCTGTGAAAGTCAAATGCTGTCCCTTTCACTTCGAGAGAACATTTTTTTTTTTTTTTTAAATGGAAGCTAAAGTGTTAGATGCCTCAAGCATGCTCTGTTCCCTTTTTTTTTCTAAATTCAGTGTCATTCAGCAGTGAAGCCTGAATAATAGAGTGGGAACTATTTGTTCTGCTCTAATGTGTAAAAAATGTGACTCACCCAGCGTTTGTTGAATTAACATACAAATTGCTGATACATTATCTCATGGATTTTTTTTTTCCCAATCTTCAAGGCAGAGTTGTAGTCTCATTGCGTTTTGTATGCTGCATTTTTCATGTGGCCTTCACATCAACGTCTTGGTGTCAGACAAAGATGACAAATGCCAAAGTGTAGCATCATTGTTCACATGAGTAATCTGTCAAGTGTTTTCTTATAAGAGGAGTCCATTAGCTCTTCCCTTGGTGCAATAAAGATCTGAGTTCAAACGTTGGCCGGCTTTGGGAGAAAAAATGGATTTTGACATCACACATTCTCTTGGTCGTAACATTTCATTTTGAAAGCAGGCGTCTGCTTTGATGCATGGATGGAGGCGTTTTGTTCAAAGGGCTAACCTTTTCTGGGCACTACTTTGAAATGATAATTCACCATCTTGCTGCAGGTGGAGCCGCGGTTCTTTCGGCCAACAGGGTCAATCAGAGTCAAATGTGGGAGCCGCTCGCAGACCCACCAGACCGGCCATGCCAATGCTTCACTGCTGTCAGCCTCGCCAAAAACACAGAGTGGAGGGTGTGAGGGTGGCGAGGAGCCGAATCCAGCAGGAAGAGGAATAGCTTCCCTATGAAGGTTGTGAAGGATATATGGACGGTTATACATATTTACACAAAGCTTTGAGTTTGGCTTCCTGTCAGAACTAAACTGGGTATTTTTGTGTGCACTTCCTCGCCGTGTGTTGTGTTCCCATGGAGGACGCAGGTGTGTGTAATTACAGCGGTAATAAGACCTGGATATGGTCCACCTGCCTCAGACTGAACTCTGTCCAGTGCAGCGTGGCTGACAACAAAGGCGAACACTAGCTGATTCTGCCTGTGATGACGCTGTTAGAAGGCCGTGTTTGATGGGGAGATATTTCTGGGTGGGGTGTAATTCACTGGAATTATTCAATAATGTGAAGAATAACATGAATTATCACACGCAACAATAACCAGACACGTTAGAGATGAAAGAATCATAAACAAGACAAGTGTGATATGTATTTGCTTCATGTTTGTGTATGATGTTGATGTACATTAATTCACTGTTCCCATGATTCCCCAGGATGGGTATTACCACTCAAGCAGCACTGTCGTGTCACAGATTCTGCAAATTACCATAAACCTAAGAAAATGAAGCAAACGGGTGAAATATTTCATCTCGTGTTAATAATGTATATCAATATCCTGTTGCTGTTGTCCATCTGGATGCAGCCTTTCAGGTCCTGCATGAGTGACTGTCTCAGTAATAAGACAGCTCAGGACTCACAGACATGGATGTCCCCTGGGTCCAAGCTCCAGCTGGAGCAGACATGCTACGACGACCTGTCCCTATTATTGTTTGTGACAGAATCAAGAAGGATTTGTAAGTGGCAAAAAGTGTGTGTGTATGTGCTGTGCCTTCTTGTCAGATTCTGATGGCAAGTACCCCCATGTAATTATGGGCATGGGTGGCCAGCCTTGACAGCTCATCTGTTAACTAGCCATTTGGATTCTGGGGCAACCTGCACCACAGAGACAAGCCACACATGCACACAAATTAAAAATCGCATGCAGTCAAAACGGGATTTGAATAAAGGGTACCCTCATATAGTTCTATGCTTCTCATTAACACTGAGGCATACATTTACCACTGGTTGACAGCGAGCTGCTCTAAATCTTGTTTCTGTGCATTTCATGTGTCATGCAAATGAGTTACAAACGTGTGGGTTGCTCCCCTGGTATTATCATTTTAATTAGACCCATCTTATATATTCAGGACTTAATTACATCTAAGAAGCATCAAATCCAAGGTTGATGAGCAACATTTTAATGTTTAAATTAAATAGATGAAATGAGATTGTTTACAATTGACAACTATAGAAACTAAACTTTGTGATTCATCTTCTCATATTTAAAATCTATGATGTGCTTAAACAACAGCATGGTAAAAGTGCACTCATTTTCTTTACTAATCTTTGGTAATTAACCTTTATTAATAAATCTTAAATAGGCTTTTCTCTGTAAAGTCATTGAGATTTGCTACATTTTTCTTGCAGCTGAAAGATTTGTAGCTCAAACCAAGAACACAGTCTTGTAACTGACATAGTTTTCACACCAAAATTAGCGTGTGTGCTCGGGTTTCTTACCTGTGAGTAAACCTCTCAAAAGTGTCATCTTGACTCCTTTCTCAGGTCAGATCACCAGCAAACAAGCTCGCCTTTCAGACTCTTTCCCTCTGCTGCATCATTTATTTAGTGCACTGGCTTATAAAGGGTATTACGAGATCGGACGTTGTCCCAGTGTCTCCATGGGTTTCCTGTAGTCACACCAGTCTCCTTCCACAGTCTAAAAGCATGTACAGGAGGCTCTAAATTGCCCCTGTGGTGTGAGTGAGTGTGTGACTGAATGATGTGATGGACTGGTGACCTGGGTGTTTTCTGCCTGTTCCCAAATCGTCAAGATACTAGATACAGTTGCCTCCACTGTTTAAACCCCACTAAGTTGATGCTAATGATAGCGCTTCAGTGACATAAAGAGTCCAGTGTCAACAGAATCGTTACGTGGGATGGACATAAAGCCCATCTGCTGGAGATTTTAATTTGGAGTGAACACTGATCGGTGGCACTCTCACGAGGTGGGTTTCAACAGGTTTTAGTGTGCTTTTTGCCCTGTATTAACTTTGGCTTTATTGTGCAGAACAGATTCTGTCAAGAGCCCCATCCCCTCCACTGGCAACCAGGGGACACAATCATATTGTGTTCACCCTTTGGCAAAGGCCCTCCATTCAGGGATGAGTAATGAGTAGGAAGGCCAGCATGCCGTGATCCCAGCTTTTTAATTAGTCTTCCATTAACTTTTTCAACCTTGGAAGCTGCAGGGAGCACACACTGCTCCAGACCAGTGTACATTATACTGGTGTCCAAAATCTAAAACGTGGTATTTGGGGATACATTTTCAACTGCACAGGACTCACTGGCATGCTGCAGAAAGAGTTTTGGTTAAGTTACCATCCACTGTACATTAATTCTGTGTAAAGTCAAAAGCCACTGTGATTTAAGGACCTGTTCTTCACATATGCATGGAGCCCTCTGACCGTTCAACACGGTGCTCACATAATAATCCTCGTACATAAAACAACCTTTTGTAAAGTGTTTTCTAGTGAAACTCCCCATAAACACAGAAAGTTAGAGTTCATTTTCGTGTGCTATTTCATTTATTTCAGGCTGTTATGAAACCTTGGCAGTGTTTGGACAATGGAGACAGACTATGTTTTTTTGCTTGTTTTTTTTTGGCATCCTGGTCTGGCTGATATCTGTCAAAGACCCTACAACGGGTTTCTGATCTGTAGCATGAAAGAGTCTGGCCGAGCCTTCTGTGGAACACTGCAAGAGGAACTGCACAGAGAGGCTGACAGACGGAGCAGGAGCCAGAGAGAAAAGTCAACATGACAAGCATCACTATTTGCCCAACCTGGATACTGGAAATTATTAGTTGGGGGGCAATGGGATTTGCATTTTCAAATGCTCTGAGCTCTGTTTTTTTTTTTTTTCCTACCAGACCTGGTGATAGACGCACATTAGCGCGGAGAAGCCAAAGGTTGTGCACGAGATCCATCTGTTTCTAGCCTGTGCTTCAGGAGCGACACTGAATATAAACACAGGGCAGCAAAACGTCTGCCTCCTGAGGGTCCATTTGTCTTTGTTATTCTGCTTGATCATTGGAACTGTTCGGCCTAACTAACGTGTTACAAACATAATTAACTGTAAATGAGCTCGGTTTTAACCCGCTCCGTGTTAAATCCGACAAGATGAGTTTTGTTAGAGTTATGATTAAATATTCTCATTAAGTGCTGTGTGGCTATAGTTTTAAAGGCAGGAATGCATAAAAAATATTTGTTTTAATTACATAAAGTTTAATTAAATATAAAATAATTGGGATCTAAATAGGGAAAGCCATTTAGGAATACTTTAAGGTGTACTTAACTTAATAGCTTTTTGCTTGCTCCTCCAAAATAGTTATAAACATCTGGACCTGACCTGATCTGACAGATATGACTGTCCCACTGCTGGGAAACATTACAAAAATAACTGAACAAGCTTCCATCAATTAGTGTGTGACTGACAGGCACAGACCACCTCATTGTAGCTATTGAATTAGTATTTAGCCGAATGAACCAACATGTATATCCATTAACTAAAATACAGCTGACAGACTGTGCTCATCTGACTGACTGTGAAAATGAATCCTAACTATCCTAAAACTTAACATCTAATCACATTTTTGTCTTGCACAATTCTGGTTATGTTTTCTTGTAAAAATAAGGGGGTTTTTTTTCAGAATAATTATAAAATAAGTCCTCTCACTGTCTGCATTTGTGTGTAGCAAAATTCCTGCCTGAGGTCCAAAGCATACATCCATGATTCATCCTGTTTTCTGAGTTTACAGTCAGGTTTGGAGCGGAGATTTGTGTAGCAGTAAAGAAAGCCCCTGTGGAACTGTTGTCCTTTGACCTTCCTGCACCCAGTGGTGTGTACCAATTTGGCATATTTTTACAATCGTAGTGGGCGAGCCCAAACCCTGAAAGGGAAGTTAGCGCTTCCTTTCGTTTCCAGTTAAGGTTGAGGGGTTGAAAGAGTCTACATTTTTATTAACCAAGTCGCCTGCAGACATCCAGCAAAATAAAATGTTACCATCATGGATGCAGCTCCTAACATTTACTCCAAAGAGGCATCATAAACTATTAATGTCTTTGTGTGTGTGTGTGCGCGCACGTGCATGTGTGTGTGTGTGTGTGTGTGTGTGTGTGTGTGTGTGTGTGTGTGTGTGTGTGTGTGTGCGTGCGTGCATGCGTGTGTGTGTGTCCATGTGTTTATACCAAAGACCACATTCTACTAGCAAAGTGAGGATGTTTTTGGGAAGGGAGGACATTTTGGCTGGTCTTCAAAGGACTGTTTGAGGTTTCAGACATGGTTTTAAGGTTGAGGTTAGGTTTGGGTAAAATTTAATTAGATTTAGTGTTGGGGGGGGGGGATGGTTAGGGTAAGAGGCTGGATAATACATTATGTGTATGAAAGTCCTCACAAAGATAGCAGTACACAGGTGTGTGTGTGTGTGTGCGTGTGTGTGCGCGCGCATACATAAAATCCTTGTGCTGAGCTGGGTCAGCAGTGGGGTCCAAAGCTGTTTTGCTCCTTTTATTCCCACATAAGATCAGGACTTTCTTGCATGTTGGAGAGCAGCGAGCAACAGAGCATTGTTATGGCTGTTGTGTAAAAAGGTGATTATCTGCTGCTGCGGTGTAAAATGCCATGACTGTGACTGATGCCTGCTCATTTGAGATTCCAGTCGAGGCAAAGAAGGTCAGAGAGGAGAAAAAACAGGCAACCTCCCATACTGCAGCCCTTTACCACCTCTGTGTAAGATGCACCATCACAGTGGAGAAAAGTACATATTCTGTGGAGAGATGTCTTTCATTTTGTCGAGCGCATCAGATCAGGATGCTTTTTCAAATTAACATTGTGCAATATGGAGGAAAATGTAGAACAAATTGAGCAAACTAAAGAAACAAAAATAAGCATACTTTAATTAATTACAAGTGCACATCCCCTCATGAAGTCAGCATCAGAGGTAGAGCTGAATTCATATGTTTGTCTTTTTTTCCCACGGTTGTTGCTCTGGTGATGGTTCCATTTCACTGGTCATTACTGGTGCTTTAATTTATCATTTATTAACTCTGCCAGCAGCTGCAGTGTTCTAAACTAATAATGATCAGAAAGTTTCAAGTCTCAGCATCTGTGCAGCGGCTAATTCGTTTCATTCCCACTGAGCTGACTCCGCTTGTGTTGTGTGAAGTTTGTTGAAATGTTGCTCATTTCCCATGAACTCATCGTGATGGGCCTCGCAGACCGACTGCAGCCCATCAGTAAGCTGCGATAGCCCATGATTGCTCTCATGTAATTGTTATTGTTGGGTTATGAGGCCTCCTCACTGTTTAAACAGCTCAGAAAAAAAGAAAAAAAGTCTGTTTGGTTATGGTTTATTCAGATGCAGTCTGCTGTCATAATCTCTGTACACGGTCTCAGACGGTCAGCTGTGGGTGGTGGTGGAGGCAGTTCATCATGTCTCTGTCTGCTGCACGCATCGCTGTTGTCAGGTCTCAACCTGCACACTTCATGTTCTTTCTCTCCTTTTCTTTGTGTGCAGATCACACGGGTCATTTTCTGTGTCTTCCTCGAGACCGACTTTGTCATCTACAAGAGGAAAATGTCGCTCCTCTTTCAAGGTATGTGTGTTTACTCCAAATCGACAGGCCCATTTGTCATTAATGCTGCATCATTACATTTAATCTATTAAACATTGATTTGCTGGGGTGAACTGAGCTAATGAACTGATGAATACTTAATATGCAGTGTTTTCCTGAGGTTTCTGAGTTTGACTATGTGATCTCTGCCTACCTAATCGACCATCTGCACAGAGCCACGCGGCTTTGGCATTCAAACCTTTAGACACATCTGCAGCGAGAGATATTCTCCTCCTGGAAGGATCTGTCAGGCTTAAAAATGTAAATAACTTCAGCGAATCTGCGCAGAAACTTGGTTTAACACGTCAGATTTTCTTGGCTTTCTTTAAGAGGATTTCATCAGTTTTTAAAAAGAGAAAGCGAGAGAGAGAGAGAGAGAGAGAGAAAAGAACAGGCCAAGTTTTCCATAATTGTTGATATTCCGATGACACTTTTCAGATTTGATTGACTGTAATAACAGACCTCATCAATGATTGTCAACTGCGAGACCTTAAAAGAAAAACCCACAAATCAAGGATGCATAGCAACCGCTGATTGTTCTTTGTTCCTTCTTTGCCGTTTTGTTCTGCGAAATAAACAAACATCCATTATCTATTGCTCCCACTCCCTTTCCAATTCCCTCCCTCCTTTCATGCCATCATCCTTTTTCGGAGGCCAGGAGCAGTCACCGGCTCTGATGGGGGCTCCACGGAGGATTGAGTTTAATAGCTGGGGAGCTGAAAGAGGCTGGCTGGCTCCACCAGCCTAGCATTACCTCCCTTTTACCTCCCTTTCCCTTCACTGGCTCCCCAGCGGAATACCGGCTCTCAGGCCTTCATCTCGCCGCTCCCAGATGGAACAGTGTTTTGTTCCCTCTGCGCTCCTGTCATCTGTCCCGCTCCCCGCCCAGGCTCTTCGCTGAAAGATTACATTCTGGGGACAGACCTTAATTATATTGCTTGCCCCCCGTGCACCCAGCGCCCGTCTCATCATATTAGCGTTCTGAGATGAGAATCTGGAGCTGTTGTTCTCCAGTTATCAGTCTCGCCGTTTACAAGCGCTGTCGGTGGATAAAGACCCCGTATCCGTCTATGACAGGGAGCAGGGAGGAAGCCAAACAAACCGTCTGCCCTGCGTACGTGTCGCAAAAGCAGAATCACAGAAGTTTCCAGAGCTGCGTCTTTAAAAAAGGACTCTTTTTACCTCTGTGAACGGGAGCCAGAGGGCAACTTTGGATTCAAGGCAGAGGTCAATTAGATGATGAAAGAGCCCACGTGGGCGTTTTATTATCTTGCTACATGCATGCGATGTTCCCACTCTGGGATTTTCCTTTCTTTACCTTACCTGTGTGCTTCCTGGTAAGTCTCTTTACCGCTGTCTTTCTGACGCCCCTTTGAAGACACTCCCCTCAGAACCCCAGAGAGAGCAGAATCACCGTTGTTGTGGTTGTTGATGAGGGATTCATTTGAAGAATTCTGTTTAATCCAGCCAGGCAGCGCCACACGGCTGCGCGCTGAAGCGCGCGTTCGGGAGAGAAATGCTGATTGGTGGTGGGTGCCTCCTGACAGTGACGGCGTGACCCCGCGGTGTGAAGCCCGGTGCTTAGCCCGTGCAAAATTGGGGAATCAAAGGCTGGGAATTAGCTTCAGGTGCAGCCCCGGAGCTTTCAGAGCATCCCATCATCCTCGCTGCTAGAGGCAGGCAGGCAGGTACCGGAGACCAGTCCATCTCCCTTTTCAGTGCTCCCTCACTCACCTCTCACCTCCACGCCACCCTGCCCAACGGCTCATCCGTCCACTGTCTGCTCTTTGCTTATTACGCCGCAGCACCTCCCCCCCGCCCCCTCCATCAGCCTCCTTATGGAGCTGTTATGAATAGCAGCCTTGATCTCTTTCTAATTTGTAAGTGCGTGTGCGCGCGTGGCTGTCACACTCCAGCTCTCGCCTGTAACATCAAGTATGTGTACAGCTGAGAGGAGGCGCGATAGATTTTGTTTTATTGAAGTCTTACCATTCTCATTTTTCATTGTATA
This sequence comes from Lagocephalus sceleratus, assembly GCA_911728415.1. Taxonomy (NCBI): domain Eukaryota; kingdom Metazoa; phylum Chordata; class Actinopteri; order Tetraodontiformes; family Tetraodontidae; genus Lagocephalus; species Lagocephalus sceleratus. The sequence goes on from CAJVRN010000040.1 coordinate 2,601,306, forward strand.
TCTTGCGTCCTCACATTCAGGCAATCTGTCAAGCGACAATGACTGGAGCAGGAACATGTAAACAGAGCATTTGCATACAGGAAATTGCTTTATTACAATGCGCATTCCCACAAGCTGTCACAGCACGCGGGCCAAAATAAGGTTACATCCGAGCAGCGGGACAAAGCTGAAAAATAGCTTTTAATGACAAATCCTCTCACGCTCCTCCGTACAGGTACATTAGCCATGACGCATGGACGAATACGGTAGACAAGAAGTAGCTTCGAGTGAGAACAGGGAGGATTGAGTACGAGAGCAGTGGCATCGCAGTAAAGTAAAATAACTGACTGCAGGCTTTTTGGCCATTATTTTGACGTTATTTGTGCTTGTTGGTGCAACAGGGCTTACTCAAGCTGTTTCTTTGAATGCTGTGTCCCAAATCACTACCTATTCTCTATATAGTGTGCTAATTAGGGTGCTCGCATTTTTGCAGGGCTGTGCAAATATTAGCACGAAAGACGCTGTGACGCCATTAAAAGCGCGCTGTCCAAAAGCAGCTTGTCAGTTCATGAGCGAGCGTGCAAAGTTTTTATCTTTTCAAAATTGGCATCCGTTTAAACGAAAAAGCTATGAGTTGATGCACCCGCAGAGCATAATCAATGCAATTAAACATGTGGCATGATTGGTATTGCTTCATTGATGATGATTGACCACATGCTTGTCTTGGCACGTATTATTTGCGAGCAGGGATTCAGTCGGGCAGCTGTGCTTGTAGAGAGCAAAAGCATGTTGAAATTGATTCAGGGTACACTCCACCACTAATATGATCCGGGTGGCTGCTCACAAGCTGGGCTCCGTCTCTTCTCTCCCTCAATCAGACACAGTTGCTGACAATATTAACACAGGCCGCAGATCTGCAGGGGCAGCTGTGTTTGGTCTGAACTGTTTCTCTCACTTTCCAATTGACACTTATTTACATGGTTCTTAATGCACTCCCCGCTCTCATCACCAGAGCCCAGACGGCCCAAATGTCCGTAATAGGACCACATCACCAAACTCCACGCTGCTTTTGAAGAAGCAAGGCTGCGGTGCTCACGCGCACTCGTGTCATTTGTCGACGGAGGATTTGAGAGGCTGGAAGAAATCTGTGTTGGTGTCATGAGGGATTTCAGGAGCAGCCCAGTCAGTCGGGCAGATATGAGCATTCAGGCTGCCTCATCGTGTGTTATAAATGTTCCCACTTTAGCGCCGTTCACCGACATGCAGAGTATCCGTCAATATTCAGGTTACTGATGTGCACAATAGTGGATCATTCAAAGGTTTAAAACTTGGAATTTCACTTCTGGATTGATCCAGTGAACTGAAAAGCCAAGTAATAGATTCCTTAGCTTTGCATGAACGCAGTGAGGAAAACTAATCTGTTGAGCACCAACGATATAACTAACATTACACAGTGCATCTTTATTTGATCAGACAAGTTGGATATGAGAGGTTGTACAGGAGTTTTCCGTGATCTGATAATTATCACCAGGATCACCAAGAACGCAAACCCATTTCCCCAAAATGTCAAATTACCGAGCAATCACGGCTTCACCTAAAAGTAGTTCATCCAAAGGTCAGGAGCATCCGTTTGTGGTGACTGCTCTGGCTTCTCTTTAACGCCACAAAGGAAAGAATAAACATATACTCTGTGTAATGATATTCCGCATTGCGTGCCATAAATTCCCCCCTTTGACAGCCCTGTTGAGAAGGAGAGGTGTTTGTACCACACGTGGCAGCCGCTGAGGCAAACATTTTTTTTTCTGTTTTGTATTGTTCTAGCGTGTCAGTGGGCTTTCCTTTGTTTCCCAGAGCAGGGTGAGATTAATGCCTCGCACCTTCCGAATCAGAGTTCTACAAAAGCAAAGTCTGTCGCTGCATCCACGGGGAGCTCTGATGGTTCCACTTCCACAGCGTGGCTGACAGCAGCTTTTCGTCAACGCTAATGCTCACTTGTTAACTATAGCAAATCATTACTCAGTCACACACAACCACAGATGCTCGCGTACTGTACCCAAACACACTTAGTAGTCCGTTAATACAACTTCTCAGAGCACTGCGAGTCTTTGGTTGTCTGGCCAATGGAACCTGTGAGAAGGTTTCTCCCTCTCTGCATCCAGTAGACATTTACGCTTTGCTCGGTCTGTCTCACGAAATCTACGTGGAGGAAAAAAAACAGAAGAGATTTCAAGAGAAAAGACTTGCCTGTCCAGGACAGCCACCTTTCTTTGTTCATTTACGGCGTGGGTTGAACTGAAAACGAAGGTCTGACGATCGCAACCTCCCGAGCCCATCACGCGGGCGTTATTTAACACATGCTAAACACATATGCAATAGCTTAGCGCAGTAACACACTGGATCCAAGGCCATCTGCTGGAGATGCGAGGTCGCGAAGGTTGCCAAACCTGACAGCTGGTGTGAAAGGAGGAGGTAAACACTCAGCTTCTGGATGTATGAATGGAGCAGATACATAGGTCACGTTTCATGTAGTTGCAGGAAGGACTCCACATCCCGTGCTTTAACATTGCTATAATAAAAAAAAAAAAAAAAAAAAATAGAAAGTTGAGATGGCTACCTGTATTGTGTTCTGAAATGGTGGGCCTGATACAATGTCCTCTCCCCCTCTGGCAGACAATGACATTGATGCTGCAGAGACGGAGCTGAAGGAAGGTGAGTGACAGAACATTTCATGGTTGCCTTTTCACCTTAACACCTCCATTAAAGCACGAGGAGGGTGAGTGAGTGGCGTAGCCTCGGCGTCTGACAGTGATTCGCCGGGTTTTATGCAGCAGAAGAAATTGAATGTTTACTGCTTCGGTGACACGCTGGATCCACGACCTGACAGATCACGGTTAAAAATACTTCATGTCAGGTACATTACATTACATCAGCTTATTTCCACAGCTAATTCCCAGCACTATTCTTTTCATCCGGCTTACAGGCACAATGCCTTTAGTACACCTAAAGCGAGTGGAATAAAAAAAAAAAAGAGGGCTGAGCAACATCCCTCTGCAATGTGTGCCAGGCGATAACTGTCCAGCACAACTGTCTGGGTGTAATGCATTTATCACTGCGCCATCTTGGCACGTGGCCGGGCCCTCCCAGATACTCTTTATCACGATAAACAATTGACATTTGTCTGTGCGTCGATGTCCCGGATAAGCAATAACACAAGCAGGAAGCCTCGCGTCTGTTGTCTGAAAAGCATGCGCGCAGCAGGCCCAGCATCTTCCCCTGGCTGCTGCCCCTCTCCGCCTTGTCCCTTCAAAAGCGCAGCGCCCACGCGTGCTAATGAGGGCACCATGCGCCAGGTCTGGCAAACTGAACGAAGAACAATATGAGTTTTAGCGTCTGGATGGAGAACCCAGGGTGCCATCAAAATGTTTTTCTTCCAAAGTCACCTCCGTCATTTCCCAATTACACGCATCTGTGTTTCCAATGAGACTCCATTTTGGTGCACATAAAAGGGACGTTTTATATGTGCGCTGTAAAATGTGGTATCCCGAAGTAAAACAATGTGCCTGTAATGGCTCACTCATAACGACTTGGCTCCATATTTGAGATTTTGTCCTGTTTTTAGCGCCTGGGTGCCTACATTATGTCCTGTTAATTTACCAGCTATTTTACACAGCATACTGTATAATAACACAGAAGCAGACCATACCAAGCCAACTGAAATAACCCCTAATAATTCCAGCTCTATTGTATTGTCATACCGGTGCTGCCCCAGTCCAGTTTGGCTTTGTTTGATGGGTTTCTGCACTGGTGCCAAGCAATAGCCTTTTATTCTGCTCCATCAGCCAGTTTGAATCAGTAAAGGCTGGAGCTTATTCAAAGGTTCGAGTAACTGCTATTCTCACATGGAATAGCGCTTTTGTCCTCCGCTGTGCTCCGGAGTTAGCCTCAAAGCATCAAATTCTTCTCCCGTTGGACTTTTTTATTTGTCAGGCAGGTATAAAACAAAAGACGTATAGCCGCCAGGAAGTTCTCTCCCAGGCCCCGGACGCGTGGTCAGGCCGGCGCTGGGTAGCCAAGTCGGGATAATCGCTGCAGAGTTTGGCTTGCAAAGCGCAACGGAGGCTCGCAACATGGCTCATTCCAACGGTTCAAACTGATAAGCTGTTAACACCTGAAGGAAATGAGTGACTTTCTCTCTGTGCTTGGTTTTAGATGACACACCACCATCTCCAAAAACTGTAACCAAGGAGGAAAGTGAAGACGCCAACAGAGGTCTGTTTTATTATTATTGCTGTGGTTATAGAGCACAATGACATGACAAGTAATATTTAGTGGTAACACTATGCAGTGATGTACGTTTGCGTCATTTGTTTTGTGTGTATGAAATTATGGAGTGGGTTCTTGGTCAGTAATCCCCTGCTCTTGGATGCCAACTTCGTCTTTGGGGAAATGAATACGAGATGAAGCCGGGCCCATTTAAACGAATGTTTTCTTAGAGGCGCACTTGTTTAAGAAGCCATTATCTGGATATTCTGCAGCTTCAGCCCCTTTGGATGTGTGCAGTATCGAAACAGTTTTCGGCTCCTCCGATACGATGGACCAAAGATAATTAGATTCTTACACTGGAGGGCGTTAGCAGGCAATTAAACGGGTACACCATCCATTTGTCTTCAAGGTTTAAGGTTGCGGGGATTTTTCTGAAGACGGGAGATGCCGGGTTGTTTTTCCTCAGGGTGAGCAGATCTTTTCGGCTCGGAAGATTGCGAAAGCCTGGAACAGATAGGACGTCGATATGGGGTGCTTCTGCACAAAGTCATTTTTGTCTGCGCAACGCACCTTTACACAAGCGTGCCAGCAATTCACAAATTCAATCACCAGCATTAGGAGGGCATAAGTATTGTGTAATAATCTTTATAAATCCTAATTTATCAGGCCCGCCAGCTTAATAGTAACTAATCCATTCACAAAAGGCCTTGGCACAGCTTTGCAGCATGGGAACACTCAGTCCTTGAGACAACCTCTCTCACAGGGAGGGGATGAAGCGATGCCGTACTGCGTGCAATGTAAAGGTTAGGCGTGGTTCACTTTATCGCGTAAGAAGAATGAATCATAGGAAACATTCAAATGTCAAGCAGACAGAACTTGAGCCTGGGAGAAAAAAAAAGAAAAAAAAGAAAGCTATTCTCTACGTGAGTCTGTGTGTTTCACCGACAAAGCAGGTCACCTGTTCAGCCCGGTCAATACGTCGAGTACTTTTTAGAATAAATTATGCTCTGCAGTGCTGCCGGTGGACTGAGCCTGTCAATATGCTTCAGCGTGATGCATCTCATCCATCACATTCCTCCGGGGGGGGGGGGTTTCACTCGCTCCAGTCCACAGGTCAGACATGAGTGGCTTTCAGCTACACCCCTGATGAAGAGGAGACATTAAGACTTTCTCTGCTGCTGTGTTTTTCTGTGATAAACACACTAGTTAGCGGTGCGGTGGTAATTATAGCGCTGCCGTGCCTCGCGCGCAGCGTTGGCTGCATCTACCCGTGTGTGTGAGAGCAGGCTGTGTTTTTCAGCGTCAGTGGTCTGAAGGAAAAAGACGGCGAGAGGATGCCGTCTCGAATGAAACCCCTCAAAAAGCAGTTTTTAGGCCCCCCGCCAGTGAAAATCGCTCTGGCACCTGTGTCTCGGTTGACACGTGGTCCATGTGGCTTTTTTAGGGCCCGATACACATGATGAAAATAAAGAGGCGAATGTCTGATGAGCTGCGCCTTGTTCCATTCCGCCAGTCGGAGACGTGCATTTGCTGACAACCGAATATTCGGATACCTTAAGCTCCGCCTCCTTTGCCTGAGAGAGTGTCTTCTTCAAACGCGGGAATGACTCCAGTTTCAAAGTTACGACTGTGCCCGCAGAATCTCGTTTAATAAGTTCCATGTAGCAGAGGAGGAAAGCTCCAGCTGCTGTATTTGTACATTCATGGTGCTCGATTAGGCAAATGAAGGGATAATCCTTTTTAAGGTCCTCTAGGATTTTTTTTTTTTCAATTAAATCAGCAAATGAAATAAATAAGTTTGCGAGTGGAAATGAGTTTTTAAGAGTTTAATCATGAGCTTAAATGGGACTTTAATGTATATTATCATTTTTGAGACTGTCGTGTTTTCACATTTTCAACATTTTCATTGATGGGTTTAGTTTGCCCTGATACTTCCTGTGTACTCGCACAAATCCCATCTCACATTAGAATGTTTTTTTTTCTTAAACTGCAATCTAAATCGCATTCTAATTGTATTTACTTTCAGACCAGCACAACAGTGCATCTGTTTAGATTTGATAAGCACTATTTGAACTCCTCTTCAAAAGAAGCCAACGCACAATCCCTCGTCGACTACAAACAACCCCCGAAGAGTGTTTGGAAATAAAAACAGGATCGCAGATTAAACTGTGTGTGGATGAAGTGTGCCGTGATGTAATCTTCGTGAAATGGGAGCGCAGCATGCAGAAAGCTCCGAGCGAAAGAGAGAGGGGGAGAGCACGGGAGACGCAGCCACAGAGGTCCAGGGTGGAGTGGAACACACCTGAATTGGCAAGCGGCCCCACAGTGTCTATTATTTGATGTCAAATTGGTATTAGTGAGATTAGAGGATGTCACAGAGCACGGAAAAATGTGAATCCGGAGCCAGGAATCAATGCCCGGGTGAGTCCGCTCGCCTGGCATGCCCAGGAACGACGGGAGGGGGAGACGATGAGAGATGGCAACGAGCGTGGATGGATGTGCGGTGTAATAACACAACGTGAGGACGGACAGTGAGCCTCCCTGTGGGACGCCATCTCCACCCAGCACTCACAAAACGCGCTCGCGCCTCGCTTTGACACACATTTGCCACAGCAGAAGGTCTTTGAGCGATCGCTGTTGGTCATCTCAGAACCTCTTTTCTCTACACATGTCTCATGAATTTTTCAACTTTCTCATTTTTTTTTTTTTTTTTTTTAAAAGGGAAGAAATCCTTTTCATCCTTTGCTCCAGTTGGCTGGAATGGAAGCAATAAGGGACAGTGATGGGAGAGAGGAGGAGATATCTAGGGTGTGTGTGCATGCACAGACTTTTGAGTTTGTGTGCAAGTAGGACACAGGAAAGGTTGCATATCAGCAGCTGAATTGTTTATGTTGCTCAGATATTGTACCCCTTCATCTAACGTTACATAAATTATTGAAATTTGTTGTGCGTCTGAGAGACAGAGAGCGGAATGATTGAGTTTCCTGGAAATTGTTACTTAGCCAATATATCTTTTAAAGCACAAACCACAGGAGTACTGCCACTAAAAGTATTGAGGTGGAGACTTCCAGAGCTGTAGTCCTTCTGTGTGAAGTGTGTCACGCTGGGATTCACACTCAAGACCGTTGAACACAATGAAGAAGCTGGGACAATGCTGCCACCTGCTGTTTGGAGCAGGAGCTGTCTGCGCCTGGGTTGACCTTAACTCTGAACTATAACGCAGCATATTTATTCCACATTTTCTAATCAAGCCCCTGTGTTTTGGACCACTATTTGTCCTTTAGCACGTTTAATCACAAATCAAATGCTGTTGCCTTCACTCAGCTGAACATAAATGATCAGATAACAGGGAGGAAATTGCTTTCAGCTCCGCATCTCATCTGATATGTTGTTGTCGTGGATCGTTGTGGACAGAGGCAGCAGCCTTGCTTAATTTCTAAACACAGGAGGAATATTTAGGGCCAGAGCAGTGAAGGATTCATCTTAACCCGCTTTCCCAAATGGAGCGTTCCTTCCAGCCTCCTGTCCATGGCTCCATCCCAGAGTGCCATTCATGATTAATAGAAAGGATTGCGATACCGCGCGGTGTCACCGGTGTTCTGTATGATGGACAGGGGCACTTGGGACGAGCACGCAGCTCTGGTAGTGTTGGCCTTTTCTCCATTTAATGGAGGCTGGCATTTTATTGTTCTGAGTGCAGGGCAAAATTGCATAGATATGAAAAGATGGTTTCACGCTGCAGCTTGTTAAAAAAGCAATTATGGCCGCAGCACAATGGCTTTTGTAGAGCCTGTGCTCTTGTTGGTGTCGTGGCTTTCATTACTCAATTTGTCTCAAATGTTACTGGGTTTTTTTACGGCGGGGAGATTCGGGATTTCGGAATTTACTGGCGCGCCGTGATTCTGAGATGGCATCCATCGTCGAACCTTTGCCGATGGTGATCAAAACCAGCAACGACACCTCTTCAACTGATCACAACGGCTCCCTCCGTCCCCGCTCTCTCCATTCTTTCAAAGACAATTTGCATCCACATCATTACTGGGACATCTGCTGCAGCAGAAGGCCGACACACCAGTGTTTCCAGTACGTGGCATTGGCATCTAACAGAAGGTTCTGTTATCCTCAACTTGTTTCTTGGTACATTTTAATGAAAAAAAAAGAAAAAAAAGGGAAGACCATCATCGCATGCCTGAGATGAAGCATTGACAGGTGTATTAGCACAGGACTCGTATCTGGTATGAGCATGTCCCTGTTGTCATTCGGAGGCGGGAGAGACGCTGAAACGTCTCATATGAAAGGTCAAAGACTCAGCATTGGACGGAAAAGGACATAAACCCTGGATTATCCCCCCATGTCAAATAGTCGGGTCGCTTGAGGCGTACGCTGCAGGTGCATTATGGGTACGAACCAAGTGTTGTATTAGTCGACAAACGTGAGGCGGATGTGACGTGAAAGCAACATGAGCAGAGGGCAAAGCCCACAAGACGAGACGGTTCCAGCCCCGCTGCCATCTCAATAGCGTGACCATGAAATGACTTAATCGCTCGCGCTCACCGATGACAGACGGGATTCAGATTCACGCAGGCGTGGCCTCACGTTTCTTTTAATCCTTTCGCAGATAAAGAGGAACCAGATGACGAAGAAGAGGGCGACAACGGTAATGTCATTTTCCAGACCGCTAACACATGTTCGGAGCCCTTCAGACGCACCGCTGCCTTTTCATGTCATTTGTCATCAAAAATTGAATTCTGAATTTGCTCCAGTTCAATTTTTTTTTTTCTCCCTCCCCACTGCGCAGCGCTGTGACAAATAAAGTTTTCTTATCACAGAAGCCTGGAACAAAGAAATTCTTCAATTATGTATGGCCTCAGAAGTGAAATTCTTTTTCCCCCTCTTTTTTGTGACTTAATTTATGCATGTCTTTGTGGTTCCGTTGCTCTCGTACAGCAGTACAAAGACAAAGTTCCACAAAGAGATGGAATGAAAAGGCTTTTTGAGGTGATATCGAAGCCCGGGCTAATTCGACTCCAGACTGGTGCGCTGAACACAAATGTTTTCCTTCCTTTTTTGAATTCCTCTTGTGTTTCTAGATGCCGGAGGAAACGAAGACGTGGAGATGGCCAGTCAGAACCCAGGTATAAACAGTTGGGGAGGGGGGCCTGCAGCGTTGGGGGGCGGGGCGACGGCGAGTGTGCTTTAGATGGAGAAAGTGCGAGCTGATTGATGTGCAGCTCTGGGTCTCACTGCAGCTCAGGTTGATTAAAGATCCATCTTGATCAGCCTTGTTAGCGGCAGACGAATAAGTAGTCCAGAGAATCTGTGTAATCTGTAAGAGCAGACCCCGAGACCCTGATGTGTTTGGCAGTGACGCCGCGAGGCTTTATTGAATTGAGAGTGGGTGTGTTTACGTCTTTGTGTTCCGACGGACCCGAGTGTTAACGTTGAGCTCCAACCATTTCTCTTCCTCTGGATATTCTCCGCGCCGCTGCTATGTAATTAAGATTTTGCATTTGCATACTGGCGGCGCCTCGCCTCTTCTGGTTTTTGTTTTATTCACGTCGCATTGATAAAGATTTGACAGAAAGAGCTGCTCTAAAAATGAATTCCACCGTTGCTGTGAAAGAGAGCGACGGCATATCCAAACCTCCAGATCTGCTGTACATAACTGCATTCAGTGGCACAAAGAGTTGAAGCAGGAATATGCAGTTTAGAACCACAAGCTATTTCTGTCATTCCGTGTGTGTGTGTGTGTGTGTGTGTGTGTGTGTGTGTGTGTATACTCATACTGATTACCACGATCTGCATTCTGCTACCAAGGTGAGGACATTTTTGGAACATGAGGACATTTTGGCTTGTCCTCATATTTCAAAGGACTTTGAGGGGGAAGACCAGATTTTAAGGTTGAGGTTAGAATTGGATTTAGGTCAGGGTCAGAGTCAGAGGGTTAGTTAGGGTAAGGAGCTGGGTAATGCAGTATGAATATAAAAGTCTTCACAAGTACAAGTGCGTGTGTTTTTATGTATGTGTGTGTGTGTGTGTGTGTGTGTGTGTGTATGTGTGTGTAAGTTAAAGAGAGAGAGAGAAACACTCACACACCATCTCAGTCAGCTTCTCTGTGTTAGTCCAACCCACCTTTCCCTTCACATTACTGCTTTTACGCTTAAATATTTAACTCCTAACAGCACACGTGTTTAGCTTTAGGGCAAAGATAGACACCTTTTCAACATCTCAACTGTTTCATTCAGAGTCGCTCCAAACACTACAGCTTTTTTTTCCCCCCCTGGAGTGGTTATCCTTCCTTTCTGTCATCCTCTCTGTCTTTCCAACTCAAAGCGACTTGTTGGTGTGATTACCATCAGAAATAATGATATATGAGCTCCTTTCTTCCCGAGCGTTTCAGAGGATCTAACGTGACTCCTCATGTCCGTATTAAACCTTCAAGATGTTGCTCGTCTTATGCCTCTTTTTTTCTTTTTTCTTTTTCTTTTTTTTTTTTTTTTTTTGCACCCAGATGAAAATCCTGGAAGCGAGGAGCTGACCAAAGAAAGGGACAAGGGTGGAAATGAATCACAACGCAACGATGAAGATGTCGCCCTTGCAAAGGATGACAAAGATGACGACAAAAGTGACGGTGGCGATAAAGATGAAGGTGAAGATAAAGGTAGGAGAAGCCTGAAGTCATCAGAAGTCTGAATTCCCGTTCCGCAGCCGTGTGATGATGCTAAATTATGCCGGTTCTATACCTTCCTGCTGTTTTGAATAGTTTGTGTTCTTCTGTGATGTCTTTAAACCCGTAGCGACGCAGAACGAGCGTTATTTACTGTAGCGACAACGAGATGAGACGCCGTCAGCTGGGGCCTCCCAGGGTGCAGCGTGTGTGGACGCGCACACACGCGCACACACACACACACGCACGTGCGTGCACACGCCCGATCTGACAGCTCGAGCTGTAAACAGAAGGAGCACACGCGATCGCGTCTTCAAAGACGCACGGTGAAAGTGTGGCGTGTCAGACATCATTCTCTTATGTTGTTTCCCCCTCCAGCAGAAGCAGAGCAGCCCGCTCCCTCAAAGATGGCGGACGACAACGCCGCCGCCGCCGCCGCCGCCGCCACATCCACGGTGGAGATGGAAGGTTAGATCTGGCTTGCCTTTGATTTCATTTCACCTGATTGAGAGTCAGACCCTCCATGGGCGTAATCTCCTCGTCCCCGTTGTCGTCTATTGAATCAGCCTGCTCGCTGTTTTCGCTGTCTGCCGTTCGTCAAGGCGGCTCTTACCCGCAATCAATCCCGACTCGCGGCGCATCTGCACGTGACATCATCTCAGGGAGGTCCCGGGCGTCAGGTGGCGAAAACACTTCACCTGGAGCCGAGACGGAGCCGCTGAGAACCGAAGCCGACGATGACGGCTCTGAGGGAAAAGCCTTGTTTTGTTTTTTTTTGGGTTTTTTTTTTTTTTTTTTTAATAAGCAGATTAAACAGCAGGCTTTAATCTTTTTTTACCAGATAAATCAATGAATTTTGCATTTCAATGTCAGCCTCCTCAAGGTCTTGAATCATTATGAGGGATTACAGCCGCGTTTGTTGAAGAGTTATTGCAGCTACAATAATAACCCTGCTTCACCCACCGATGAAGGGGGGGTCACGTGACGCTTCCAGTGCTTCGGTGATGGAGTCTGGAACCGCAGCGCCATGGTAACATTGCATCACATCACTGGGTGTGGTGGCGCACCATGTCACAACCCCTGTTTGATAAGGTCGGCGAGACAGTCGCAGTGGCAGCGACGGGGCGGTCGTGCACCTGCAGCGCGACTGGAAGCACGTCCGTCATGTTGGACAGTGCCGGCCTTCAACATCCGGTACGGCAGGTCAGAGAGGGTGTGTCGGTGCTAGTGTCAGTGATGGAGGTCCAGATCCCAGTTTAATGAGGGGAACCGGACCAGTTGAGTGTCTGATGAGTGTCACACATCTGGGGAGGGTGGTTCAGTTTGTGTGATCCACCTGTGTCATAGACAGAAACAAAAGCTATTTTAAGGAAAAAATGCAATTTTATGACCATCATCATCACAGTTGATATCATTCAAAGTAAATTACATCAAGATGGTTTCAGTTTTTGTTAAGCCAGAGAGTGCACTGTCCTCCCACCATCCATTTGTTTGAATCAAACATCTAATTGATTGCCACCTGGAATAATCTATCTTTATTTATCCTTTTGTTTTTTGCTTTAACTCTGCCCAACGGTTCTACATATTAATGCTGCTCTACACAGTCGCGGATGGTGAAATGCCTGAACTCAGGTCTACAGGTCACTCTCTCGCCCCAGCCTCTCTTCCTCCTTGACTGGCATTCCATTCATTTACTGAGTGAGTGAGCGTTCAGGCCTGGATCTCTCTGAAATAGCCTCCTCCATCCGCGCTGGAAAGCCATTGGAATACATCCTACAAACACTACAGCCGCCTCTCAGGCCTGCTGATTGTGCCAGCGTCTGTCACCGGCTGGAGTCAGCGCGGGCGACGTGATGAGCAGAGGCGCCATCACGCCGTAAATACGGGTGTCGTTCCTGATTGCGGGCAGATTGCGTTCAGCGCGGAGCGGCGCCGGCCTGTGGATCTCATGGGGGGCCAACACAGCCTGGCTCACCCATGGGTAACCAGCTATTCACGAGACAAATCCCAATTATTCCAGATCCAATCCCCTTTATTAAAAATAATAACTGCAATCAGGCTATCTGCTCATGGCCTCGAAGAATAAATAGCCTTCATTGAAAGAAGTAATAAAAATGCTGGTGATGATGGAGGAATGAGTAATGGATCAAACAAACGCATGCATACACCTACTCGCACCAGAGCAGGCGCGCGCTCCTCTGGCTCTCACCTACCACCTGATTTTTGCATTTTTATCACTGTTCCTGCACAAAAGCGCGGGCTTACGTAAATGTTGATGTAACGTTTTGTTGCTTTTCACAACCTTTTGGTGCTCAATGTTTAAGCAGACTCTCTAACGGTATATTTCATGGTGGGATTTATGTGATCTTTGCACCTTCCTCGAGCGCATTCAGATATCTGCGTGCGTGTGTGTGTGTTTGTGTTTGTGTGTGTGTTTGTGTGTGAGTGTGAATTTCTTTGAAAAATCCCCAATCAAACTGAAACACCTTCTCCCATTTGTCAAGGTGAGAGTGCAACCACAGACATTTTAGAAATGAACCATCATTCCCAACTTACTTGCTTACAGCTGCCAAAAAAAAAAGAAATAATAACTCTGCTGCTCTGGGACCACGGAAACAGAAATGAGGTTTTCAGAGAAGAAACCGAGACGCTCTTACAGTTTACTGGTGAACTTTGTCTCACATATTTAGCCAAAAGCATAAGAGAGGTGCTTTTAATGAGTTGCTAAGTTATTTGGGGGTCTCAATGATTCATTGGGAACGCTACTTTGAATTCACTGCATTAGA
>CAJVRN010000040.1:2620000-2632500 GCA_911728415.1 Lagocephalus sceleratus
ATCACACCAAAAATGTAAATAATTATTAAATAATTAGAAGTAAAAGACTTGTTTATACTTAGTCTTCTTTATATCAGACTTATAAGAGTATTTTTTTTTGTTTTCATTTTACACAGTTCTGTGTTTCTATTGTATACGTTTTTTAAACAAAGAAGCATATTTTATTAGCCCAACACAGAGGAAATGACTGTTTCCATTGTGCCATGACCATTTGGGGGGGTCAGACTGAGCTGCCCTCTTCAGGCGCTCTGATTATTTCGGGGTTCCTCTGACCTTGGAAGCATTTTCAAAATGTCGTGACGCCTTTCCTCCGGCGCAAGTCCCCCGACAGCCCACGGCAACCTGCTGGTGTTGAGGAGTCAGGCGCGTTCGGTCCAATAATCAAAAAGCCCGAATCCTGACGAGGCCTCTGAGACGTTCAACTCCTTTTCTCTACGTTGTCTCAGAGGGCACACGGGGCATTGTGGAAGAAAATACGCCACGGTTGTAGAACCCGGGAACACATCTGAAAACCAATTTATCAGAGTTTTATGAGCAATTTTGGGCCAGATATTTGATCCTTCGGATTCCTCAAGTATGGAGCGCCGTTATTGCTCCATAGTCGGAATGAAAATTCAGCTGTTTGACAGTACAAGCATCACCCCAGGCTTTAAAAATGAAGAGCGGATTCATCCACATTTTAGAAAACAAACCTTGAAAACATAATGTAAACTTTAACCAATAATGAAATCAACATGGAGCTAAGAGTGGAATAAGTCCGTCCTGACAGCGTGAGGTTAAAAAAAAAAAAAAGAAGAAGCTCCAGGGAAGTTAAAAACCTCGCCGCGTTAATGCGAGGAGCCGACATCTTCGTTTGTTACGAAGACAGCTGGAGGTTGCCAAAGAAACAATCCCTTCCTGACCTTTCAGTTAGACGGGCGCTCGGGGCTCGCTCCTGGTTTTTTTCCCCTGACGTTTGGACAAAAACGCCGATTACCGCCGATCCGCTGGAGGTTGCCCAGACGCGAGATCGCTTCGCGTCTGCGGCCGTCTACGCTCCGATAGACGCAAGCATTTTTTTTTTTTTGGTTGCTTTTTTTTTTTTGTTTGTTTGTTTGTCCCCCCCTCCCGTCCCATTCTGCGAGTACAGCCTGCCTGCGTGGCAATATAGCGAAACACAATAGGCAGCGGAGCCAAAGGTGAGGAGCTTCCTGCAGGAGGCCTGGTCGCGGTGCGAGGAGTGTCTGCAGATTATGTAAAGTAATTCAGCGAGTGATGACAGAGGAGCAGGCCACCGCTGACAGCAGGTTTAGCCGGTATGTAGGTCACTCAGAGGGAGCCCTCGTTTGCATTTTTCTCCTTCCGCGTCTATTTCTGTGTTGTCTCCCTTCACCTAATCGGTTATCCGCGCGCTTCTTTCGGGATGTCTCGTTGTTCTCGAGCTCCTTTGGTCTTCTGACAGACCGGGGTGACTGCCTCAGATAAAGTCGGGAACATGAAAAGGTGTTCGGAGCCGAGGATGGAGAGGAACTGACAGGGGAGTCTTTGGGGCGTATGTTGTCAACCCCGTGACCTTTGTTCTCCGGACGTTTCTGATCAAATACACTTAAGCTGAACCTCGGAGCAGATGGTGCCGTGTTCTTTTTTTTTTTTTTTTTTTTTTTGTTTTAAACTTCCTTTCGCGGCACTCCACGATTTCCCATCTTGTCAAGCATGGCCCAGGTTTGCGTAATGAGCTTGGGTCTTTTCATTCTGTTTAGAGGACCCTGACCCTCAGAGACGCCCCGCCGCAGTCACCAATCCACCGGGGAGCTCAATGCTGCTTAGCATCCACAAGCCTCGTGGCTTTTCCTCGGAAAGGAAAAGGTGGAATATTAATGAAGACCTTGCTTTTCAGGAGGGCAGTAGAGGCTTGTGGTTCCAGTGTTTATTGAGCAGGCTTGTTTTCATCTCCTCGGCCTGCAGGTCACAGCTCAATGCTCTTTAATTGGCTCTGATTGTCAGGCGGCGGTCCGTCTCGTAGCGCGGAAACCCCTGGCTATCAAACGAAAAGCTTTATTCCTGGCTCTTGAGAGGAGCGGATCATGTAGCTGAGCTCTTCCACAAGGGTACACTGCGGACTTATCATTAACATATGAAACTGGGGTGCTTTCCACATTTACCAGTTCATTAGGTCTTTTGGTGGGGCACTTGTAGGGGTCCACCCACCGCTGTTCTGCTGCAGCAGGGAGATGTTTTTTAATTATCTTTACAGGACACAGATGAGACCCAAAGCTATTAGTCCATGTAAAGTTCGCTGAAGGATTTGGATACTTCATTTAAGTATCTGCATACAAACCGGACTCAAGACCCTCTCAGACCACCCACTTTACTGTATACGCTGGAATGGATCTCACTCCTACCTTCTATGTAAATTAATGGTGAATCTTATAAACAAACACTTGACTGCTTTCTTCTCAGCATTCCACAGACGCATTTAAAGTATTCTGGCCAGTTTAGCCCCATTAGCCCTTCAGCCCAGATGCTTCTCCCAGCACCGTAACCGTTGGTGACTGGACATAAACAGCGAAGAATATTGAGCAGGTTCCTGTTTTCGCCTCCCGTGACCTCGATGGTGCCCTCACGAGGAGCGTCGGAGGCAGGCGAGGATCGGCCGGCGGGTCTCTGCTTTTGCGGCTCCCGGCAGAGCCAGCGGTTTGCCGGAGGATTCAAAGAGATGCAATTTCCTCCCTCTGCAAGACAGAATTTTATTTACGAAATAAAACTATAAGGAAGTGGGGAAATTGTGCTCGCTGCCTTTCAGTCACGCCCACACTGGCATTCTGATTGGCCGCCTCCTTTGTTTGAGGAGGAGCAGCTGGACGCCGGGGCGCGGCAGCGCGGCCGAACCCCGACACGGTCCGGGGATCAAACCCACAGCAGAAATTCAGCGGGAGGACTGACACCGCCGAGCGAACTCTCCGCTCCAGACCTCGATTGATTTTTATTCTTTCGCCGCTCAAAGTAAAAGAGTGGAATAAAGGAGTAAAGTGTCCTGTGGCTGAGGGACAAACGGACCTCCTGTTCCACCCGGGGCTTCTGTCCGGAACATTAAACAGAGACACTTCCCGTTCTGCTGCCTGGATCAGCCGCTGGGACTTCCGCCCCCGCGGGCCGACTGAGCCGAGGCGACTGCGGGCTGTTAATGAACGTGATGGAAAAGATGCAAAGTCATGCTAAAATATAAGCTACAGATATTTACATTTATATTAGACCCTTCCGACACGTATTTGGGAATGTCGGCCTTTCCGCCGGTGGAAAGTTTAACCACATTTGCTCCCACGCTTAAATATTGTGGCACACTAGACTAACGCTGACCAACAAAATGCTAACTACCTCTTGTCTAATAAAGGCGTGCGAGGTGGAGGAGATGTAATTTTCTGCTTGTCTGCTTACAGGGGTGACTTACATCCACTCCGCTCCTTCCTCTTCCTCCCGTTCCCTACGTGAAACCTGAACACAAACGCGCGCGTCATCTCTCCTTTGTAGCTCCTCGTGTCTGAGAAGGGAAAAGTTATTCAAAGTCGTTTTTTTTTGTCTCTATTTGTGACCGATTGTGTACCCAACCTCACACACACACTTGTGAATTAATCTGTCGCCTTCAATGAAACATCGTGATAACGTGGCCGATTAGATCTTTAATATGAGGAAAATGCAGATACCTGTTAAAACCTCATTATCAGTCTTGTTGATTATGAGGTTTGTGTTTGTTTTTATCGTCTACATCCCAGCGTAGATGTTTTTTTCCAAAGCAGTAATTAATATTCCCCTCAGGTTTTGTTTTTTTTTTCCCTTTTTCCCAGCTTCCACTGGTGTAAGCTGTCTTGTTTCCTGCTGAGGGAGTAAATTCAGTCCAGTGTTTTTCCCATTTTCCCCCTCATCCCTCTGTGGACTCTGTCTCTCCTTCAGCGGAACCTTGACACGGGCCCGTTTTTCTTTCTACCCCATCTAGTTTATGTGTTTACCACAGCACACTCGCATCCCCCCTCCCTAAATGATAGCCCCCTCCACTGTCAGCACACCAGAGTCAAATAAGAGAGCGGGCGAGAGAATGGCGTGGACGGTCCCTCGGAGCTCCGGGCAGACGCGGTAGGCTGGTGCCGCAGTAAATTGAAATTCTGAGGTTGGTTGCTTTGGCCTGATCAGCGGCGTATATTAGAAGAACATGATGCTACCCTCGCACACATTCTGTGTGCCTATTACCTGAGGGATGGGGAAGGAAGGGAGCATCAGGAACAAACAGTTCTCCATGCAGGCATGCTGCACCAGCTGCAGCCAGCATTAAAAGTGAGCCCGCACCCCGCCAGCCTTTAAAAATACATCTCTGTTCTCAGCACAAATGCTGCACCGACGTCTTTATGTCAATACTACATCGGGGAGAATTCACTCCTGCTGCCGAAGATCACGAGGGGCCAGGGTCCCCTGTGGTTGGGGTTAAGCTTCTTTCTTACCATGGCAACAGCCTGTAGCGATGCTTTAACTGATTAACACAGTTGATATTCTAAATTTACCTTATCTCGGTTTGTAACAAAGGCCCGTTTCTGTTGAGCAAATCGGAAGAAAAGGATGAGAAACACAAAACTTTCTGTAAAAAAAAAAAAAAAAAAAACCTCTCTGAATGTGAAACCAAATGTTCCCCCACAGAAGAGTCCACATTTCCCAGCAGGCTTCAAAATTTCCAGTGCGGTGACTGTAAACATTTTGTTTCCAGAGCTCGGCAGTTAGATTGCTAAACATCACATCACCGCCGCCGAATCAGAGCCAAGACCATTAGCATCAGGTCCAAGTGGTAAATAAACCCCGAAAAGAATCCGGGTTTTTTGTTTTGTTTTTTTTTTTCCTTTGGTTTTCCCATCATCAGCGTCTTGGCTCAATCAGCTTCTAATGAGATTGTTGCTTCTGTCTCCAGCTGAGCCCCAGCGAGGTGAAAATTCACCGTGATGACCACTGAGTTCACCCCTCTTCCTCCTCCTCCTCCTCCTCCTCCTCCTCCTCCTCCTGGTCCAGCTTGCCCAGCGAGCCAGGGCGACCTGGCCCGAGCACCAAAAGCCCGGGAACTCCACCGGGGCGCTGACCGAACCCTGACGGGTTTACTGTAAACACACGGAAGCCCCCCCAAAAAAAAGTGCTCGGGCTGCAGGAGCTTCTTCTATCCCGCCAAAGCAGTTTGTTTACAACGCTGCGCTTTCAGGCGAGGGCGGCTATTTTTACGACGGCGCTTTGTTTTTGAGCAACGTTTGCTCTGGGAGCAACAAAGAAGTGGTGCGGCTACAGATGTAGCGGGGAGACGGAGGCAGAGGATGCGTGGGTGATGGTGGTGATGGTGGTGGTGGTGGGTGGGGGGGGGGCTCACGCTCTCTTGCAGGGACAGCGGTCTGTAATTAATTTTGCATGCGTCTCCCGCTTCTGCGCGTTTGTTTTTGTTGTTTTCTGAAGTGCAACTCTTTAGGAAGGAGGCGCCGCGGCTGTCAGGCAGCAGGACAGATGCAGCCGCGGAGTCCGCGGGCAGAGCGCCGCTGCCGATTCACGGCTGATCGCTTTTCATTAAAAGGCGGACGTCCCCGCGGCTCTTATTACCTTCCCTCAGACGTATCTGGGCGCCCCCGTTGCCTCACGCCTGTGTTTGCGTTGTGCTCTTGCGTTGCAGACGTCTCCGAGATGAACGACGCCGGCACCAGCCAAGGAGGTGAGTAAACACCTTCTTGTCCTCCAGCCTTTGTCTGCTCTGATGCTACACTGAAGACCTGTCATTGAACAGACCCCTCCCTCCTCCTCCCCCTCCTCCTCTTCCTCCTCCTCTTCCTCCCCCTCCTCCTCCCCTCCTCCTCCTCCCCTCCTCCTCCTCCTCCTCCTCCTTCCTCCTCCCCCTCCTCCTCCTCCTCCTCCTCCTCCTCTCCTCCTCCTCCCTCCTCCTCCTCCTCCCCTCCTCCTCCTCCCCCTCTTCCTCCTCCTCCCCCTCTTCCTCCTCCTCCCCCCTCCTCCTCCCCCCCTCCTCCCTTCTCCTCTTCCTCTTCCTCCCCCTCCTCCTCCTCCCCCTCCTCTTCCTCCTCTTACTCCTCCTCTTCCTCGTCCCTGCCTGCTGCCCTCTTTCCTTTCCATTTCTTGCCCCCCCCCCTTACAAACTTTGTCACCTCCCAGCGTTCATAAAACGTGACCGTTCAGATCTGCGCTTCCAATTACACGTCAGAAGCGCTCGCTCCACATCCGGTTCGAAAACTTCTTCCCGGGCGCGCTTTTAGCCAGAACCCCCCCCACACACACACTCCCGCTTGATTTGCGCACTTAGTGGGGCAGAGAGGCTGGATCAATGGGGGCTTTTGAAGACGAGCGGCTGCAGATTGCTTGATTATCATAGAGTCTCCTCAAATTTGCAGCCCCCCCCCCCCCCCCCACTCGCTCCCCTTTTCATCTCTCGCTGCCTCTCCCGTCTAGATGAGATGAGAGATCCCGTTGAGAGCTCCGACGAACCCGATTCAGCTGTAACCGGCAGCAGTCAGCCCAAAGGTAAGCTAAAAGCACCCCCCCACACACCCACATACACCTCCACCCCCCCCCCACCACTCACTGACGTACGTCTCTATTTAGAAGCGGATTCTTATTAGCGGCCACAGCTGCTGAATTAAAATCCCCCCTTCGTTCTGAGAATCCTCAACTCAGGGCCGAGTGTAACTCGCCCCCCCCACCTCTACCCCCCCTCGTCTGTCTCCATCTACCTCCTCTGAAGGGAAAGGAGGCATCTTGCATGCGCCCGCGCTCCTCCAGGGCCGAAATTGTAAATCCGCTCCATCCTCCTTAAGTCCGCAGCTATGACCCTGATATTTGGGGACGCTCGCGTTAAGTGCGTCTGCAGAGATTGATGATGATGAATTACTCGCAAACTCCACGATCAGACGCTTAATAAATCAAATGTGCACAAACTGCGGGGACAAAAAGCCCGTGCCAATAAATCACATGTGATGAGGACACACACAGGTTGCCTCAGATCCAGAGTAACAAGAGGAATGTCTCAGCATCTTTGTGCTGAGAATTAAAGTAGAATGTCTGCTCGTTCCATGTGCTCAGAAATGGTGCTGCCAAAGGAAGGGATTGTGATTTGGGCATCGAACCCCTTTTCCTGTTTGGGCGGGGGGGGCGTCATTAAGCAACTGTTTAGAGCAGATTGTCAGGGTTGAATAAATAAGGCAGGCTCGAAGCTTGTGAGACAAACGGGCTGCTGTAGACAGGCGAGCGTTTGAACACTGCCAGGGAAGAAGAAGTTGTCAAACAAGGGTGTGTGTGTGTGGGTGGGGGGTGTGTGGGTGGGGGGTGGGGGGGACATTAGCGCGCATCAGCCCGATCATCCGCGTGGTTTCTATCTGGCGTGATTTGCTGTGTAAAGACCTCCGAAAGTGTCGGTTGGTCTTCCGGACCCTCTGATGTCGTGTTGATGTATCGGAGGCGGGGGGGGGGGCGGGTATCGAAGACGCGATCGGAGGGGGGGCGTCCAAGACGAACACTCAGGCTGCGATTTGTTTTGTTTTTTGTGTTTTTCCCCTTCCAGACGCCGAGCAGAAGACGGAATGAGCGGCTGAGGGAAGGACAATCAACCTCATCTGACAGCCAGCAAACTGTGTGAAGCCAACCGCACTGGTGTCAGACTGGCCCAGCGACACTGGCCCAGGACAACCAGTTACTCACAAGACGCTCACTTCCCCTCCCCTGCCCCCACCCCCCACTTTATTTAGCACCGCCCCCCTTTGCTAAGAATCCACTCATCCCTGAAGTATGTAGGTACTGTATATGTATGTACAAAACCCCTACGATAGGACTTGAACATATCAGCCAGAAAAGATGAGCCATACCTCACTGTGCATTAGTCATGCCTCATTTTACCAGCCGGGTGCGACGAGATAAAGCCTCTTTATTTGATGTGTGTGTCTCTGCGTGTGTGTGCGTGCGCGTATTCCCACTGTGAGAGCATGTCTGAACACACCCCGCCACGCGTTGACACGGCGCTCACCCGCAGACCCGGCGGCGTCCCGCGCCTGCGGACCTCCTCAGATCGCCGACACCCGCCGGGTCGCCCCCCCCCCTTGCAACCCCTGATTCCAAAGCGCGGGCGGACGCCACAAAAAATAAAACACAGATCGCGACCGAGCCAAGGCCCAGATTACCTAGTCCCCTATCCCCCCCCCTTTTCTGTTGCCCTCTCCAGTGCATGCAGGGAAATCGCTCCAAAACTTAAACGGGAATTCCGAGGCTTCGCGCTTGCGCTTGTTTCCTGACCAGATTGTCTCCAGTCTCCGTGTAGGGATCTGCCTTATTTCATATCCGATTCGCTCCGAACCTTCACCTGACCCCAGCGGGGGGGCCACGTATGAATTCTCGCTTGCAGATGATTTGTAACTTCAACTGTGTCACGTAATGGCTTCTTCTTTTCTCTTGAGTTGATTCCAGAATGAATTCGGTTTGCTTTGAGATGTTGACACGATCGATCGGTCACGTTCAGTGGTGCCATACGAAAGATCAAAGTTCTATGAAACGATGCCTTCATACTCTGTTTGCTTTGCTAAACTATAACAAAACGACTAATAAAGACTACGCTGGAAGCCACGTCTCAGCCTCTCATGTCGCCTGTCACCAGTGTTGCGCTCGGGCGTGTGTCCTGACAGAAGCTAATATTTAATTGAACAACTGTAACAGCGAGCAGTCGCGTGTCCCCGGGAGACAAACAATTATTCGATTCCTGTCGTCTCCAGCGTGCCGCCTCTCTGGCCCTCAGCACGTCTCCTGCATCCAATCAGAAGAGATATCCAGCTGACCGTCTCACCCGAGAGCCTTCCCCTTCCGAGAAAGCCGCTAATGGTCGGAGACCTCACAAGGAGTTTGTTATCAAAGACTCAGACGCTCTCCAGAGCAGAACTGCCTCATCAATAACCTGTCTCATCTGTAAACAAAATGGTACGGCTGTTCCGTGGGGGGTTGTTTTTTTTTTCCCCCCAAACTCCTGGCTCTTTCCGTCAGTTGCTGCAAAAATTTGGCCGTTTGGTTAGCTGCGAGTTTTAGAAAGACTGCCCCCCGGTGGCAGCTCGGTGCAACAGCAGCTTTTTTTCCCCCACCGTTAACTAAGCCGAACAAAGCTGTGCGTGTGTGTCTGTGCGTGTGTGTGTGTGTGTCGCGGCGTGTTTTTTTTTTTTTTTAGTCTTCCTGACAGGAATGACATTCAAACAAAAACACCTGAAGCAACAGTGAAAGCATCTTTAAATGGAATCAAACTAAGGAAGTTGCGCTGACGCCTCAACAGCCATTATTCAAATCTGTCCTGACGGGTGAGAGAAAAAAAAGGAAGTTGAACAAAGATGCCTGAAAAGTCACATCACTCTTTTGTTTTGTTTTTTTCATGGTAAGCATCTATCACCACTTTATTTCGCGAAGCGTTAATGTTAAAAACTCACGAACAACCACCAAAAGTTTACCGTCTAATGCTGCAAGAAACTACCTGCATACTCCGCTGGCATGTTTCTGGTCTTTTTTTTTTTTTTTTTTTGAAAGAAAAAGATGTCATAAATGTCCTGGAGACACTTCATTTGCTTTAAATATCCCTTTAAATGTCACATGTTGAGGTGGTGTGTTTCAGAAGCTACGGGCGGAAGCTAATGGCTCCGTGCGGACCGGGCCCGCCGCTCCACGCCCACGCACCAGCAGAAAAACAACACTTCAGGGATAAAACGGAACGCAGCGAACGTCCATAATAACCGCCTGTCTACCCCAACCCCGGTGCACCGCAGCGGCGTTCGGCCGACGCTCCTCGCGCGTCCTCACGTTTAGGCCGCGGTCCACGTGAGACGCGCCCATGTGCTGACGCGTCTCATCCCGCCGCGCGGGGCTGATACGATGCGATGTGCTCTGTTTGTTCCATTTTCCAGATGAAAGCGCTCTGGTCCTCCTCTAACGTGAACACGCGCTCTTTCCCCACCTTCTCACCGCCGAGGAACCCCGGTCTCCCACTGTCTGCGAACGCAACGTGGACAAATTGGAGGGAAATCATTCCCAGTCCGATGCTTTCAATCCCAACACCAGATAAGCTTTTCTTTCCTTTTTTTTATTTTTTTTTTTTTTTTTTTAAAGAAATCTGAATTACGGTGTTTGCCCTTCATGAAAATTCATTGGCCTCACAAGAGGCAGAGGCAGCAGTATAGGTGAACTAAGCCGAGATAAACACTCTAATTGGGATGAAAATTGACGCCGTTCATTACAGATGCCCGTCTTCAAAGGCACGGGGAGCCGGGCGAAACGTTGAAAGGAAATTGACTCGCCGTAGTGCGCTTTGAACAAGAGAGAATACGTCGATTAATCTCCACCAGCACACGACTGTTATGGAGATTACATTTGTTGTCGGACTAAAAAAGCACATTTGTCTCATGCTGATGGGTCCTCGTGACAAGAGAACAGAGGAGGATGAGGATGAATAAACTAATTCTATCTCTGCCTCCCCTTGTTCTAATTATCAACTCCATCAGCCTCTCGCTCAGATAGCGCGGTGCCTTCAGACCGTCTCATGGACAGACTGCAGCACAGGCGCGTTGGGTGTGAACGTCCACTGTAAAAGTGTTTCATTTCAGTCAGCCTTTTCCATTTAATGAGTCATAAATCAAAGATGAGCACTTTTTTGCCTGCGTTTAGCCCCCGATAACGGCTTGAAATGAATTCGTGGATGACACCCGCATCTTATTCCACTGACGCCCGCTTCAGCGCGGTGCCCCGCATCGAGGGTGCGCGTTAATCGTCCTCTAACGTGTCTGCCCCCTAGTGTAGGGATGCAGCAAAGCCCGTGAGCCTGTTAAATGTCATGTCCGGCGGGTTTTTATCCGGCTCCAGCGACAACGGCGAGTGGCAGCGCAGCTTTCCTTTATACATGAAAGCTTAATTATCTTCATCCTGCAGCTACGGCAAACATTAAAAACACGTGTTGTGTATACAGCTGAGATCCTGATCTTAATTTAATCAAATGCTCATTTAGTTTATATGTAAATAGATGAGATTTTTGCGCATATTAAATAATACAGCGCTTCTAAGCTGGGTGGGGAATGAATGGTGATGTTCTCCGTGCAAATGACTTTTGAAATAAATCAGTTGAGAATGTTCTGTTTGTGTTTTTCAACAGCAGAACACCCACCCAGGCTGCTTAATGAAAGAAAATGGAAAGCAACTGCTCTAAATGTGGTAATTAAATCAGACATTAGTAAGCGCATTAACCTTATTTAGCTGTAAGTTGTGAGCCTGCTTGCTTACACTGATGCTCGCTGTCACATTACAGCGAAATGTCACCCGGGTTTTAGATGAGGACTCCGGGAATAACTCCGCTCAGGACGCAGTTCAGAGCCGGAAAACCAGCAGGGACCTGCAGTCAAATGTGACAGCCCCTTTCACATGTTCATTCATTTACTTGACATCTTTTTTCTCAGCAAGTGGTGGATATGAAAACACTCCAGAGGCTGAAGGGCAACATTATTCTCTCTCTTTCTTTTCTTTTTTTTTTAGCTTTTTAATTTGTGGCTGTCAAGTGTTTGCATCGCAAACACTTTTAGCCCGAGCAGCAAACTTCCTCTGCGGAAGCGCTCCAGCTCCCCGACGCCGGTGATGAAAAGCCGGGAAAGAGAAATTAACAAGAATGGTAATTTTATTCCCTCATTAAAACACACTTTAATGCGTCCTTTTGCACTTGCTGCTGAAGCCCAACCTTGTTAAACACGCTGATAAGGTGTTGGCAATGCTTGCTTATCACCTTCCACGGTTCAAGCTGATTATCTCACCAAAATATCGTTTTTCAGCCAAATTTGGCTTCTCGTCACGTTCAAAACTGTGGTGGAGGAAAAAAATGATGATATGTGGCTGTTACTCTGATTTATAGCACATTTCAGCAGCATCATCGGCAGAGGCGCCACCGCCACAACACCGAGGAGGTGGGGGGGGGGCAAAGACAACGTCCTGATCTGAGGAAGAGTCCGACCTTCTGCAGGTGCTTCTTCCCCTTATCGATGGTCTGCGTGCAAATTCCACGGCGACGGCTGGTGTCAGACCTGGTGACGCCCCGGCCCTGCGGACGAGCCTGGCCTCAGACCTTCGCTTAAAACCACGTCCCAGCGGCGAAGAACTGAGGGGGCGGCGACCGCTCGATCCCGCCATTTCTCTAGAAGCCGCTTTACGGCGTTTCTGCACATTTTCAGCGGCGGCCGCGTGGATCCTGCTTTAAAAAACAAACAAACAAAAAAAAGAAAAATTTTAAAAAGTGCAAATGGGATCTTGTTAGAAAAGCTGGCCTTTTTTGCAAATGGAGAAAAAAAAAAAAAAAAAAAAAAAAAAGAAGAAGAAAACTGAAAGCACTAATCAACAAAATGACTGCAGTGAATTGGAATGGCTGCTGGCAGCAGCTCCAGCCTGTGTGATTAACCTAACCGCTCTTGGCCAGCGTCTCTAATTACTATTGCCAAAAATATATTGCT